>JAEDXX010000035.1:0-600000 GCA_021725515.1 Epicauta chinensis
TGTGTAAAATTGATATTGTGTACATGTGGTCTGGTAATACCATCGAATTTCATAACAGAAGCCCATATACCTTTTCCCTCGACCCAACTACTTGCTTCAGAAAAGATCTTTATGCACATTTGGTGGGAGTTGTAAATTATCTAATTCGATTTTATGGTATACGAGTCCCTTTGATGGGACTGCTATAAAACGATTGACTTTTATGTCAATACTCAACAACAAGATATAAAAATTTCTTTTTTCGGGAAGGTTTACTAGACAACCATCAAAGAATGACTTACAATGCCAAATAAATAATTCAAATAGTTTTTGTGTTTTTTTCTTTCAAATATCTCGATAGCAACCCAATCATAGTTATTTACTGTATAAGGTGGTAAAGTCATACATTATCCATAAGCCAAATTCGCGAGTGGATAAAGAGACTTTACCACCGTGTGCAGTACAAGATTTTTTTAATGCTTACCTTTCAAACTCTTTTTTTAATTTCTTTTTTTCAAATTTTCTAACAAGTTATGACATTAATTATTCATATAGTTGTCAATGGTTGTTGATTGCTATTGAATTTCTCTAAACAACAAGCAATTGTTTTTGTCCGTTTGCTGTTGGTTGCTATGGAATCTACCCACCTTAACGGTAAAGTTGACACTTTATTGTGGAGATGGGTAAAGTGCTACTTTACCATCGAGCTTTTAGTCGATAAAGTAGGCAAAAGCAAGTATTGAAAAAAATTGGTTGAATTATTCATCTCTTTATTGAAATTTTCGATAAACAGAATTATTAATACGTCGTTACGTTCAATGGACTTCCATTTCGATATCATATCAGCCAATTGTTTTCGTTAAATTTACAAATTAAATTTGTTAAAAGTGCTAGTTATCAAATTTCCATCGATAGATGGTTGCAAATTGATGATTATAATCAAATAACTTATTCATCGTGCAGTGTGAATTTCACCAATTACAATGGCATTTTTTTAAATCACCATCCGCGCACTATTTATAATTTTAATGAATCGAATCGTTTCACTAATGAATTACACCAAATCAAGTACAAGAGTTATATAATTATCGATCGGAATTTCAACAACTTGAATGGAACCATTTACAATTTGCTACAAATCGACGATTTAAATGTCCATGGTAAATATTTGGTAATTATTGAAGATTTACTAGAAGCCCATAATATTGCCGATATTTTCCATTTTTTGTTCAAACAAATGGATGTGTATAATGTTATTTTATTAAATAATAACAAATTTTACACTTGGTATCCTTACAAAGACAATTGCAATGAAAATATTTCGATACATGAAATTCACGGTGATGATTTATTAAAAAATTTCAATAATAAATTACCAAAGAAATTGAATGGTTGTCCATTACGTGCAGCATGGCCGAAAACTATTATAACTTCAAAGAATCCGTTCAATCGCAGTGATCCTGGATCTTTTGTTTTATTATTGATTTCAGATAGGTGAAGGGGGGCGGCAAAGTATACCCCTTCAGAAAAAAATCATAATATCAATAATCTCTTTACGCGTTTATATTTTTTTTTAGATCCTTGATACTTATTTAAGATTATTATGCTGCGTCCATTAAAATAAAAAAATCGAAAATTTGGGGCAAAGTGGCCCCCCCAAAAAAAAAGCTCATTAATATTTTTCATTGTGTATTTTTATTTTTACAATTAATTATTAAATATTCAATAAACGGATGGTCCTTTTTACACCTCATCGTATAAGAAATTTCAAAAAATTTGGCCCCATATTTTTCTGAATAAATAATAAGAAGATAGATTTCTGACAGTTTTCAAGTTATCTGTATTAAATACTATTATCATCATTATTATTATTATCATTATTATTATTATTATTATTAATAGTAGTATTATTAATACACGGTCCACAATCTTCAACTATACGAACGCGACAACGGCGCAAAAAAAAAACTAAAAATGTCGCTGCAAATGTTGCATGTTGATGCAAAAGTAGCTTGTTGTGTGTGAACACTCTCGCAACCTTTTATTGACCTTGCAGTTTTTACGAGGTATCTGCAGTATAAAAACTGCGTGCTGCACGCTACTTTGAGGATACGTGTGAACACAATACGCAACTTTTGAATATCGATACGGAGCCTGAATATGTGGTACAATTGATCGTTGACGATCTTTCTGGTGTATTCATTATATGGCTAATTGGTTTAGGAGCAGCTAGTATGGCTTTTGTGCTTGAACACATCTATAAAAATAACAAGAGACGATTACGGCAATGGAGACTACGAATTCGACGAAATCTACGAAATCTGCGAAATATACGTAATCTACGCAATCTACGAATTCTAAGAAATCTACGCAATCTACGAGATCTGTTAAAACAATGTTGGAATCCGTAAATCCTTAAGGTGCAGACACAACAAACGCGTATTGCTGGAAGCGCCGGTAGGTGCCAAAAATGAATACATGTATTCGATAACATAGTGGCCGCTTGTTGCCGACCAGCGAACACAGTAAAAGCCTACGTCGGCGACTTCGAAAAAAAAATTGTTTTTTTGAGTAAATACATCTAAAAAGTTTCTTTAATAGATAAAAAAATCTCCTAAAACTTGAACTTGATATCTTAAAAATTGAGCTGGCGCATGGGGGGTCCTCTTTCCCATTTAAAATACATTGAAAAAAAACTTTTTTCTATTTTGCGTCAATAATGGCGCTATTATTAAACTCGCTACTGTATCGAAATGAGCTCATTTCGATACTAGTGTTGAAATTAAAAAATTAGTAATTTCTTTTCCACTAGATTGGTAACATTTTCATTGCTTTCGACAACTGTCAAAAATCATAAAAACAAGATACTTAATATACAGTTTTTCGTACTGATCTTTGGATTTATCGGGTAGTAAATTGCTTCCTGCATTTTCAGCAATTTCCCTTATTTCAGGTGGAGTACATGAAAATTCTTCACTCATTGTTAAATAAGCAATATGGTGAAAAAAACAATTGACAAAGAGTGAAAAATAAAACAATCGAAGTTGAATTTTCAATTGTTTCTTTTAGTAACACCAACTCCCATCAATTTCCCTAAATATCAAATCTCGCAAATTTTTTTGTAAAAAAGGGCACAAAATAGGCAAATTAGAAAAAAAATAGTATAAAAAACTCGTGCCAGAAGTCGTATATTGCACGCGTCCTTTAGAAAACTCGCGGCTCCGCCGCTTGTTTTCTAAACTTGAACTCATGCAATAATAGGCGACTTCTGACACTTGTTCTTTAATATACTATTTTAACTACTTTTTCATTTTAAAGAACATTGGTGAGTTGAAGAGATGTGCATTGTGAATCTAAACCATCCAGTGACTCACTCAAACACACACACAAAATTTCAGTAAAATCGGTCCAGCCGTTTAGGAGTTCTATTACGTACACACGTACACAAATTTTTATAAATATGGTGCATAATAGTTGCCGTGTAGTTAATTGTAAGAATACTGACAGAAATAGGAACTGCAAATTTTATACATTTCCAACTGCTAGTTGGAAATTAGGAAAGAAACAATTAATATTGTACCTTTCCCGCGCTTTAGAGCATAATTTAATGCAGCCGTCAGATGTCGCTTTCATCGCGCACCCTGCCAATAGTAACCTTCCCCAAAAAAAGAAATTTTTATTTCTTATTGTTGAGAATTGACTTGAAATAGTCTCAATAAAGGGACTCGTATAGCATAAAATCCAATTAGATAATTTACAACTCCCACCAAATGTGCATAAAGATTTTTTCTGAAGCAGGTGGTTGCTGGTCGAAGGAAATCGAATATGGGCTACTGTTAGGAAATTCGATGGTAGCCGACCACACGTACACCATCAATTTCACCCATATAGAATACTAGCGAACACCCTAAGTGATTGAATTAGTCAGTTTTTATACAGCATGTCCCAGGATCGAGTTGCCAAGAGGGAAGAAAATCTTTGTTTTTGATTTTACGTGGAAAAGTCACTCTTTATAAAAAGTTCTGCTTATCGAGGAAATGAGATGACCATTAAAAAATTTTTAAATCCAATTACATGGTTTTATAAAATTTAAAAAACAAAAACGAAAACTTTTCTATCTAAAATAGGTAGATATTTTGTGCAAATATGCAGTATTTAACAAAAAAAAAAATAATTAAAACGGCTGATTTATTAGTTGTTATAGTAACATCTTATTAATATCTACCACAATTTCAATAAAGAAATGTTGACTAAAGAAGAACGAATTTATTTGGTACAATGTTATAGCATTGGGAATGTATCGTTTAAATACGCAATAGATTTTTTTCATGAGAATTTTCCCAATTCAACTGTTTCAAGGGAATCAGTGAAAATTATTTTTTCTATTTTGCGTCAATAATAGCGCTATTATTAATTAAAATCGCTACTGTATCGAAATGAGCTCATTTCGATACACTGTGAAATATTGGAAAATTTAGTGACTTTATTTCTACTAGGTTGGTCGCATTTTCATTGTCGACTTCTGACACTTGTTGAAGTGAAACTTCTTTAGCCGCGCTTGGGTGTAAATATTTTTCAATGTATTTTCCCTAAGTAACGAAAATGCGAGACCCCGGAGGGGAAACACTTCCCTTCTAACAGATGAGTGGGGGCGTAGCCAATAGCGTCGCTTATACACTGTCAATTCTGCCAACTGAGTAGAATAAACACTAGGGTTTAAAGTTGGTATCATTGATCGATCGACAGCGCCCTCTGGAACGAAACTAAAATTTCAAGGCTTACCGCGATGATTTTTGAATTTATAAATTAACTAGCAGAGCCGGCAGACTTCGTCCCGCCCGTTCGTTACTTTATATATTATATATGTCTCGTTTTTGACACGTTGATATTTTACTTTATTTTACCGATTTTTTTTTGCAATTATTTACAAATAAAAATCAACATTTTTGAGGTAATTATGGATATTTCCGTAAACAACAATTTACACAATTGTTGTGAAGTTCAGAACCGAATAAATAGTCGGAATTTTGCGTTATTATGCAATTAAAGATCGACTTATGTCTGTGTGATCTGAAAAACTCCCTTAAATTTGCATTAATTTTAGTTCCAGAAAAGAAAGATTCAGTCCCTTTGGAAGGGAGAGAGAGTTTTAAGCGGTAAAAATTTATTCGCTACAATAGCGCATCCCTTATTTTGTCTATGAAAAAAATAACAATCTCAGTTCCTGTAACTTTGCCTTAGCAACAGTTGACTTGAAGTACCACGAGCTGTGGTGGTGGAAGAGTACTTTTGTTTATCAATCTTGTCAATAACTCTTCTTTCAGATGGCTTAATATCGCCTCTCCCACTGCTTTGACTTTCTCTTAGACTCATCCACATTCTGGTAATCGAAAGAACTCGTCCTGACTTTGGAAGGAATTTGACGCAACAAAGCGCACACGGAAAGAAATTACGATAATTAAATTATTTATTCATAAAGCATTACGGGAAATTCGACCTAATCAACTGTTGAGGAAGCTTTAAAATATAAATAGCAAACAAAAATTGTACACAATTTAATTTATCAAACGACAAAGCGATAACATATTGCATGAAAGTGGGAGAAAATGTTTCAAAACTATCCTGCACGATTGAATTAATCCATTCTCCCCTTCACTGATACGCTTTTAATATTACAATAAATTCAAATATATAATTCGAAATTTAAACTTTTCGTGTTTATAGTTTCTTTTAATAGTGGAACGTTAAAGAACGTTCCAAAGTTTTATGTGAATCGTTAAAGTTGGAAAATGATTTCAGAATACGTTCTACTTCCACGAAACAACATTGTACCTGTCGATGGTCGTCCTGCACGCTCCATCACCTTAAATGAGTCGATTGCTCGTAAAATAAATTCTAGTTAGTAACGACTCGAAATAAAGTACGAAGTAGTGCAATAGGATAATTTCAGTTCAAGTAGTTCGAGGAGGGAGAAAAAACGGTAACCGACCATCAATTCACTCGATTGAATCCGAATCGCAAATCTGTTAATATTGCTTTCAAATCTACAAAACTTTGAATTGTATCTGTTTCTCCAAGTATAAGTTTGAACTACAGATAGCCGTAAGGCTGTGTAGAAGAGAGTGATTTTATTATATGACGATTTAATAGAGACGATTGGGCTGTAACATCACAAAAACTCATTATATTTATGGTAGGTTCAGATAAGTCAATAGGTCTATAGCAATCTTAAATATAACAATACAGCATTTTTTGTGTAATGAAATTGGGGACAAAACGAGAGGGTATTTACGACTACAAAACCATCATCGTCATTATACGCTTTTCTTAAGATAAAGCAAATATTAGCCTCTGGCTTGGACTAAAACATATCAAGACTTGCGCTCGTATCGACAATGCGTCTGTTTTAAAGAATATTTTTGTCCTAAATTCCGATTTACTAACAATGAAATCAAAGAGAACTGCCAACGTAGTAATATATTCATCGACTTTAAGCAGGCATATGATAAAATAAATCGAGAAAAAATGTATGAAACCGACAACGGTGCCAAGAAAACCAACAAAACTACGCCTGAATAAATAATCAAAGTAATTGTACACAATTCGCATTATTTGCTCATATTCTTTTGATATTTGTTCATTTTTACGAAAATTCAATTTGTTATAAGACTGAACGACATTTTATTTATTGATTTCAATATAAGTGTGTGTCTATAAATAAATTCAAACAATGTTGGTAGAAACCTGAAAACGTGACATAAACTGAAAATAGATTTCACTTGAAAAAAGTATCATCATTTGTTTTCAGGCAGAATTGAGTCACAATGTCCATTGATAAGTATCTGTCACAAACAACTGTGTTGCAGACAATATAATTAATGTATACCCGAAAAACAAAATAAAACGGGGATAATCGTTGTGGGTGATGATGGTGGCTTAGAATATGCATAAACGAACTGTGAATACTATTTATCTAATTCATAAACGCATTATCTTATCATGTGATAACTAGTGAAATAATTTTCACTTTATCTATGATATTTAATAAAATTGTAACACTAACCAATGTTGGGCAAGTCAGAACCTAAACCGGTGAATATTGAAGCATCAAATTTAATAAACAACGAATATTAGATTCTAACTAACGTTGTACGTTTAATAAAAACTATTTTAATAATAAATTTTAAACAAAAATTGTGCTTTATGTTGAAATTAAAAAATTAATAAGTCAATTAATGAGAAATTTAATAGAGCACTTTGCGACGTAATATCTACGTTTTTCCCCTATTTCTTTTATATTTGATTCTACTGGAAATAGAGAACGACTACTAACTTTCTAATAAACTGATTATATTGTAAAACAGGATAATCCATTAGAGAAAGACGATCTAAACAATGTGCATCGATTAATAGATGGAGAAAAATTGCTACTAATAAGACGCCATTTTTTATGTAGATGAGAAAATCAATTCATCTACAGATAGTCTCACCGTTTTTCTAATTTATGTCTGTTCTGAGTCTGCTGAGAAACAATATAATTTCTAATCCAGGGCCGCGATGTTGATTACTCGATTTGTTTAACCATTTCTCCGAGCCTAAAGTTCCAACAAATCAAATTTTATTCATTTTTTTTTACTGATACGAGTGGCTAGTTGTATCTAAAACACTAGCTCACTCTTTCGCTGATTTTAGCCAGTTCTAGATAGTTTCGCGTAACTTCAGCTGTATGAAGGCGTGGCTTATACAGTGTTGTGTTAGAGACGGACGAGAGAAAACAAGATATATTCAACACTTGAATAATATTAAATTTTATTATAAACGAATTATTTACATTATTGGGTAGAAGGCTGAAGAGGCAATTGCACATCTATTATCTTGATTGCGTGGTATTCTAATATAACCATCTTCACCCCAACCAGCACCAAATGAATTTTTAACTATCCAATAATCACGTCCTTTCTCATCAGTACCATAACCAACAGCTAGTGCATAATGTGTTATATCATAAAAACCGGAATCACAAGCACCAGTAAAAAGTCCAGACTCATAGGATTTCCAATGAGTTGCATCAATACCTACACTAACAGGACCAGCAGTTGCTACTGCGACTTGTAAATCGGCTTCACTTTCTGATGAAATTTGAGCATAACCTCTAGTATAGACTGGATCAATAATGCGGTCTTTTATACAAATTAAGCTGGTGTGACCGACAAATGAATAATGTACGGCACTTGTTAAACCGGTTTCACTAGTATATACAAAAGCATCATCGATTTTAAGTGTGCGCTCACAACCACTTAAATCTAAGCAATCTATCAATTGTTGTTCACTCAATACAGTTAATTTTCCAGTCTTTATAGCATTTTGACTTTCCACAGCTGCAACCTAATCTAAAGTGTAAGTATAAAACAGAATTGAGAAAATCGAAGAACTTACAGCACTGAAAGACCAGCCGCGACAAGCTCGTTGATTTTTAATAGGTGCAACAACGCTCTTGTTCCTCCAATCGACGGCCGATGGAACGTTAGCGTTTAATGGTCGTACAAACGTATTGAAAGATTCATATTGAGGATGTTCCGATTTCCCTAAAAATCTTTCAAATTCCTCCTGTGTCCAATCTGTAAACTGATTAACACCCTTTTTGTATGCAACTAAACCTTGCTCATATAATTTGTTGTGTTCTTCAATTTCTTTCAAGTTTTCAGTAAAGATTTCAACACGTTTCGTTTCTTCTTCAGCGTTCTTGTAGCTTTTACCGTGGACTGATTTGAATTGGTTCCATTGGGAGTGTAATTCAAATATTGTTGGTGTTGCAAATGAAACAGCAACTAAACAACATACTAAAATGAAGACTTTCATTATGTCGATTTGATTTGTTCTAAGTGAATTTGTGACTGACATTTTCGTTAAAATTCCACGTTTTTATACTGATTCCAGCGAAATTATTTTTTTATATAGATAAGTATTTGTTTCCTGTTTTTAAGTAGCTCGTGTCCCAAAATATAGAAAGATAGAGATCAACCTTCATGTCATTTCATTTGGTGTTTATCTCAACAAGTTGTTTGCTTATTAAACAATCGAAACAAAGCAAATATAATCGTTCGTATAAGAATCTTTTTGTCTATATTCAACCTTTGGATAGCTTCTCTAAAAATTTTCCATCTGGACAAATCCATTGCGGCCTAAAACGGAACCTAAATTGATAATAATTTCGTACCAACGTTTGCAAGATTCCACGATCTTTTGGCAAAGAAATTTGTGAATTTGACGTCAAACCTTCCTACAATAAAATTTTACCGTCCTGCTCTTTAACTTAGACTTTTTGGGGCGGCTACCCAGTGAGAAACAGCGGAAGACAAACATTTCTTCTTCTAAACAAAAATTTGGCAATATTAACATTTTCAATATATGGAAAAAAATTTGGTTGCTAGGCAAAAACCATTTCAACGCTTAAGATCCACAATCAAGCAGATGCGGTTTATGGATAAGATCTGGAGTGCCTTCAAGTTTATGACGAACACGTCACGATTGATACGAATTGATAATAATTTCGTACAAACACTTTTAAGATTCCACGACCTTTTGCCAAAGAAAAGCAAGCAATTAAGCAGTCAGGCTATACGATCTCCGTCAATAAATATCTGCCCCCATATTCATGCAACAATCACTAGCACTATCGTACGGACAATTTTATTCTGCTGGCAATTATGTATTTGAGTAAAAGTTGAATTACAAAGCAAACAACTTTTTGAAGATTTAATCAACACAAGTATCTTTTTCCGCATATATAGGTATAAAAATAAACAATAGATAAATCAAAAATACTTTTAAAAGTCCAAAAGTACAAGTACCGCAATTTTCAGTGGCTTATTTGTGATCAAATCGTATCTCTAGGGAGGTATAAAAACCATAAAACTTCAAACGACAAGATCAGTTTTTGCCTTATTTTGAATTAGAACAAATCAAATCAAAATATGAAGGTTATCTTTCTGTTATCCTATTTAGTTGCGATTTCATTTGCAACACCAACATTCGAATTACAATGGAATCACTTCAAATTGACCTATGGTAAATCCTACGAAAATGCTGAAGAAGAAACGAAGCGTAATGGAATTTTTAATGAGAACTTGAGAAAAATTGAAGAACATAATAAATTGTACGAACAAGGTTTAGTTTCATACAAAAAGGGCGTTAGTAAATTTACAGATTGGACACATGAGGAAGTCGTAAGTTATGTAACCAAAAATCAACCTTTAGAACTTCCTCAACAAGAATCTCTCACTACATTTGCACACTCTGCAAATACTGAATTGCCATCTGCTGTTGATTGGAGGAAAAAGAATGTTGTCACATTGGTTAAAGATCAAAATAGTTGTAATGGTTGGCCTTTCAGTGCTGTAAGTTTTACTACAAAATATTTTTGAATATTTCTAATATATTTCACGATTCAGACTGGAGCTTTAGAGAGTCATTATGCTATCAAAACTGGAAAATTGGTACCACTGAGTGAACAACAATTAATAGATTGTGTGGACACAAATTTTGGTTGTAGTTTTGGTGGTACACCTGCTAATGCTTTTGTGCATGCTGTCAGACATGGTCTAACAAGTGAAGTCGATTATCCATACATAAATACTGATGGAGCATATTGTAACTGGCGTCATAAACCTGTAATTGCACAACCTGTAAGCTATCGTACAATTATATCAGGCAATGAAACCGATCTACAAATCGCCGTTGCAACCGCTGGTCCGGTCAGTGTTGGTCTTGATGCGACTTACTTTGATGATTATCAATCTGGTATTTTTACCGGTGAATGTAGGTCAAACAGAGTAGCTTTAAATCAGTATGCATTAGTTGTTGGTTACGATACAGATAAGAAAGGACAAGATTATTGGATTGTTAAAAACTCACGGGGTCCGCAATGGGGTGAAAATGGTTACATTAGATTGCCACGCGGTCAAAATAAATGTGGCATTGCTACGTCAGCCAGTTATCCAATATTTTAAATAACTGAAATTATAATAAAATTATAAATACATATATAATATACGTAAATATTTAGGGTGTTCCTTTATTAAGCATTTGACCTGAAATGTTTTTGTTCGTTTGCTGTTGGTTGCTATGGAGTTTGGTGGTGTAAAGCGTTTACTTTACCGTTGAGTAACCACTTTACCATCGAGCAGCTTCATAGCAATACTATAGCAACCAACGGCAAATAAACAAAAACAATTGCTAGTTGTTTAGAGAAATCCCATAGCAACCAACAAACATTGACAACTGTATGAATAATTCAAATCATAACTTATTAGAAAATTTAAAAAATTAAATAAATTAAAAAGGATTTTAAGGGCAAGTATTGAAGAAAATTCTGTACAGCATACGGTCTCTTTATCCAGGTGATAAAGTATGACTTTACCACCTTGTAGAGTAAATAACTATTAATTTGTTAAAACGCTTATTGTTAAGTGTTTCTATTCACTGTATATAAGAATTAAAAATTTCTTTTCTTTTATTAGCTTATTTACAACAGTCTTGTAACCATTAGTATTAGGCATCCTATGCATTTATGAAGGACCTAAATTTTACATTCTTTGACAACCAGAAAAGAATGTTTTTTTGTTTGAATGGAATATATAATTAATTAGTTTAAAAGTGAGTTCAACTATATTGGGCTTTAAATGGCATTTTCCTCTAAATATTTGTCTTAAACCTATATTTATGCCACCAAAAATAATACCGACAGTATTTTGTAAACAAACCTCGACTTCTAGTGGTACTACTTTAGCTGGTTCGAAGCAAGGATATTCAACATGGCTGCGCCTTACCCAGCTTCACTTTAACTTTAGCTATGAAGTGTAGAGATCTCAACACTCCATACTTTAACTCTATCGTTAGCAATCTATATACGTATACATCATTGCGCTAACTATTCAGGAGGCGCTTCTGCAGGACCACCAATAGCACTAGTACTGGGGTTGATACAAGCGATAAATGTTACTAAGTTTGATACCCAGACGGCGCTTGCATCGTGCCGAAGTTCCCCCATCTTAAAGCTGATTAGTAATGGACGGATATCAGCTCCAAGATGGAGCAAGGCAAATTCTAGTCTCCTGACAAATTCGTATACAGCTAATTGGCCACAGCCGTTGTACCTGCATAGTCTATCGTTTCTTGTGAAACGTTTTCCTTTACAAATAGTCTCTGAACTGCTCCGAACGTAGAGAAGCAATGGACCAATTGAACTGCTACCGTGACGTTACGGCGAAAAACAAGTGCCTAGTTGTACCGAATTTCTATGAAATTCTGGTCGCTCTCTCTCTCATTCTTTAAAAAGCGGCTCGTGAGGGACAACAAACTGATGATCCTCCCATAGAAAATTTAAAAATACAATTGTTGAGAAAAATAAATTTAAAAAAAACTTTAAAATTATGAACACATCTTTGTTGATTTGTTCTACGTGTCTTTTCTAATAAATTTATGTAAATACATGCATCAAAATTAAAATTAATTAAAAAACGAGAGAATTAAAGTAAACTGAGACTTTTATGTCTAATATAAATTATTTGTTAGTCTGATTTTTGAGATAAAAAAAGGAATTTCAAATATATTTCAAAATTAACTAAAGTTTAACGCGAACAGGGAGACGTCCATTTGGTCATTTCTATACGCGGATTTGTATGAAAAAATATGGATAAATCAAATAAAAAATAAATTGAAAATACATTGATATAACAATTAACCGTTTTCTGTTATGTAAAATGTAAAAAAAATGTAAAAAAATAGATGAATAATAGACGGCAACGGAAAATCGCGTGCCTAATGGATAATCGAGGTTCTACTGTAGATGTGAATAACGTTCATTTCTAACGGTGTGGCGCAGAATCGAAAAATAACTACGCCAATGGTGCATTTCGAGCGTTATAAATCCTGCCCAATCACCTTCAATCTGCCCTTTACTGATTAGAGAAAGACGATCTAAACAATCCCTATCGATTATTAGATGGAGAAAAATTGCTAGTAATCAGACATCCTTTTTCATATGGATGAGAAAATCATTTAATCTACAGACAGTCTCACTGTTTTTCTAATTTATGTGAGTCCTGAGGAACAACAAAATTTCTATTCCTCGTGACCGTGATATTGATTTATTTAACTGTTTGGCCGAGCCCAAAGATCCAACAAATCGGATTTTATTCATTTTTTCCACTGAATCGAGTGGCTACTAGCAACTGAAAGACCAGCTCACTCTTTCGCTGATTTTAACCAGTTCTAGATCGTTTCACGTAACTTCAGCTGTATGAAGGCGTGGCTTATACTGTGTTGTATTGGAGATGGGAGAGAGAAAACAAGATATATTCAACACCTCAAGAAACGTTAGATTTTATTATAAACGAATTATTTACATGATTGGGTAGTAGGCTGTAGTGGCAATGCCACATCTATTATCTTGATTGCGTGGTATTCTAATATAACCATCTTCACCCCAACGAGTACTAAATGAATTTTTAACTATCCAATAATCACGTCCTTTCTCATCAGTACCATAACCAACAGCTAGTGCATAATGTGTTATATCATAAAAACCGGAATCACAATCACCAGTAAAAAGTCCAGATTCATAGAATTTCCAATTGGTTGCATCAACACCCACACTAACAGGACCAACAGTTGCTATAACGACTTGTAAATCGGCTTCACTTTCTAATGGAATTCTATTATAACCTCTAATTTGTACGGGATTAATTATGCGGTCGTCTTGACATTTTTGGTCATCATTTATAAATGGATAATGTGTGGCACTTGTTAAACCAAAATCAGTAATATATACCAAAGCATCATCTGTTAGATATGTAATTCCACAACCACCGAAATCAAGGCAATCCATCAATTGTTGTTCACTCAATACAGTTAATTTGCCTGTCTTTATAGCATAGTGACTTTCTATAGCTGCAACCTAATCGAAAGTGTAAGTATAAAAAAGAATTAAGAAAATCACAGAACTTACAATACTGAAAGACCAGCCGCGACAAGTATGTTGAGTTTTAACAGGTCCAACAACGCTCTTGTTCCTCCAATCGACAGCCGATGGAACGTTAGCATTTAATGGTCGTACAAACGTACTGAAAGATTCGTGTTGGGGATGTTCCGATTTCCCTAAAAATCTTTCAAATTCCTCCTGTGTCCAATCTGTAAATTGATTAACACCCTTTTTGTATGCAACCAAGCCTTGCTCATATAATTTGTTGTGTTCTTCAATTTCTTTCAAGTTTTCAGTAAAGATTTCAACACGTTTCGTTTCTTCTTCAACGTTTTTGTAGCTTTTACTGTGGATTGATTTGAATTGATTCCAACGGGAGTGTAATTCAAATATTGTTGGTGTTGCAAATGAAACAGCAACTAAACAACATACTAAAATGAAGACTTTCATTATGTCGATTTGATTTGCTCTAAATGAATTTGAGACTGATATTTCCGTTGAAATTCCACGTTTTTATACTGATTCCAGCGAAATTATTTTTTTCTATAGATAAGTATTTGTTTCCTTCTTTTAAGTAGCTCGTGTCCCAAAATATAGAAAGATAGAGATCAACCTTTATGTCATTTCATTTGGTGTTTATCTCAACAAGTTGTTTGCTTATTAAACAATCGAAACAAAGCAAATATAATCGTTCGTATAAGAATCTTTTTGCATATATTCGACCTTTGGATAGCTTCTCTAAAGATTTTCCATCTGGTCAACTCCATTGCGCCCTAAAACGGAACCTAAATTAATAATAATTTCGTACCAACGCTTGCAAGATTCCACGACCTTTTGCCAAAGAAATTTGTGAATTTGACCTCAAACCTTCCTACAATAAAATCTTACCGTCCTGCCTTTAACTTAGATCTTTTGGGGCGGTTACCCAGTGAGAAACAGCAGAAGACAAACATTTCTTCTTCTAAACAAAAATTTGGCAATATTAACATTTTCAATATATGGAAAAAAATTTGGTTGCTAGGCAAAAACCATTTCAACGCTTAAGATCCAGAATCAACCGGATGTGATTGATGGATAATATCTGGAGTGCCTTCAAATATATAACGAACACGTCACGATTGATAAGAATTGATAATAATTTGGCACAAACACTTTCAAGATTCCACGACCTTTTGCCAAAGAAAAGCAAGCAATTAAGAAGTCAGGGTATACGATCTCCTTAAAGAAACATCTGCCCCAATTATGTATTTGAGTAAAAGTTGAATTACAAAGGAAACAACTTTTTGAAAATTTAATCAACACAAGTATCTTTTTCCGCTTATATAGTTATAAAAATAAACAATAGATAAATCAAAAATACTTTTAAAATTCCAAAAGTACAAGTACCGCCATTTCCTGTGGCTTATTTGTGATCAAATCGTATCTCCAGGGAGGTATAAAAACCATAAAACTTCAAACGACAAGATCAGTTTTTGCCTTATTTTGAATTAGAACAAATCAAATCAAAATATGAAGGTTATCTTTCTGTTATCCTATTTAGTTGCGATTTCATTTGCAACACCAACATTCGAATTACAATGGAATCACTTCAAATTGACCTATGGTAAATCCTACAAAAATTTTGAAGAAGAAACGAAGCGTACTGAAATTTTTAATGAGAACTTGAGAAAAATTGAAGAACATAATAAATTGTACGAACAAGGTTTAGTTTCATACAGAAAAGGCGTTAATAAATTCTCAGATTGGACACGTGAAGAGTATGTAAGTTATGTAACTAAAAATCGAACTAAAAATCGCCCTATAGAGCTTGATCAAGAAGGCCCTCTCTCTACTTCTGTACAATCATCAAATGTTGACTTGCCATCTGCTATTGATTGGAGGAAGAAGAAAGTTGTCACATCAGTTAAAGATGACAAAGATTATTGGGCGGCCTGCTGTTTCTCTGTTGTAAGTTTTTCTACAAAAGATTTCGAAATGTTTCTAATGTCTTTTACAATTTAGGTAGGAGCTATAGAGAGTCATTATGCTATCAAAACTGGAAAATTGATCCCATTGAGTGTACAACAATTAATAGACTGTGCCGAGGATCCTGTTTCTTGGAATAAGGACGGTACTGCCTTTGCATACGCTATAAGAAATGGTTTAACAACTGAAACCGATTATCCATATGAAGCTGATGAAGGATATTGTAGAACAAATCATAAACGTGTAATTGTACGACCTTTAGGTTATCGCTCAATTATATCAGGTAATGAAACCGATCTACAAGTTGCTGTTGCAACTGCTGGTCCAGTCAGTGTATATCTTGATACTACTAACTTTATCGACTATGAGTTTGGTATTTTTAACGGCGATTGTCTTCCAATTAAAGCTGCACTAATTGATAATCTGTTAGTTGTTGGTTACGATACAGATGAGAAAGGACAAGATTATTGGATTGTTCAAACCTCATGGGGTCCGAAATTTGGTGAAAATGGTTACATTAGATTGCCACGTGGTCAAAATAAATGTGGTATTGCTACTTGGGCCACTTATCCAGTTTTTTAAATTACTGAAATTATAATAAAATTATATACATAAGTATTTGAGGTGTTCCTTTATTAAAGACTTGATCGGAAATCACTCGTACGGAAATAGGCACGTTAGCCATTAGTTATATGCGTTATAGAATCTTCAGTTAGAAAGCGTTACTCTGCTTGAGCAATATTATTGCTACATCATGTTTGCTAGTAAACTATTAGCCTCAAAAATATGCATAAAATCTGGTAATCAGTTGTCGGCGTTGTCGGTTCAAACGAGCAACTTAATGATACTGAGTTTGGCTAAGACGAGTGAATTCTAACACCCGCGCCATCTGTTATTCTTTGTACTACGTAAATGACTTATGACCTTTGTGTGACCTATATATAATGTCATATTAAAGCCATGTTTTCAATGGGTATTTTGCTACTCTACCTTTACAATACAATAATTAGTTTCTAAATTTGCTTACACCTTTTATTTATAATAATCCTAATCTTTTTAACGTTAAAAATATATTTAATGTTTGTGGTAAGTGAAATTTGAACACTACATATAAATATAAAAATTAATAAATTTCGTATGAAATTTCACTTACCGGTACATAGTATAAAAATAAGAGCATCGTTTTTGTACGTAAGAGGATGTGAGAGGATGACCTGAAGCTGAGGTTTAAGTATGACGTTCATCTTATATCAATTTTACATAAAAATATGAGCTGTTTCTTATGTAAATATATGACGATATTATTATATCACTTTCACGTCAGAATATGACTTGTAATTAATGTAATTGTATGATTTATTTCTTACGTAAATAATATATAAATTTATGACTTTGATGTGACATCACAGTATGATGGGAATGAATATTTACGTAATATTTAAGTCACAATCATGACGTCATATAAAAGTCATCCATACAGCCATTTTTATATCATATCTATGTAAAAATTCTATGATCTCCATGTGACATATCTATGACGTCATATGGAGGTAATGTGTTCACTGGGTAGTCCCAATAATTATTTAACAAAAAAAAAAGGTTTTTTTGGTTGTCAATCAACTCAGCTACCCTGTATATGCTCTAATAGCCAATCCAACAAATGCTACTCGTTTGAATCACAGCACACTCAAATAATTTTAAAAAACTCAAAAATCACTAAAATCAGATTAATAGATCAAATGTTTTTTATATTTTCGAATAAATTACACTGGAAAAACAAGTAAAAATCGCGAAAATTTTCCCGAAACTTGCTAAATTCACACGACGGATTGAATAAAAAATATCAACAGCGCGCTAATATCTAGTAACTTTTCGAATTGTACAGTTGGTGCGACTGCTTGTCAATAATTTTGACAACTGTTTCGTTTTTGACACGTTGATAATTTACGTTATTTACCGATTTTTCGCAATTATTTACCGAAAAAAAATCGACATTTTTGAGGTAATTATTGATATTTCCATAACAATTGTTAAATTTACACAATTGTTGTGTTTTAAACCGAATAAATAGCTGGAATTTTGCGTTATTTTTGTTTTGCTGTAGGCACAATGACCGCGGTCGAACAGCCTTGTTACACCATAATCAACAGCCCCATCGACACGGAGCCCTACAATGAGATGCAATTAAAGATCGATTTAGGTGTGTGTGATCTGAATGATTCCGTTAAAATTGTATTAATTTCGTTTAATTCCAGAAAAGGGCGATGTCAAGCAGAAAGTCGAAGCTCTAAAGAAAACGATTCGTTTAATACTAGCCGGTGAACGTTTACCGCCCGGCATCCTGATGACGATCATTCGTTACGTGCTACCATTACAAGATCACACCGCCAAGAAATTATTGTTAATATTTTGGGAAATCGTACCGAAAACATCACCAGATGGTAAACTACTACAAGAAATGATCCTGGTGTGCGATGCGTACCGCAAAGATCTACAACATCCCAACGAATTCTTGCGTGGTTCAACGTTACGTTTCTTATGTAAATTGAAAGAACCGGAACTATTAGAACCGTTAATGCCGTCGATACGTTCATGTTTAGAACATCGACATTCTTATGTGCGACGTAATGCCGTTTTGGCTATATTCACGATATATCGTAACTTTGAATTTCTTATACCTGATGCGCCCGAATTAATCTCAAATTATTTGGAACAAGAACAGGATATGTCGTGTAAACGTAACGCATTTTTAATGTTATTACATGCCGATCAGGAACGTGCTTTACAATATTTGGCATCATGTCTCGATCAGGTGACACAATTCGGTGATATACTACAATTAGTTATTGTTGAATTGATTTATAAAGTATGCCATACGAATCCATCGGAACGTTCACGATTCATACGTTGCATTTACAATTTATTGAATTCAAGCAGTCCAGCGGTACGTTACGAAGCTGCTGGTACTCTAGTGACATTATCTAATGCACCAACAGCTATCAAAGCAGCCGCCAGTTGTTATATCGAATTAATCATTAAAGAAAGCGATAATAATGTTAAATTGATCGTATTAGATCGTTTGATAGCATTACGTGATCATCCCAGTCATGAACGTGTCCTACAAGATCTAGTTATGGATATTTTACGTGTTCTATCCAGTCCCGATTTGGAGGTACGTAAGAAGACATTAGCATTAGCAATGGATTTGGTATCGTCACGGAATATCGAAGAAATGGTGTTGGTGTTGAAAAAGGAAATTTGTAAGACACACGATGTGGAACATGAGGATACCGGCAAATATCGACAATTACTCGTTCGTACATTACATACGTGCTGTATAAAATTCCCCGATATTGCATCAACTGTTATACCAGTATTAGTTGAATTTCTATCGGATACAAATGAATTGGCCGCCGCCGATGTATTGATTTTTATACGTGAAGCTATACAGAAATTCGATGAATTACAACCGTTGATTATTGAGAAATTATTAGAAGTTTTCAAACAAATTAAATCAGTTAAGATACATCGTGCAACATTATGGATATTAGGCGAATATGCTGTTAGTATACAAGATATTAAAGCTGTATTAAAAGAGATTAATACAATGTTAGGTGAGGGACCATTAATTGAATTGGAACAACGTTTAGTTGCTGGTGAAATTACCGAGGAGAATTTACAAAATCAATCGGTACAGAGTGTTTCAACATTGGTTACATCGGATGGTACTTATGCAACCCAATCAGCCTTCAATGCAACACAGTAAGTTGGACACCAATTGATATCAACAAAAAATCGTATAAATTAAGGTTCTTTTAACTCTACGCCAATTGTTTTCAATCCATCATATTCTGTGAGCTTTTCTCGTATAAATTAAGACTCATCTCCAACGGTTTTTCGTATCTTACGACTTTCTCCCGAATAACATTCTTTTCAGTGTAAATCGGGTCTAGATTTCTGCTATCAAAACATATTATTGCTTACTACTTTTGGATTGGTTGAATTGACTTTAGGTACCTTAAAAAATTGATAGTGCGTTAGAAGTGAAACTTGTTAGGTTAGAGATGAAGTTCTTTTTTTTGTTGGTTTATTTTCTTTTTATCGTTACCTGAAGTCTCGATTTTTTTTCTGCAAAAATCATAAATCGCGGTAAGCCAGAGAATTTTAGTTTCGTTCCAGAAGCCGCTATGCATTGAACAATGATACCAACTTTAGAACACAGTTGGCAGAACTGACAGAGGGAGTAGAAGTGACGCTATGGCAACTCTTCCTCTCAGCTGTCTGTTAGTGGGGAAGGGTTTCCAAACAAATTTACTACCCTCGCGCGCCTAAAGAAGATTCACTTTTAAAATAGTTCCAAATTACCGTGTAGAGTGAGACTTATGCTTCATTGAGTTACCCTAATCTACTTAATTGATTGACTTCATATTAAGATTCCCAATAGAGATGTTCTGAGGTTTGATTGCTTATCGTGTAAATTAAGACTTATCTCTAATCACTGTCCATAATTTATAATTGGGCTGTTCTTTTGATGACTAAAAAAATTGTCTAAGAATGAAAATGGGTCTTCTGTTATCGAACAAGCAAAATAGATAATTTTTCTTTCTTTAGCTTTGTTGCGCATTTACAATGTAGATTGAGGGTCGATTTTAAGCGATTATAGTTTTTTTTTTAATTTCGTGTTATATTGTAAATCTCAATACACCGTGTACAGTGAGACTCCCCTATTCCTCTTACGTTTATATATCTTCATTGAGATATTATTTGTTTTGTTATACATGATGTCCAAACAACTCTTAATTAATTACCGTGTTGTTTGAGACTCAATTATCAGCGATTTGTAATTCTTGCTATTTTTCATGATACTTTGCTCTAAACAGATAACTGGGATCTTCCAATTGAGATTCACTGTGGCAGTTGTCATTCGATTGTTTACCGTGTAAATTAAGACTTATTTCTAATCATTGCCCGTAACTTACAACTTCTTTCCACTCTACGTCGTTGTTTTGATTTCTTAAAAATTGTATAAGAATGAAAATCGTGTTAATTGGGTTTTCTGCTATCGAACACCAAAATAGATAATTTTTCTTTCTTTAACTTTGTTGTGCATTTACCATGTACATTGAGGGTCGATTTTAAGCTATGTCCCAACAACTCTTAATTAATTACCGTGTTGTTTGAGACTGAATTTTCAGCGATTTGTAATTCTTGATATTTTTCATGATACTTTGCTCTAAACAGTTAACTTGGATCTTCCAATTGAAATGCACTGTAGCAGTTGTCATTCGATTGTTTACCGTGTAAATTAAGACTTATCTCTAATCATTGCCCGTAACTTACAACTTCTTTCCATTCTACGTTGTTGTTTTGATGACTCAAAAATTGTGTAAGAATGAAAATCGTGTAAATTGGGTTTTCTGCTATCGAACAGCAAAATAGATAATTTTTCTTTCTTTAGCTTTGTTATGCATTTACCGTATAGATTGAGGCTCGATTTTAAGCGATTATAATTTTTCTTTTCATGTTATATTGCAAATCTCGTTGAGTGTCTCTCGCGTTCGTTGAAAATCGTCTGAATACCCCGTGTACAGTGAGGCTCGCCTCTTCTTACGTTTACATATCTTGATTGGGATATTTTTATTTGTTGTAAATCACGTTAAGACAACTCGTATTTAATTACCGTGTTGTTTGAGACTCAATTTTCAGCGATTTGTAGTTCTTGCTATTTTTTACTTTGCTCTAAACAGCTAACTTGGATCTTCCTATGGCACAGTCATTTGATTTGTTATCGTGTAAATTAAGACTTTTCTCTAATTATTTTTCGTACCGTACAACTTTGCTCTATTCTATGATATTATTTTGTCGGCTAGAAAGGAAATCGCGTAAATTGAGGCTTGTGCTATTGAACATGAAAAATAGATTTTTTTAGCTTGTTAATTTGATTTCATGCGCGCTAAAGAACAAATACAGAAAATTTACTCACTTATCGTGTCGTTTGAGACTCGATTTTAAACGATTATAGTCTTGTGAATTTCTTATAACATTGCAATTTTGAACATTTACTTAGCGTATAGTTGAAGAATTGGATTTTATTTGGCATTAATTATTCTCCACAATCACACTATATAAATCGTGTAGATTGGGTCTTGTTCTATTGAATCGAAAAAAAATCTCGTTTTTCTGAGGCGATATCTAGTAACTTTAAAAACAAATCCAAAACCGTGTATAGAGAGACTAATATTTCGTTTATTTTTTACTCAAACATTACGGAATGGTTTTTAATAATCCAAAATTCTTCTAAACTAGAAACTAAAATTTCTTGGTTTTCTTCCTCATTTACCGTGTCATTTAAGGATTCCCTTTGACAGTATTTTGAGATAGTTGTTTTCTCGTCCAAGTTTTTGCCGACCGAAATCTGTTGATGTCGATTAGTTTTGATCATAATTTACCACCTCGTTTTTGTCCGTGTTGCTAAAAAGAAATTAAAAGTGCGTGGAACGCCGCGCGTTAGAAGTGAAACTTCTTAGGTTGGAGATAAAGTTCATTTTTAGGATTCGAGCAGGAAAATTTAGTTTCGTTCCAGAGGGCGCTGTACATCGATCAATGGTACCAACTTTAGACTTCGTGTCTATTTTACACCGTTGGCAGAACTGACAGAGACGCTATGGCACCACCCCCACTCTTTCCTCTCAGCTGTCAGTTAGAGGGAAGGCTTTCCCCTCATGGGGTCTCGCATTTTCGATACGTTTCCGAACAAATTTACTACATTAGCGCGCCTAAAGAAGTTTCACTTTAAAAAATCAAATTCCCTAGCATTATCAAAATCGTTGTGTACTCTTCTAAGTCTGTTTAATTTTGATTTAGGAACAAGAAGAAAGAGGCGCGCCCAAGCCTACGCCAATACTTGATGGATGGTGATTTCTTTATTGGTGCCGCTTTGGCCTCTTGTTTAACAAAATTGGCATTACGTTATGGTAAATTAGTAACAACAAAAGAACAAAATCGTTTCGATGCTGAAGTAATGATGATAATGGCCAGTATTATACATTTAGGTAAATCTGGTTTACCAACCAAATCAATAACAAATGATGATCGTGATCATATCTTATTCTGTTTACGTGTCTTATCGGATCGTAATGAAATTATAATAAATATATTCAGTGATTTATGTCGGAAATCATTGAATGATATGTTAATAGCTAAAGAAACTGAAGAAATATTAAATCAGAAATCTAAAGAGAAATTAAGTAGTGTAATACAGGCTGATGATCCAATAACATTTGTACAATTACAATTAGATCGTGGCAGTGAATTGGGTGAGAATGTTTTCGAAACATCCTTATCACAAGCATTGATTGGTGGACGTAATAATCCAAATGAACAACAAACCGGTATTAATAAATTGAATAAAGTTACACAATTAACTGGTTTCTCAGATCCTGTATATGCTGAAGCTTACGTACATGTTAATCAATACGATATTGTATTGGATGTATTGATTGTCAATCAAACTAATGATACATTACAGAATTGTACATTAGAATTGGCAACATTAGGTGATTTGAAATTGGTAGAGAAACCACAACCGGTTGTATTGGCACCGAAAGATTTCTGTAATATTAAAGCAAACGTTAAAGTTGCATCCACAGAAAACGGTATCATTTTTGGTAATATCGTTTATGATGTAATTGGTGCCGCATCTGATCGTAATGTTGTCGTCTTAGATGATATACATATCGATATAATGGATTATATTGTACCGGCTACATGTAGTGATACTGAATTCCGACAAATGTGGGCCGAATTTGAATGGGAGAATAAAGTGTCAGTTAATACAACATTAACTGATTTATCTGAATATTTGAAGCATTTATTGAAGAGTACGAATATGAAATGTTTAACACCGGAAAAGGCATTATCTGGACAATGTGGTTTTATGGCGGCTAATATGTATGCTAAATCGATTTTCGGTGAGGATGCTTTGGCTAATTTGAGTATTGAGAAGCCGTTTAATAAGCCCGATGCTCCGGTTACTGGACATATTCGGATACGCGCCAAGAGTCAAGGTATGGCATTAAGCCTTGGTGATAAGATTAATATGACACAGAAGGGTCAACAGAGGCCGTTAGCTGCTTGAATGTATTCGTCACTGTATTCCCAGCTTTCATTATCGTTAATAAAATATTGTCTATATAGTTTTTATTGTTTTTTTTTCAACAAATAATTGAATTGCGGTAATTGCACTTTTTTTCTCTATTTGTCCTTTTGCAAGTAGAATGTCTTCCTCCTTTTTCCATCTCAGCTCTTCCTTTGTTTTCGTTTATCACTCCACTCTTCTCTGCTCCTATTTCTCTATTCTTTCCACTTTCGTTTTTCATGTCTTTACTCTTCTTCAATCTCTACACTCTTCTCTTTCCCCAACTCCTCTAGTCGCTTCTTTCCTCTCTTCAGAGGAAAGAAGCGACTAGAGGATGAAGAGAAGAATGAAGACTCTTCCTCCAGCTCTTTACCCTTCTCTTCCTCCAGCTCTTTACCCTTCTCTTCCTCCAGCTCTTTTCCCTTCTCTTCCTCCAGCTCTACCCTTCTCTTCTTCCAGCTCTTCCTCCCTTCTCTTCTTCCAGCGCTTTACCCTTCTCTTCTTTCGCCTTTTCCCCTCTTCTTCCATATCTCCACACTTCTCTACCCCTCTCCTCTCTCCACTCTTCTTCCCCCCACCATATGCCCACCTTCTTCTCTTCTTCCACATGCGCAATAAATTTTCCTCATTTCAATAAAACATCTATCTAGTTTTATTGTTTTATTTGACAAAAGAAAATCGAAAAAAATTACAATATATTTTATTACGTCAACCAAATAAAATACATAACAGATAGAAACAAAATAAAGTGTTGACTGAAAAGATTAAAATTAGCATAAAATCATTGATCCATCAATTTATTCTTCTTCTTCCTCCTCCTCCTCGTCCTCTTCCTCTTCTTCTTCAACTTCAACTTCTTCCTCTTCCTCCTCTTCTTCTTCTGGTTCAATTACCGGTTCTTTGATCTCTTCATCATCATCGGCGGCCTGTTTGCCCTCCTCTTCACCTTCAGGTGTTTCCGGTTCACCAGCTTTTTTGCCAGGTCTTTCACCGAACCATTTTGGAAGTTTAGCTGTTTAACAAACAATTAATAAATTTTTGGTTTTGGAAAGGGGGCGATTATATAACGAATAAAAGCAACATAGTGTTAATAGTGAATGGTCCTTACATTTTTGTCGAGAATCGAATTGTCCAACTTTGTCCTTCCAAAGTTTCTCATTGACCTCCTTGATAAAATCTTCATAACCCTGACAAAATACAAAACGCACACTCAAAACGTTACACAAATTTATGATTTAGTTTTAGAAAGAGAAAAAAAAATAAGACAGAATAGGGACATTACTACGAATATCGTGCAAACACGAATAGTTGAACCAAATAGCTTACTTTTCGACCTATTCATAAATTCTTCTTGTTTAGAAAACCAAAGTTTTTCGAATTGTTCCAATAGTAATTGATCAAAGCCCTAAATAAGACGAAATTTTAATTTCGGACCTTTGCAAAATAATTTAGAACATGTCTGATCTGTGCTTGATGTCAAAAGGAGTGTTATTTTTTATTGATTTTTGATTTGTTTCAATCTACTTACACCCTCGAAGAGTTTCTTCTTATCATCATAGGACCTAGTGTCAACTCTACGTTCATATTTGGAGGCTACTTGGATTTTGGGCGGGTATTTTCCAGTAAGTGCTTCTGGATCCAAACCTTTCTTCAAGGCTTTGTGCCTCAATTGTTGTTTCTGTCTCTCCTTCAATTCTTTAAGCTGAAATACGAGTCAATTCAGTGTTTTTGTTTGGTGATTGTGGTTGGATTAGTTACATCGTAGTCTTGACGTTTTTGCCTTTCTTCCAAATCGTATTTTTCCGTTTCAAGTTTAACTATACATTCCCACAATTCTTGGGCTTTCTCACGGAGTTTATCTACGCTTAAATTGTCGATCATCAATGGTTTTATTCTAATTGAAAGGGAGATTTTCTTTTCTTCTTCTAATTGTTCTTTAGTCTTGTTCCTTTCAAGTTGGGCAGCGCTGAGGTTTTGCTAGGTAATAGAAATTTCGATTATAATCAACTGGGCGCAATCCAGTACTTTTTTGGCTTACAGATGGGTCACGTTTGGTGATGGTGAAATTAGGTCCTTTGTTTTTGTTTTGATCCTTGTATGCTTGCATCATAGCTTGGCGTTTCTTTTCGGCTTCCTCCAAACGTTGGCGTTTCTCTTCAATATCACGTTGTTTCTTCTCTTCAATTTCCCGTACACGACGTTCCTCTTCCTGTTTCTTACGTTCAGCCATTTTACGTTCCTCATCGGCACGGGCGATTTTCCGTTTCGCCTGTTTCTCTTTCAACTTCTTCAATTCGTCCTCTTCTTTGGCACGTTGTTTCCGCCATTCTGCTATGTACTCGCGGAGCTGTTCATCCAGATCGGAACGTTTCTGGTCTTGACGTTTGATGAATTCTGGATCGCCTGCTCCCTCCCTAAATTACAATATTATTATTAATATTTTGCAAATGATGCAATACTAATCGCTGCTAAAGCGCTTTTTTTGTTCATCCTCAAATTTCCGAAATTAGTGTTTTATCCGTTGTTTCTCCAAATTTTTTGCTTATACATAGTTAATAAAGCCGGTCAAGCTGGAAATTTACAGTTAATCAACCAAATCAACCATTTGTTTAATTTTTTTTGGATCAAAAAGCTGTAATCATTTTTTTAAGAGCTTTCAGAAGCGTAGTCGTTCAAAATTTATTTTCATCACTTACTCGACTTTGGTGGTGGTTGTTGTTGTGGTGGTCCTGTATCGTACACATCACACAAGGGCGTAGGGACACGAGTAGGAAAGAAAATACAAAGAAAAAGAAAAAAACACAATCATCTAAACTAATTCAGAAAAATTTCAAAAATTTTGACAATAAATCAAAATCCAAAAAAAAGAGGGTACTAATTTGTCCAATTCTACTTCAACTGTCTAATTATCATAACTAGGAGGCGGAGTAGTACTTACTTGCTGTAAAAGAAAATATAACACAAAGATTACACAATGCACAACAGAGGAAACGAGCATTAACGATTGGAATTTATTGGATTCCAACCGAAATGCTTGGGTGACACTTACGTCTCAACAACTTCCTCTTCCTCCTCCTCTTCTTCGCTAAAATTGTATAATTTTGGTAAAATTTCAAGTTTTTTTTGATAAAAAAGCGCAATAGCTACTAAGCAAAATCGTTTGCAATAAGCAGGAGCTGTAAATTTTTTGGTTACTTACGAGTAGACTTCTTCTTCGTCCGACATGGTTCAAAGGTTTAACGGACAACTCTGTAAAAAGACCAAAAATTTCTAGAATAAAACGTTATTGAAGGTATGCCAAAAATAGATTTTTGTAGAATTTCGTAATTATCGTATCGCGTTACAGAGTTACGGCAGAACGTAAAATTCCAAATCAAATTTTTGATAATGTTCGAATTTCGATAGTAATTGGGAAAAATCCGAAAATAATTGACGAGTTCAAGTGTAAACTACACCGCATCCGACCCGGCTGTATTTGGCAACGCTAGATGCCCCAGTTATTCTTAGATCAAACGTCTCAATTCCCAAAATAACCGCTTCCATAATATCCATGAAATATTAAGTAAATAAACCACTTATTAAGCTAATTTGCACGGAAATTACCGAGAAAAAAAACCGTCGATTTAGTTCACGTTATACGGAGTGGTTGTGCAAAAATTTGGGAAAAATCCGCAAAGCTCCCCAAATTTTTGCCCAGCGTCCCGAAAGCTTCCCCGCAATTATTTCAAGCGAATTTGAGGATAATCGTGGGGTACTTACAACGACTGGTAGATAAGGAACGGTCCAGGAGCACCACACCACTCAAGGAGCTCGTAGATGACTGTTCCAACTCTAGCTGAAGTTGGTTGAGAAGATACTCCTTGCGCGCGCCTTTTCCGCCCACATTCAAACAAAAATAAAATTCTCCTTTATTATTATTATCGAAAAAAAGAATCGTGGGGAGAAAAAAACGTGTCTTTTTCTAAATGGTAAGGAAACGGGAATCGGGCTCAAATCACGTTTTAGTTTACAAAACGAAAAAAAAACAGATCGTGCAAATAGTCGAATAATGAGGCCAAAGATGGTTGAATTGCTGAAAATAAACGATCCTGTAAACAATTTACTGATAGTAAAACAAAATCTAGATTGATGGTGGATATTTTGGCAGCCTCAACTCGCTTATTATCTCTGCTAGTTTATCAAAAATTTAATTTTCGTAATTTGAAATTGTGGACATTTTCGTTTGGTGGAATAATTTGATATTTTAAAAATTTTGTAAACGTAGTGGGGACAAATATATCAAGAATAGCTCACAACGACCTGGCCATGTTACTATCTACGGGACAACTGATGAAGCTGTTCCCATACAAGGTTCGTGTAAATTAGGACAAAAACATTGATCATATTCGAAATATTAATTTGTTTAATTGTTGCCGTAATTGTGCGCGTATTTTTGGATCTGTTGGCCAGGCTAAAAATGGACTAACTAAATCGAGATAGAGAGACGAGGGCAAAAAAACTATATCAACAAACAATTACGCAAACTGGCAATGTACGGTGGAGATTTCTTTTGATAATTATAGATTATTTGATTTAGAAAATGTCTAAGGATTTTTGAGTATTTCGATAGTTATTTGATACTTTTAATGAACATATCGAGTTTTGTATCGTTTTCAAAACCACATCGCATTTATTTATAGAAATGCAAGCTTCTAATGCCAAAAATTTTCGAATTCTTGAAATACATCTGTTATTCTTTTATTACAGTTTCGGTTTCCTAAATCTAGTAGACCTGTTTTTTTTTCCTTCTCTTGCTAGCGTCCAGGCGACCGGTGCCAGAAGTTTTTACAGACCAAACCCAGTATTTTGACCGAAGATGAATTTGAACTGTAAAAAGCTGATTTCGAAATGAAACAGATGCAATAAGCGCTCTCTCTCTCTCTCTCTCTCTCTCTGTGTCTATTGCAAAGTAGCAGAAGTATCAGGACCTATTCTCTTTGAAGTACTGAATTTTGTACTTCCTGTTGTAATTCCTGTCTTACAACAAAAACAACGGTTGGAATCGAAGGAGACAAGCTTTGCACTGCGAAATTTCTTTTTGCCATCCAAATTTACCTTTTTTTGATTGACAAAAAGTTAATTTGAAGTTCAAAAGAAGCGACACCTTAAACCTTCGATTTAAACCATCTACGTACAAAGACCATTATGTTATCCTTAAGCTGTTCAAATTAAACTTTTTGCAGATCAAATTCGATATTATGGCGGATCTGCAAAATGTTAAGTTTTACCTGAAAAGGATACAAGTTTAGATTTTTTGCAACAACAGCGAATCGCGTCAAGTTTGCCTTCAATACAGGAAACTTATGCAAAACACTGTTTTAGTTAAACTTCATGAGCCGCCATATTTGGAGCAATAAACTTTGTGGAACTATATTCAAGACTAAAAATAGTCAATTTTATGTAAGGTTCAAGTTCACATTTAGGTTTGCAAAAGATTGACTTTAAAGTAGAAAAATCCTTTATAAAAATCGATTGGGAATTTTTGGGAATAGTGTGCAAAAATTGGGAGAAATGTTGCAAAATTCCTGAAGTAAATTTCCGAAACATTTGGCCCTCAATTATCAGAGTATTTCAAGCAAAGTGCGTTACACTTATAACTCCTTTTTTTAACCTTTGCAAATCTAAGTAACTCTTTCCAAGAATGTTGGAAAATTGGATTGCCTCGGAAAGCTTGGAAAAGTCTGAAGTATATTTTTCACCCATGAATACTGACATTTATACGGATTTTTTCAATTTTTCCTAAGACTCCCAAATCCTCTCTTTCTCTGTAATGTATGGAAAAAACCTTTCACATGAAGAGTAAACAATATAAAAATTGTGTTAAATGAATATTTTTAGAAAAGCAACTATATTTGCCAATAAGATTTTTTGTTATGCTAATAGTGGCATATCTTAGGTTGACTTGAATTAAAGCATACACCAAAGAATTGAATATTCTTGCATTTGCATGCTAATCTCCACTTCAGCTTAATTTTCAGTCAATTTCGAGTCAATAACAAAGTATTTTCAGTTGATCTAATAAAATTTAAAAACGATCAAACTCTTTGTAGCTTACGATTGTTCTAAATTTAATTCGAATGTAGGCTGTCCACCTACTCTACTAAATTTATTGAAACAAATTGTTGCTCTCGATGTAGTTTAAAAAGGGAAGGTTTACAGGAAAGAAGCAGGTCTTTGAAACTCATGAACTAAATCTATAAAAAAATAATTAAGCAAAGATTAGATGTTGATATGAGATTTTATACAAACATAATGCAATTTTATTATGTAGGCTCAAGGCTACGCAATATGGAACACGTTACAAACGACCTTAATCTAAATAATTCAAATGATCCAAGTGGTATATACAACGGATTCTGTATCTTATTGTCAATAGGACCATACGGTTTGTCCCACTTGCACAAGGCGAAAAAAAGCAATGCAGTGGTCATCTGTAGACTTTATTTCATTGATATTGTTGGTCAAATCGCATTAGCAACTCAGCTGGGAAAAAGCTCCAAAACTGTTGATTACCTCTGTTTTAGGATTTCAGCAAATTTCGTTTGCCAAAGCTGAACTTTTATAGAGGGAAAGTCTTGATTAATTAAGAATTTCACGGAAAAGTGGATCGGCAAAAAAACAATGCAAGCTTTGCTGCAAAATTCAATGGCCTTCTCCAGACTCTGACGAAGTTAACTGAGGAACGAGTGTGGAGGGTGTCCTCGCTCTGCTTCGTGCTACTTCTACTCGCCTTGGCTAACTTCGCACCGGAAGCGGTCTTTTGTACCCGAGTCAAAGGAAGACGAGACACAAAACGGAGCGCGAAAACTTTCCACACTCTCTTGTTTCCATGCTAGTGATTCACAATCAGTGTGCTTTGTAGTTTCTAGCGAAAAGCCGAATTTCATTATTTTTTATTTGTTTTTTTCATTTTAAAGTGAAATAATGTGGGATTGGTGACAACGTCTTCAATTAAAATTTCTTAAGGCTCTTCAAACGTTCAAGTCACAAAGATTAAAAAAAAATAAACGACGGCTAGGGTAGAATTTTATTGAAACGGAAACTGGAAAACCTAACAAAAAGAATGAGAAGTGAAAAAGACATTAATGGAGCGCATGGGTAGTACATTTTTTTCAAAGCGTGACAAAGATGCGGGATGCCGTGAGGGAAACAATCCCCTTCTAAAAGACAGCTGAAAGGGAAGAGTGGGAGCGTTGCCATAGTGTCGCTTTTACTCTGTCAGTTCTGCCAACTGTGTAAAATAAACACTAGGTTCAAAAGTTGGTGTTAAATTATACAGTTGCGATCAAAAAATTTCGGGCATAAAGGACATCTAATTATCGGTTGGTGTAAGACAGTCTTTAATATTTCATATTCAAAAGGTCATTAATTTTGACATTTAAAACGTTAATAATAACGGTAATGCTTGGTCCAGATTAAACATTTTTAGACGTCAAAAAAATGATATCCGAAATTTTTTGACCGCAACTGTTTATGAATATTGTTTTGAGATAAGTGAAATGCAAAAAAGACAACTGCAGAAAAAAATCGAGCCTTCAGGCAAGGACAGAAAGAAAATAAACCAAGAAAAAAATGAACTTCATATCTAACCTAAGAAGTTTCACTTCCAACGCGGCTTTAGCCTCTTGAATAGTTTCAGGGAGGTGAGAAAAGATGCCTGTTAAAATTTGAGCCCTTAACATTAATATTTAGAGGTCGCTCATCGCTAATTTCGATTTTCCATTTGATTAAGACGGAAACAACCTTCTCTTGAACTTTGGAATTTTGTAGCTCCGGTTGGAAACAATATTTCGGAACAACTAAAATATATTCTTATACAAAATTTAGCGTTGTATCAAAAGGGTCTCTTACAATTTTTTGATATATTTAGTCCCTCAAAAGTTATTCAAGGTTAAAGTTGGATTAATGGTAAATTTTTACATTTTTCCAACTCTTTGACGCAACCATCAACTTTATGGGAAAATTTTGTAGAACATTTTTTGTAGAGGATTTTATTCCCTATAACTTCTCTTGAAAAAAGTTTTTGATATTCTTTACAGGTCGTAAATTACTCACAGTATTGAATAGTTATCAATGCGAAAATATTACTAGAAATTGCTAGAATAAAAAATTGCAAATAACTTACGACCTGTAAAAAATATCAAAAACTTTTATAGAGATAAGTTATAGAGAATAAAATGCTGTACAAAAAATGTTTTATAAAAATTTCCCATAAAATTGATGGTTGCGTCAAAGAACTGGAAAAATGTAAAAATTTACCATTAACCTTGAATAACTTTTGAAGGACTAAATATGTCAAAAAATTGTAAGAGACCTTTTTTGTAAAGCATTAAATTTTCTATAAGAGTGTATTTGAGGCATTTCAAAATATTGTCCGCAACGTGAGCTATAAAATTCCAAAGTGCAAGAGAATGTTTTTCCCATGTTAATCAAATGGAAAATGGAAAATCGCGACAAGGCACCTCTAAATATTAATATTAAGGGCTCAAATTTTAACAAGCATGTTTTTCACCTCCCTGAAACTATTTAAGAGGGGAAATATCGGCTTCAAATAAATTTGGAGCGTCGTCGAAGGACGTTTATAAGTCTACATGGTTTGCGTTCCAATTAATGGATGAGCTTTTGGGCTCTGTATTACATGAATCGAGGCAACAAATTAGGAGAGTCCACAATAGGAATAGGGATTCTCGTTCCACGAAAGGAGAGAATTACTTTTTCTTTAAATTGATAAAACTGATTATTATGTGCATTTTCTATTTAACTTGTATGTTTCTCATAATACGGATACAAACGAAAATTACCAACTTTCTCACCATCCAAATAATTATAAGAATTACAACAATTCGTACATAATAACATCTTATTTTGTGGTAAACGATCACTATCGAAACATATCCAATTGGCGGAATCAGCACTGCATAGAAAACATTTACGATTCGGCCGGCCATTCATCCGAAACACGTGCGGATAGTATTTTGAATGCAAACAATCGCTGCACTGCAACAATCGAGCATCACTGAACACCAAGATGTGCTCGCAATCGCCCTGATGCATATACAAATACGGATAACCAAGTCGCAATTCTAGGCTGTTTATTGGAACCTGAAAATTCCGTCAAATATAATGATAAACAACAGGAATTGACGTTTAACGGGATAACGTTACATTGCTCATGCTCTGCGACTTGAATTCGGCGATGTTCCGATTGCGCGCCCATTCGGTCAGTGTTTGCGAATAGTCGATAGCTTGCGGCGATCGGAAATCATTATAAAACGTATCGTTGATGAATATAAAACCGGACGGGTAGATTCTCTGCAAACAACGATATAATTAGAGTTTGAAATTAAGATAACTGAAGAAAATCGGTGATTTACTCGAGCATCTATAAAACGGGTGATATTTTCATTGGTACTCTCGACCTCTTTGAACAATCCCTCATCTAAAGAACAGATAATCTTATCGCGCAACTGTTCCAATGTATTACAGCCTAAGATTAAGATTTCATGATTGAAACGTAAACGTCTCCATGTGTTCTGTCTCAAAGCGAATTTGAACGGTTTATAAATCAACACGGACATGATGAAATCATCGCCTTCTTTCAAATCCGGCTGTTGTTCACATACAGGCAACTGTAAATAAATAATTCTTATCAATTATTTGATCGAAAATTCAATGCTTGTTACCCGTATGGGCCGATAGAATGCCCGTTTATTGCCTGCGATCAACTGGTGCACGTTACGTTTCTTCTCCAATTCATTCTTCTTCTTAATCACTTCTAACTCAATAGGTTCATCAGCGATTATGATGTTGTCTGGTAATTTAGCATTCGATGTTTCGAAATCAAACGATTCGATTGGAAACTTTGATGTATTCTCACTGGCACAAGTCAAATGATCTATGCTAAAAAAGTTGCAATTATTACGCCTACTATTCAATAAGATTTATTCAAAACTACCTGCAAGCCTCTGATAATTGTTTAATACTTTCAACATCCGTATCTAGCATCGTTTTTAATGATAACAGCTCGAAATCGTCATCGTCTGAACGTGGGGCAACTTGTTGATTGTATTGTTTGATATACGAGTCGTATTTATTGAAATAATTACTAACAAAGAAACGTTCAGACGCACCGTATATTAGGGGATCGTAGATTTGTTCCATTATTAGCTGAAAAATACGAGATATTGAGTTTTTGAGGTTTTTACACAACGAGTTTGTTTTGTTTTCAAAGTGAGGTTATGTTAAAAAGTCTGCGCATATTTTTTGCGCAACCGTTACAAATCATATCAGCCTTGAAAAAACGTACACAGTTGGTGTGTGTATTGATGGTTGCATAAGGCAATATTCGTGTATATTTTGTTTTCAAAGGAGAGAAGGGAGAATAGCTGAGGCTGAAAAAGAAACTCAATAAAAAAGGGCGAAATCTCTAAGATAGAAGTCTTAGGAAAGGTAAAGATAAAAACCGAGAGAGATAGTAGTGAGGAACATCAAGAAACAAACAGAGTTGGAGAAAAACCGAAAAAGAATAGTTTTCCTTGCCTTTTCCCATGGGAAAAGGTAAGGAAAACAGCGAGACAGAGAAAGGAGAGAACTCAACAACAAGGTTAATTTAAGTCAGCGAAAAGCCATAAGTTTTCGTCTTCCTTTCCCTATGCGAAACCTTTTTGTAGTCGTAATCGCTTTGGTTAATAAAGACTTCTCTTCATTCGGCAATTGTGGTGCGCTGCAGGATAACCTCAGTAATTCACTCTGAAGAATCTCAGAAGGAACGACCTGAGTTTAAGGCAATCCTAGACTTCAGATAAAGCTTATTATGTGATTACAGTAGTTCCCAAAGTTTTGTTTAGGCTGCAATATAAAGAAGGCGAGAGATAGGAAAAGTAGATTGGGGGAGACAAAGAGAGATTGAAACGAACGATATCTATAAAAAACAACCGAGAAAATTACAGAAAAACATCGAAATAAGAGGGGTGCAGAGGTACAGAATTAGCAAAACAGAGAGCCACAGAATCCTGCACTACTCACAAAATACCGAAAATATTGCACGAATACAGATAAACATTAAATCAAACCCTCGTATGTGGTTTACAAGTCAACCACCTATCGCTGAAAATTGTTGAAAACAACAGACTAGAGTTTAGACAATTCCAGACCTCAGGCAAAATTTTTGGGAAGGCTTATTATGTGATTGTAAAGCTAAGCAAGACCGAGTTTTTCTGCAAAGGACTGCGGATGCAATATTTTGGGAATCTAGAGTTCCTTTATCAAATAAAAGGCTTAAGTTGTTGAAGTGAAACTTCTTTAGGCGCGCTAGGGTAGTAACTTTGTTCGGAAGCGTAACGAAAATGCGGGACCCCGCGAGGGGAAACCCCCGCCCACTAAAAGACAGCTCAGAGAGGAGTGGGGGCGATGCCATGGCGTCGCTTCAACGAATGACGTAAAGTCAAGGTCATTGGCTTCTACTCTCTCTCTGTCAGTTCTGCCAATTGTTTGAAATAAACTCTAGGGTCTAAGGTTGGTATCCTTGATCGATGTACAGCGCTCTCTGGAACGAAACTAAAATTTCCTGACCTACCGCAATTGATGTTTTTTGTATTTATAAATTATTTAATGGCGTTAATTGTATATAAATATTGTTTTGAGGTAAGTGAAATGCAGAAAAAGACAACTGCAGAAAAAAATCAAGCCTTTAGGCAACGACAGAAAACACAATAAAAAAAATGAACTCAATGATGTAAAGGTAAACTCCATCCAAAAATTAAGTATAAAATTTCAAATTACAAATGATAGGTTATGCGCAACTTAACATCTGAAAAGTTCCTAACTGTTACATGTTTACTTGAACCAAAAAGTAAATTATATTGTGGCACTACTGTTGGAATAAAATCCTACGCGTTTGTTTACACATTTTGCTACTGATTTTTCAATATTAACTCTGAAATTCGATAATTTATATTTCTTCAGAGTTTCTAAAATTCTCTTTAAATCGATTTTCAGTTTAGGAGAATTTTAATTTTGGGACCTTAATAGAGGGACTATTTTTTCTTTGCGGAGGTTAGTTATATTGCTGTCATTTAAAATTTTATACTTAATTTTTGGATGGAGTATAGCAGTCTATTTATTTCAAGGTCTTTGAATAAACTTCATCTCTAACCTAATAAGTTTCACTTCTAACGCACTTTCAATTTTTTTGTAATAAAAAGGTAAATGAAATATAAAAAGAAAATATTCTATTTTTTTGCATTGCATCTTCTGGTCTTCTTGTGGCTGACTCACGGGCTTAAATAGCCCTGTTATTGTTATGCAACCAAAAATACACTGCGTAAATTAGATGTTATGCAACACAATTTACTCTGAAAGAATAATCTTTGAATAAAATACAATTTTAGATAAAAAACCTCTATTAAACTGTCCCAACACCAACAATAAATAAAATTTTTAATAAAATCTCTTTTAAATTGCCATTAAATTGCTCCAATTTAATAAAATATAATATAATCGGATTTTAAATAATTCCCAATATTCAGTCAATTGCAATTTGAATTTAACAAATTTCGATTTTTCATTAATAATCCTCCGTTCATAAACCGATTTAATGCAACATTGTGTCATTGTACGAAACGAATTCATCTTTGTGTTTGTCTTCAATGTATGCTCAATGCCGCGCATCAAATCGTTGGTTTTCAATATTAACAACAATTGACGATTTACCGATTCCAATACATCACTGATTTGCGGCAGAATATTCGAGAATTCCTTCTGGATAAATTCGGTCTCTTTTTTATTCGGTTTTTGTCTGAAAATCAAATATAAAATTTTAACTAAAAATGTAGACTAATTTCAAGAGACATCAACAAACTTATCGATTCCTTTAAGGATCGATTCCCACGGACGTCCAGTCACCATACAAGCAAAGAGGCCGTACATATCGCTCTCGATGCCCAGATTTGTGCTGTGTTGACGCATGGCTTTCCGGTCGCGATTCAAGATGCTCAGCCAGAGATTAGCGTATTCGACACGCAATTCATCGCTTAAATTCTACAAAAACGTCCAGATTATCCCAAATCGAAATCGATAATCGTCCAGAAATTACCGCATACAAACCATGATCGAGTAAGATGATATTACAATCGCCCTGTTCCGTTTTCTTGACGAGTATATTACCCGGATGCGGATCGCTGTGTACGAATCCATCAATAAAGATCATCTGCGAATACAGTTTGCCTAATTTATCGGCCACTTCAAACGGATCGATTTTGTTGGCTTTAATATAATTCAAATCGTTGATTTGGCCACCATCGACAAATTCCATTGTGAGGACACGTGAACTGGTCCATTCCCAGTGCACTTTCGGTATACGTAACCATTTGAAATTCTCCAACATTCCGGCGACTTTCTCTGCATTACGGCCCTCTTGGACGAAATCCAGTTCTTGTGGGATATTCTTTTTGGTCTCATCGACCAACCATTGGAATTTGAATTCGGGAAAGATCCAACTCATAATTTTCACTAGATACTCCATTGTTTTCATGTCGACGCGTGCATTGCCTTGCACGTAGGGATGTTGGACTTTCACCGCCACCACAGAGCCGTCGTATAGTGTTGCTTTATGCACCTGGGCCAAGGATGCGGTGCCTAACGGTTCCAAATCGAAACTTTTATAGATCTCTGACGGCTAAAAAAAAATAAATAAGAGTTAATCCGATGGTTACGTCAATAAATTCGCTTATAACTCACTTCCTGTTTGAATTCTTCTCTAATAACTTTGTAGACATCTTCAATGGGATTAGTGGGGGCATGTGAATGCAACACTTTCATCGTTTGCACATACTCGTTCGGTAATAAATATTCTAAAGCGGCAATATGTTGGCCAACTTTGATATAAACACCTTTGTTCGTACAACATAAATCCAACAATTTCCGAGCACTTCGCAGATGACATTCGGACTTTAATTCTTTGTACTGTTGTGTATCTTTAGCCAGGCCACGTCCATACAAATCTCTTTTATAGATAATGCCAATTTGAAAGACGGTAAATGCGGCACGACTTAAACGGACAATTCCAATTGAATCTAATTGGTATTGGTTGGTTTTAAGGCTGGCTATGGTACCAATGGTAGCACCACCGATTACTGAGTATTTTATTAAGCGACTTACCTTTGTACTAAACATTATTTATTTATTTATTTATTTATCTATAATTTGTACGTTTGTAATTTTTATTATATCAAAAAAATAAAATAATAAATATTTAATTGAATTTACACGAAACTGTGTTACATTTTAATTAATTAATATAAAAAAGATTAATTATTTGAGGATTCTAACCTCAAACTTTGACAACATAGCATTGACCTTGACACACCTGTCTATAATTGAGGTTATATCAGAACCTCTAATTGTAGCCTCAGGCCCTAATTGTCACCTCGTTTATATACAGGAAAGGCAGATGAAATAAATGCACAACAAAAATATCAAGCTTAGTCGGTTGAGAGTAACATATTCGTTTATAATTTCTTGACTTGTGTATCTTAGAAGACGGATTAATTTATTATATGTTTTACTAAAATAAAACTCTCAAAAGGGTAGGTTTGGCACCATATAAAAAATAAAAAATGGATAAATATAACTTACTATAACGAATATGATCAAGTATGACCTATATGGCTAATAGAATATATAATACATAAAAGTATGCCGCCTCCACCTTTACTAACTAGCTGAGGGCGGCGCAAGTAATTTAATGACGGCGGTGACGGTGACGTATACATACTTTTAAACATTGTATTGTATATTCTTTTAGTCATATTTAGTCATATTAGTTATATCGTGTTATATTTATTCATCTTTTATTTTTTCTATGGTATCCCCCCAAGTTCACAAATACAACCAAAATTTTGTGGAGATATTCTCTACTTTGAAAAAGAGATTCCCTGCAAGCTTGAGGTCTTAATATGCGGGCGTTTAGAAGTTATGAATTTTTGAAATTTTTAAGAAAAAAAATTTTCAACTTTTTCATCAATTTTTTTAAGGTAAAAAACTTTTTTTCAAAATTGTTAAAATGTAGCTTTTTGTAGGAAAAATTCTCAGATTTTCAATGGGAATATTCATTTTTTCATACACGCAACGGAAGACCCTTTAAAATCCAGTCAAAGTGAAAAAAGCGATTTTTCTCACAGTGTGGCGCGTGGTACATCAAATTTGAGTTTTTCTCACAAAATATGTCATTATTGCGATGTGCATATTTTTTGTTTTCTTACAATTAAATAAAATGTAAAATCTCGACAATTAAAAAACGTATTTTTCTATTTTGCGACAATAATAACGCTATTTTTAAACTTGCTACTGTATCGAAATGAGCTCATTTCATAGAAAATTTAGTATTTTTTTCCCTAACGTTGGTATTGATTTTGACAACTGTCAAAAATCGTAAACAAAATCAACAAAATACATAGTAATTTTTGGTAACATATACAACCACTAATACATCAATCAAAAAAATCAAACAATGTTCAATTGTTTTATCAGTAACACCAACTCCCACCAATTTCCCTAAATTTCAAATCTCGCAATTTTTTTGTGTCAGAAGTCGTATATTGCACTCGTCCTTTAGAAAATCTTGAACTCGTGCAATAATTGTCGACTTCTGACACTTGTTACTTAATATACTATTTTAAGATTTTACATCTTATTTAATTGCAAAAACAAAAAATATGCACCTTGCAAAAATGACATATTTTGTGGGAAAAACTCTCAGCTTTCAGAAAAAATGTCAAATTTGATATACTACACGCTGCACTGTGAGAAAAATCACTTTTTTCACTTCGATTGGATTTTAAAGGGTCTTCCGTTGCGTGTATGAAAAAATGAGAATTTTTCCTACAAAAGGCTACATTTTACCAATTTTGAAAAGAAGTTTTTTACCTCAATAAAATTGATGAAAGAGTTGAAAATTTTTTTACTTCAAAATTTCAAAAATTCATAACTTCGAAACGGCCGTATATTAAGAGCTGAAACTTGCAGGAAATCCTTGTTTCAAAGTAGTAGTAGAGAACACAGAATTTGAAAAAAATCGGCGGGGGTCGCCTCGTAAATATGATTTTATTTAGTGGAATGACCCATATAGCTCTCTATTGTTTTGATTCTTAGCCCATTCCACGCTGATCTTTCCTCTCTACCCCTCCTCCTCTTCTTTCTTTTAACTCCATCTTTTTCACCGACTCTGCGGTTTCTCCATTTCTATTTTGGTGTGTCATTTTCTTCACCACAATCCCTAATTGTTCCACTTCTTCGTCTAGTCTTCGCTTTCTCGGTAATTCTTTGTATGTCTCTTTCTGTTTCTGCATCTTCCTTGCTATAAATAGTCTCTCTCTGTGTCTTCCTTTTCCAGTCTCCTACTACTCCACTCTCTTCACACATAGAAATATTCGTAAGGTGTGCTTCTACAATCACCAATTTCTATTCGTAGGCCACTCAAAACTTAACGCACAACAACAATATTGCCTAAGCGCAAACTAAATATACGAAATCGCATCTTAGCGCGGCCAGTAATAGGGAAATATTAGTAACTCCTTTGAGGCATTGCATTGAAGTAAAAGAGATGCTGATTTGGGGCTCTACCTGCAAGACTTTTCATCTACACGTTTTTGTAGCTGCAATCCACTTACAGAGCAATTTTTACTCTTGCCAAGCAATTTGGTTGTTAGAAGCTTTAATTTTTATTATCAGTGGCATTGTGAAGATATTAAGATAATTCAGTTTTATGTAACGCCCCAGAGTTTGGGGCTCACTGTTCTACAGAAAGAAGATTATTTTCTATTTACAAAGAAATTAAGTTTTCGAGGCAACAGATTAGTGTTAATCCAGGTTATGGTTGTTATACGTTTCGAGCCTATTGTCCTTGGCTTCCAGTTAAAAAATTTAATTTAATCTAAACAGAAGTGTAAAGTTGTCTCTTAACTTTTAAATTAAATTATTAAAATAATAATATTAATAATAATAATAATAATATGGAAGCGATAACAGATTTGCAATCCGATTCGGGCTTAATTGACGGCAACGTAAAATACGAGATTCACGTGTATAAACGTCGTTGGTTGATTCTATTGATTTTCATTCTTTATGCTGCAATAAGTGCATTCCAATGTATCGAATATGTAATTATTACAAATATTGTAATGCGATATTATAATGTTAGTTTGGTAAGTGTTGAATGGACGTCATTGGTTTTTATGGCACTGTATGCACCGCTTATCGTACCGGCATCGTACATAATCGACAAAAAAGTAAGTCAACTCTAACGCCCCACACTTGATGCCCCACATTATTATCAAAAATTACTGTACTATTAATTGTGATTTTAGGGTTTACGTGTGGCAGTCTTAATTGGTAGTATCGGTTCAGTTTTAGGTACAGCAATTAAATTGTTCTCAATCAATCGTGATTCGTTTTATGTCGTTTTAATCGGTCAAACACTCTTAGCAGTTTCGCAATTGTTAATATTTCCGTTACCGCCAAAAATTGCAGCCGTCTGGTTTAAGCCTAATGAGGTATAATGCAGATTTCTCTCAATTTGGAAGGCTTTAATTTATTTTTTGGATGAAACTACAGGTCTCTACAGCCTGCGCCTTAGGCATTTTTGGTATCCAGTTGGGGTGTGCTGTAGGTTTTGTTCTACCGCCGATGATTGTTAAGAATCATCAAAATCCCGAACTTATAGGCGCCGATTTGAGGCGATTATGTTGGGGATTAACAATACTGATGACACTTGTAACTGTTTTTATCATTATTTGTGAGTAATTTTTGCACGCTTCAGCTTTTTGTCCAAAATTCCAATTCTAAGGCGTTCTTGCCAATATTCTGAAATGTTTACAATTGTTTGAAGATTTCCCCGCACAGCCTACGAAAGCTCCAAGTGTCCCACAAGCGACTGAGCGAAGCAATCAATGCAAATATTCAATCACAGGATTTGTTAAGGCAATGCAAGTTTTACTCAGGAATCAACCATTTGTTATACATATGGTAGCTTGTGGCATAATTGTCGGAGTATCTTCTGCCATCGGTACACTATTGAATCAGCTTATTTTGAAAAATTTCCAAGTACCACTGGTAGGTTTCTTTTGGGATTTGTATTTAAAAAAGGATGTGTTTTAGAACGCTGAAGAAGACGCCGGCCGAATTGGTTTATTGATGGTAGTAGCCGGTATGGTTGGCTCTATAACTTTTGGAATAATCCTTGATAAGACCCAGAAATACAAGTAAATACTCTTATCATTTATTTTATATCCAAATGAAGGTTTATTGTTGTTTTTTTTTAGAGAGACAACTTTTCTAGTTTGTCTCCTTTCTGGTTTAAGCGCCATTTTAGTTATGTTTGCATTAGAATTAAGATCACTTGTTTTTGTCTATTTTTCAATGATAATTTTTGGTTTATTTGCATCTGCTTATATGCCTGTTGGTTTTGAATTTGCAATAGAATTGACTTATCCATCACCGGAAAGTACAACAACTGGTCTATTGATAGCACCATCACAAATCTTGGGTGTTATTTTCACATTAACACTTGGTTATTTGAACGAGTTAATTGGTCCATTTTGGGCTCTATCAAGTCAAGTTGGGCTGTTATTTTTAGGTACAGTTATAACTGCATTTATTCCGAATATTTGTCGGCGACAAAGTGCTTTTGAAATGCAAAAAATCGAACGACCAACCGATGAACGGATTAAATAAAATCTTTAGAAGTGAAGTTTTCTTTTATTCCTCTCAATCAGGCTAAACTTAAGTCACTCTACATCAACTGTTGCAGAGAAGTTCAACTTAAGTACAACTTAAGCAGACAAAGTATTTTAACTATAAATTTGACACGTGCTTATGGTAAAGTTGAGTTTAACATGCCATTTAGGCTTTGCTTCATCAAATGGTTGAATTAGGCAAGAAATTAATGATTTGCTATTATTTTAAATACTAAAAAATAATTTTGACCTTTTCGAGTCCAAATCAGTGGTATAAACGAAGTCCTGTCTAAAGATTTAATTAAGCTCGTATTGATTAAATTTTAAAGTAACGTCTCAAATGCTTTTATAATTATAATGCGAAATGTGACTTAAGTACACCATAAGCAACTTTTAAGTCTTAGTTTACGTCTCATTTACAGTGAGTGTCCAATTTAATTAAGGATGTTTTGTCGATATATTGAAAGTAATGAGAATAGGCTGAAAAAAATCTATTATTCAGATAAGTTTCCTGAAGTGTCTGAAAAAGTTTGAAATTTTTTTACAACACCGTTTAAAAGTTATAACGTTTTTTAGTTATTGTAAATTTACACGTACTTAAATGGAAAATCCGGCCAAATCACGTTAAAAAATAGTAATGAAGCTATAATTAGAAAAATTTGTAAATTTGTAAACTAATAGATTAAATACTCAAGAAACATATAAGCAATTAATATTAACTGGTTTCAATATTATTTATTGAGAAAAATAACAAATATGAGTGACATGTATGATATTATTGAATGGGTAGTGTAATTCTACAAAGAAACGTGGCAACCTTGCAACTTATGTTACCTCGTAAATATAAAACAGTACAAGTTGAATAGAGACAGGTACACGCATACTATTCCCTTCTAACATTAGAAAATATGACAACTGCTACGATTTTGCGGTGTTGTCACGCTATTCGGAATAAAAATAAAATTCATTTTATTTAATTATTTTAAATTAAATAAAATTTATAACTTTTGAGAGTATATATCTGGTTTCTAATTTTGTTTAAGTATAATAAGATACTTTGTACCGATGATTTCTGGTTTAAAAAATTAATGCATTTTATTTTTTCAAAGTTTAATTCGAGGTACACTCACAGACAAAAGTTTTTCTATGATCCTAACAATAATTGGAAATTTCATTTAAAATTGAATTAAATTTAAACTATTTTTGATTGTTTTAGAAATGTGATATAAAAAAATATATTTCATTTAAATACTTTATTTTAAAAGTTATTGAAACATATTGATTTTGTAAAAAATTTTTGGTACTTTTATATCCGATTGTACCGACCAATCATACTTAAGTACGCATCCAAGCTAAAATCGCTCTTAAGCCTAAAATAGAGTCGAGTCGGTTAAGTCATCATTATGTAAAGTTAGCTTCAAATTTATCAAAGCTTAGGTGAAGCTTAATGTAACATAGGAAAGCAAAATTCAGAACACATCTTATTCTTGCAATTATATTTTATTCACTTAAGCCGTAGTACATTTTGTTAAAGCTTTAGTATGGCTTAGGGAACATCCCTGGTTGCTCGATTGTGGTGCTCAAGACAAGATCGCCTGAATAAAAACTACCTCATCACTTGGCAAAAAGCGAGCTCAGCCTAATTTGGTTGTATCAGAAAATGTAACTGATTTAGAGTATAGATGACTCGTTGCTCAACTCGTGCGAAATAGTACAAAGTGCAATATAGCGAAGATTATTTCTCCTATGAATGTTCCTTTCTAAAAATCCTTTTCAAAGTACACAAAGACGTTAGTTTTCCGAAAACCTTTCTTCGAACGTTCTGATTGCCATGAAATAAGTGTAAGCAGAATTAAATGCCTGAAAGAAACAATTCAACAAACCAATACATTATTTAATTCTTTCGTTACGGTGACCAAAATTGAATCGTTTGAGGCAAGAAGCTCGGTCGCGAATACCGAAAACAGCACGCGTTTCACTCTGTGAAAGCGACTCCGTAGCGACTCCCACCGTAACGAAAGGCGTAATTACCATACTAACATTCGTGCATGTTGCCATATTAACGATAAACATCTGACGATAATTGATGAAGGTGTCCCGTTGACAACGCAGCATTATTATTAATAATGCCTTCTTGACTGCCACCGATTTACAATCATACCATTTCGTATCGTACAAATGGAACGATGTTCTCGAGAACTTGAAATTTTACGCAAAAGTTTAATAATTTTGTAACAGTATTAAATTTATACTTCTTCTGTTAATTTAGAAGCTGGCCAACAGAAACACAGCACAATTTCAAAGAAAAGCGAATACGTATAATTGAATGCTCCAATTATTTCTGCTAAGCTCTCAGAACGGGACGCTAAATAAAATTGAAAACACATAATCGATGTGAAAATTAACGATTCCAATAAAACTGCCAGACCGAGAATATCGTTCACCACCTTAAAATAGCTTGAACATCAAATAATAAAAATTAAAAATTTGTATTATTATATGATTGATCCGTTTACTTGTAGCAGAAATTGTGTGAATCAATCCAAACTTTCAAACGCGACAAAACAATTCGATTCTGTTCGTCATCATTATCGCCTTCTCCAATACCAAGTGAATAGATTTGCTTGTTGAGTATCCTCATTCTTAGTTCGAGTACCGAAAGTACAGTATACGAAAACATATTGAAAAACATGATCGATGCGGCATTCGGGTATACGGCAAAACTGTTTAATACTTGAAAAATTTGTGTAGGAATCCATTTCGGCACATAACCCGGGAATACAGCTTGGTGAACGGTAATTGGCCGTATTGAATATGTTATTACCGAAAGCATAATGCTAGATGTATAAATAATTCGAACAATTTTGATAAATCTAATCTCTTTGTTATACAAGCGTCGACAGTCATCATCCAGATCATTTGTTGAGAACAAATTCTTTGTGTCATTGAACAAGTGCTTTATTTTCTTGTAATTAAAAACGACGATGAGATATTTGATTAAGGCCTAAAATTGAAGCGATATTTGATGCTTTTGACGCAAAATAGTGGTGTCGTGAGAGATCTCTCGTCTCGACTCGCTTTTACAAAAGATTTCAGCGCGTCTTTACACTTTAAAGCTACAGCAAGCCAGAAATATCAATTTCAAGCAACAACATTCGTTTTTGATAATTGCTCTCGTCAAAACTCGACGAGCAACTGGCTGCTCTCGTCTTTATTTGCGATCTAATCAACAATAAGTTTCATATTTGATGTTTATTTTGGGAAAAACTTCGTTCTTTTATACCTGTATCAGCTAACTAAATATGGATAATTTATAAACTAACCAACTATTTTGTGACGCACGATTTGTTTAAAATTTAAAACAAAAACTTTGTCTTCGCGAGACTCATTAGGATCCGAGAGGTTCTCGTTTGTGCCACATCACTAATGCACTTTTTAAGCTTATCATTTCGGTTCAAACAGCTACTTACATGAACAACTGTGGTGATTGTTTCAAATAATTTGCCGGTCATCTCAAACGAGACGTTTTCATCGAATAGCAATTGATAAACAGCTAAACACATCATTGTAGCCGGACACATGACAATTAATGAAACGAACAAAGCACTCAACTTTCTGCGTACACAACTGAAAGACTTTTCAGCAAACCATAGGATGTCTTCGTGTGTCATCTGCATTGTGAAATGTGTGTTAGTACATCGGTAGTGGAGTAATTTATAGAAAAACCCCCACTTTGTTGTCTGTATAGGTTTTTATAAAACAAAGAATAATTGCAATTACGAGTTACTATTTTATTGAAAACTAGGTATTAGCGCAACTTCGTGTGCGTACAGATTTACGATGAAAGAATAGATACATTTTCATTTTCTTTTTCAAGTAATTTATCATTTAAATGTCGACAATGCAAGAAACAATATTACTGTGCTACTCAATTTAATTTAAATAATGTATATCATTACAGAAAGTAAGTAACATGGAAGGTATACTCCGTCCAAAAATTAAATATAAAATTTCAAATGACAGAAATGCAGCTAACCCACACAACGATCAAGAGTCCCTCGATTAAGACCCCAAAATTTAAATTCTTTATTGTATTAAATAGAAAATCGTTTCAAAAAAGATTTGACAATCTCCAAAGAAATATAAAATATCGAACTTCAGGGTTAATAGTAAAAAATTATCAGCAAAATATGTAAACAAATGCGTAGGGTTAGGAACTTTTCAAACATTAAGTTGCCTATAACCTACAATCTGTAATTTGAAATTTTTACTTAAATTTTTGGACAGAGTATAGTAACTGTTTAATTCGTTATAGAGTGAAAATGTTCCTGAAATGTCCTTATAAGGTATCTACATTAAAGACGATGTAGCCAGATGGAGATGCATGCAGAAAGTGTTGCGCTGTATAGAATTGGGAGTGCGAAAAACAGTCAAAGGACAAATTATCGGACAGCCGACGCGAGAGGGCAGCGCAATTTTGAATCGGCTACCTTCCAAATATGTCTCAACCAAACCAAATCTCGTAAAAATTTGTCCGATAATGGGCAGATAACAAATCTCAATTTTCAGATCTTTGGATTGTCGAATTTGTGTCTGAAAATGCCAAAACAATAGAAACTGGAAAATATTTTTTGCAAGAGTAATTCCAGGAGTCTGCCTTTTCCTTTGTCCCTCTCAGCAATACTAGAGACGGAATGGTTGTAAAGCCGTTACTACATTTGTAGCAATTTGTTTTTTTGGGGTATTTTTTGACAAAGTTGTCGTTAGGAGCTCAGTTACTTTGCACTTGCTAGTCCGCCCCTGAACACAACCCTCCACTGCTTACAGCGGCTGAATTACACGACACGACCTCTAAATAGTTAAAACTCTAGAATTATCCTTTGGCAATTAATATTTTATTTACTTTGATTGGCAACTGGCCAACAGTATGCGTTGAGAGAACACGCTGATCGCAGGATATGTGCAGGAGGGTGTGTAACGCCCTCAAACAAACGTCCAATGCCGCCCCTTATTCGTTCGTTTGTCATCAATTATTTTGCCTAGCCGAAGTATTGCCTCAAAGACACAAACATCAGTAGAGTTGGAAAATATTAGAAAACTAAATAGATTCCGTAGGTTGTTGTAGAAGAACGAAGTATTTGCCGTGACCTTAGAGAAGATAACAAAAAAAAGAGTCTTTCTTTCTTGGATTACTGAAATTTGAATTTTTCCTATAAGCATTTATTTATGAATCCCCCGCACTTTTATAGATTTTCACAATACAATCATAAATATTTGATGAAGGTGAAAGAATAACTGCAATCGATTATTACCTCCGCTTATCGGAAATGTAGTAATTACACAATCTGCTGTGATGATCAATCATAGATGCCAATCGTTATTGTCAAGGATACGAGAGAATAATAGATGCTAAAGAGATTGCCACCGGGGGCATGCGGCACAATAAATTATAAATTAGTTAAATTAGCTAATTAAGAAAATTTTAGAGTTGTAATTAAGTAGTTCATCTCGAACACTCTTTCTAACGCAAAACGCAGGTCTTCGAACCGTTATTTTTTCGATTCGGTTTTCGGTTCGATTAGTAAAACGTATAACGGTTCGATTTCGGTTTCCGTGCGGAGAAGATATCGGTTTTTTTCGATATTCGGTTCAGACATACCAAAAGTAGCTGAATTAGGTTATAAATAATTCGCTATCGTGTAACTCCATAAACGACGTTTCTTTTTAATTCCGTCACCTAACCTAGCGCTTCATTGAAAGTCCTACTTAGTTCATTACTTATTAAGCCAGACTTATTTTTTCACCGCCTAGTCTTCAGAAACTAAGCAATATACAGCAGTTTAACTGCGAGATATAAAACATCAGGTATTTCCGTTGTGACAATAATGATTTGCTCCATAATAGCATGATTATCGCAATCAATAATGTTTCGGAGAAGGTTAGATATGGGTTTATATTTTAGCAGAAATGGAAAATTATTAAAGCTGTATAAATAGGCAATTTTATATTCAGCATCATTTCTAAATTAAACACAATAGCAGTAACACTTTCATTGAATAACTGCTAAATAATCCAACTTATAAAGCTACAAATTGAAAGAAAATTTTTTATCTGTGAAGTTTCACTCAAGCCCTTCTACATTTGCTCAAAGCTTTAGCATAATTTATAATAGGAAACATTCAATGCGTCTTCTTGTTAGGAGCAATCTAATAATTATGTGAACAAGCAACAATAATAATTATGTGAACAAGCCAAGGCCGCCTTTATAAAGAGTAATCTCATTACTTAGCAAAAAGAAGGCTCAGCCTTATATTTGAAAATGCAAAAGTCGTACTTGTGTTAGAAAATTTAACTGATTTAGATTATAGAATAACCATTGCACAACATAAGTAAATCGTTCATAATGATGTAAAATGTAACAGCATCTTTTAAATTTCTTTTACAAAATGTCCAAACATGCTACTTTCCCGAAAACCTTTCTTCGAAAGTGCTGATTGCCATGAAATAAGTGTAAGCCGCATTAAATGCCTGGAAAAAACGTAAACAATTCAACAATCCAATGTACTATTCAAACCTTTCGCTACGATGGTTGATCAAAGCTTGCAGCGACAAAAATGCAACGAATAAAAATCTTTTCCAGCCTTTTTGTTGCGAATGCTGAAAACTTCATCGTAACGAAAGGCTTAATTACCAAACTAACATTCGTGCATGTTGCCATATTAACTCTGAACATTTGACGATAATTGACGAAGGTGTCTCGTTGACAACGCGCCATTATCATTAATAACGCCTTTTTGACCGCCACTGATGAACAATCATACCATTTCGTATCGTATAAATGGAACGTTGCCCTCGAGAACTTGAAATTTTAGATAAAAGTTTAATAAATTTGTAATAATATTAAATTAGGTTTGGATTATACTTCTTCTGTTAGTTTTGAAGCTGGCCAACAATAACAGAGCACAATTTCAAATGATAGAGCATATGTATAATTACATGCCACAATCATTTCTGCTAAAGTTTCAGAACGCGTTACAAAATAAAGCTGAAAACATATAATCGAAGTGAAAAGCATCGATTCCAATAAAACAGTGGGACCAAGAATTTCATTCAGCAAATTAAAATAGCTTGAATATCAAATAGAAATATACAAATCTTGTTAATATAGAATGATTAACATAATTACCTGTAGCAGAAATTGTGAGAATCAATCCATACTTTCAATCGCGACAAAACTATTCGATTTTGCTCATCATCGTTATTGCCTTCTCCAATTCCAAGTGAATAGATTTGCTTGTTGAGTATTTTCAGTTTCAGTTCAAGTAATGAAACTACCATGAACAGAAACATGTTTAAAACCATTATTGGTACGGCATATGGGAATATTGCTAAACTGTCAAATATTTGAAATATTTGTGGAGGAAACCATTTCGGTACATAACAAGGAAGTGCCGGTTGATGGACTGTAACTGGTTGTAGTGAAAAATTTATTACCACAGCAGTAATTGTAGCTGTATAAACATTTCGAACAATTCTTATAAATCTGACTTCTTTGTTATACAAGCGTCGACATTCTTCATCGAGATCATTTGTTGAAAACAAATTCTTTGTCTGATTGAGTAAATTTTGTATTTTGTCTTGATTAAGAAGTATGATGAGATATTTGATTATGGCCTAAAAATTAAGCAAGATTTGATGTTTAACTAATTGTGCAAGACCAAGATTCAATTGTGCAAGAGACTCGATTGCGCCAGGTGGAGTGAGAGTGAGTATGCAAGACCAAAATATAAAATTTCGTCAATTTTGGAGCGTTTTTACGCTTTAAAATTATTGCAAGTCTATTTATGACAATTTTTAGACGCCAAAAATATTCGTTCAAAGCAACAAGACTAAATGAGTTTTGCGACCAAGACCAAGATTATCGCGCCCTTGTTTTTGGTCTTGCTATGCTCTTCACTAGTTTCTCTCGTGAAGACTAGACGAGCGACGAGAATTAGGGATAATTTATAAACTAATCAATTTTATGAAGCAGCAACTGTTCAAAATAGGAACTTTGTGACAATGTTACTTTATCAGTAAGTGATGCATGAATTTTACAGTATTTTGGGCCTTCAATTTCTAAGCTTACCATTTTCAAACAGATACTTACATGAAAAATTGTGGTAATTGTTTCAACTAATCTGCCCGAAATTTGAAATGTAACATTCTCATCGAACAGTAACTGATAAACAGCTAAACACATCACACTAATCGGACATGCGAACAATAGCAAAACAAACAAAGAACGCAACTTCTTGTCCGCACTAACAGAAATAAAACTTAAAGATTTTTCAGCAACCCATAGGAGCTCTTCGTGTGTCATCTTCTTCGACAAATATGTGATAGAACATCAAAACTAATGTAATTTATATAAAAAACCCCACTACTTTACCTGTATAGATTTTTATCAAATAAAAATAAATATTTGATAGAGGTTAAAGAATAACTGCAATTTGTGATTACAATTGTGATTAATAATTGATTGAAAATGACGTGACCAAGTATGTAACGTTATCATTATCTTCCACAAGTTCTGAAACGTAGTTGCTATAAGGTTTCAATATTGCTATGGATCTTTTGTTATTTTAATACAGTAAAACCTCCCTAATACGGACGGCCATGGGACTTGCGAAAAATAATCCAGAATGGGAAGTGTTTATATCGGGGAGGTTCTGGAAATTCAAAATTTCATTTATAAGTCTCCACAGAGGGAACTGTACGTATTCGGAAGGTGTCCGAAAATAGAGGTTTCACTGTATTAATTTCCGCTTCATGGCATAAGATGAGCCTAATTTATAGAGCAGCGAATACAGGCTGAAGAAGTATTTCTCTTGTAAGAGTAATTCGACTCAATCAGCTCTAAACAGAAGATGTATTTCGTGTCAAACTTTCTCAAGTCGCAGAAATACACCTTGGGTAACTATCTCTCCTTTTAGTTCTTTCTCATCTATAACACAACCCTTCAAAAGCTTCACAGTGCCTAAATAGTTTAAAGTTTAAGATTGTTCGTTAGTAATTTATATTTTATTTGCCTCGATGCGGCCATCTGCGTTGACAGAACCAGACCCAATCAGTCGTCATGTCGTGGTCAATCGTTATTGTCAAGGATATGAGAATGTGCAGGTGGAAAAAAGATGCCACCGGGGGGCATGCGTCATGATAAATTATAAATTAGTTAAATTAGTTAAATAACGAAATTCTAGAATTGTAATTAAGTAGGAATTTCTCGTTCATCTCGGACACTCTTTCTAAGGCAAACCACAAGACTGTGCACCGTTATTGTTTCCTTTCGGTATCGATTCGATTAGTAAAACGTAGGTAAAACGATTCGCTTCCGGTATCCGCCCGGAGAAGATATCGGTTTTTTTCGATATTCAGTTCAAACATGCCAAGAAGTAGCTCAATTAGGCAATAAATAATTCGCTATCGTGTTTAATCGTTTTTAATCCCGTCACCTAATCTAGCGCTGCATTGAAAGTCCTACTTATGTTAGTTCATTACTTATTGAGCCAGACTTATTTTTTCACCGCATAATCTTCAAAAAATTTAGACTCCACTTAGCTTGAATAAGCAATATACAGCAGATTAACTACGAGATATAAGACATCAGGTATTTCCGTTGTGACATTAATGATTTGCTCCGTAATAGCATGATTTATCGCAATCAATAATGTGTCGGCGAAGGACAGATATGGGTTTATATTTGAGCAGAAATGGAAAATTAATAAAACTGTATAAATAGCAAATTTTATATTCAGCATCAAAATTTATAAATTGAAAACAGTAACAGTAACATTTTCATTGAACAATTAATCCAACTCATAAAGCTACAAATTGAAAGTAAATTTTTTAGGCAATAAATAATTCACTATCGTGTAACTCCATAAGCAGCGTTTCTTTTTAATTCCGTCTTACTTAATCCATTAGTAAAGGGCCGATTGAAGGTCATTTGGCAAGATTTACAACGCTCTAAATGCACCATTGGCGTAGTTATTTTTTAACGCATGTGTTTAGATAAATTTATAAGAAAAGACACGTAGAACAAGTCAACAAATATGTGTTCATCATAATTTTAATTTTTTTTTTTTTAATTTATTTTTGTCAAAAATTGTTGTTTTTTCAAATTTTCTATGGGAGAATCATCAGTTTGTTGTCCCTGACGAGCCGCTTTTAAAAAATGAGAGAGAGCGACCAGAATTTCATAGAAATTCGGTACAATTAGGCACCTGTTTTTTCGTCGTAACGTCACGACGTCACGCTAGCAGTTCAACTGGTCCACTGCTTCTCTACGTTCTGACACTATTTGTAGAGAAAAACGTTTCACAAGAAAACATAGACTATGCAAGTACAACGGCTGTAGCCATCTTGGAGCTGATATCCGCCCATTATACATTACTTATTAAGCCAGACTTAAATTAGCAATATACAGCAGTTTTACTACAGGTATCTTCGATGTGACAATAATGATTTTCTCCGTAGTAGCATGATTTACAGCAATCAATAATGTGTCGAAAAAGGATAGATATAGGTTTATATTTTAGCAGAAATGGAAAATTAATAAAACTGTGTAAATAGTAAGTTTTATAGTCAACATCAAAATTTGTTGTAACACTTTCATTGAATAGCTGCTAATTAATGCAGCTCATAAAGTTACAAATTGAAAGTAAATTTTTTATCTGTGAAATTTCACTTAAGCTTTTCTACATTTTCTCAAAGCTTTAGGATAGTGTAGGAAACATCCAATTTTGTTAGGAGCAAACTAATAATCGTGTCTAATTGTGACGATTGTGGTGCTCAAGCCAAGGCCGCCTTTATAAAGTCTATCTAATCACTTAGCAAAAAGAAGGCTCAGCCTTATATGTGAAAATCCAAACCTCGTACTTGTGTTAGAATATTTAATTGATTTAGATTATAGAAGAACCATTGCACAACATATGTGACTGGTTCAGCAAGGTGTAAGTAAAATGTAACACAATCTTTTAAATTTCTTTTACAAAGTGCTCAAACACGCTACTTTCCTGAAAATCTTTCTTCGAACGTTGTGATTGCCATGAAATAAGTGTAAGCAGCATTAAATGCCTGGAAAAAAACGTAAACAATTCAACAATCCAATATACTATTCAAACCTTTCGCTATGATGATTGAGCAAAGTCCGCAGCGACAAAAATTGCTACGAATACAAATCTTTTTCAGCCTTTCGGCCGAAAACTTCATCGTAACGAAAGGCTTAATTACCGTACTAACACTCGTGCATGTTGCCATATTAACTCTGAACATTTGACGATAATTGACGAAGGTGTCCCGTTGACAACGTGTCATTATCATTAATAACGCCTTTTTGACTGCCACCGATGAACAATCATACCATTTCGTATCGTATACATGGAACGCTGTTCTCGAGAACTTGAAATTTTAGACAAAAGTTTAATAAATTTGTAATAATATTAAATTAGGTTTGGATTATACTTCTTCTGTTAGTTTTGAAGATGGCCAACAATAACAGAGCACAATTTCAAATGATAGAGCATATGTATAATTACATGCCACAATCATTTCTGCTAAAGTTTCAGAACGCGTTACAAAATAAAGCTGAAAACATATAATCGAAGTGAAAAGCATCGATTCCAATAAAACAGTGGGACCAAGAATCTCGTTCACCAAATTAAAATAGCTTGAATATCAAATAGAAATATACAAGTCTTGTTATTATAGAATGATTAACATAATTACCTGTAGCAGAAATTGTAAGAATCAATCCATACTTTCAATCGCGACAAAACTATTCGATTTTGCTCATCATCGTTATTGCCTTCTCCAATTCCAAGTGAATAGATTTGCTTGTTGAGTATCTTGAGTTTCAGTTCAAGTAATGAAACCACCATGAACAAAATCATGTTTAAAATCATTATTGGTACGGCATTTGGGTATATTGCTAAACTGTCAAATATTTGAAATTTTTGTGGAGGAAACCATTTTGGTACATAACAAGGAAGTGCCGGTTGATGGACTGTAACTGGTTGTAGTGAAAAATTTATTACCACAGCGGTAATTGTAGCTGTATAAACATTTCGAACAATTCTTATAAATCTGACTTCTTTGTCATACAAGCTTCGACATTCTTCATCGAGATCATTTGTTGAAAACAATTTCTTTGTCTGATTGAGTAAATTTTGGATTTTGTCTTGATTAAGAAGTACGATGAGATATTTGATTACGGCCTAAAAATTAAGCAAGATTTGATGTTTAATTAATTGTGCAAGAGGCTCGATTGCGCCAGGCGGAGTGAGAGTGAGTATGCAAGACCAAATGTAAAATTTCGTCAATTTAAAATTATTGCAAGTCCATTTATGACAATTTTTAGACGCCAAAAATATTCGTTCAAAGCAACAAGAGTAAATGAGTCAAGCGACCAAGACCAAGATTGCCGCGCCCTTGTTTTTGGTCTTGCTAAGCTCTTCACTAGTTTCTCTCGTAAAGACTAGACGAGCGACGAGAATTAGGGATAATTTATAAACTAATCAGTTTTATGAAGCAGCAACTGTTCAAAATAGGAACTTTGTGACAATGTTTCTTTATCAGTAAGTGATGCATGAATTTTACAGTATTTTGGGCCTTCAATTTCTAAGCTTACCATTTTCAAACAGATACTTACATGAAAAATTGTGGTAATTGTTTCAAATAATCTGCCCGAAATTTGAAATGTAACATTCTCATCGAACAGTAACTGATAAACAGCTAAACACATCACACTAATCGGACATGCGAACAATAGTAAAACAAACAAAGAACTCAACTTCTTGTCCGCTCTAACAGAAATATAACTTAAGGACTTTTCAGCAGTCCGTATGAGCTCTTCGTGTGTCATCTTCGTCGACAAATATGTGATAGAATATAAAAAAACTAATGTAATTTATATAAAAAACCCCACTACCTTACCTGTATAGATTTTTATAAAATAATGCTAAATATTTGATAAAGGTTAAAAAGTTAAAAAGTAATTAAAGTTAAAAAGTAATTAAGATTTGATTGAAAATGACATTGAAATGTGTAACGTTATTATTATCTTCCACAAGTTTTGAAACGTAGTTGCTTGAAGGTTTTTAATGTTGTGATAGACCTTCTGTTGCTATCATTCTTAAACACCTCTCTATTACGGACACCCATGGGACTTGGTAAGGGAGTCCGGAATAGGAAGTGTATTAGGGAGATTCTGGTAGTTGAAAATTTCATTTATTAGTGTTCGCAAAGGGAGCTGTACGTATTAGGAATGTGTCCGAAAATACAGATTTCACTGTATTAATTTATCGTTCATGACATAAGCCGAGCCCAACTTACAGAGCAGATAATAGAGGCTCAAGAAGAGTTTTTTTTTGTAAGAGTAATTCAATCCAATCAGCTCTAAACAGAAGATGTATTTCGTATTGAATTCCTGAAGTCGCGGAGTACACCTTGGGTAATCATCTCTCCTGCTAATTCCTTCTCATCTACAACACAACCCTTCAAAAGCCTCGCAATGTCTAAGTAGTTTAAGGTTTAAGATTCTCCGTTGGCAGAATAGACCAGATCGGCGCAGAATCAGAAAGAATAATTACAAATGAGAAATTTAATAATTACTCAATCTGTCGTGGTCAATCATAGATTCCGATCGTTATTGTCAAGGATTCGAGAATATACAGGTTAATAATTCACTATCGATATAACTCCGTAAGGAATGTTTCTTCTCAGTCTAGAGCTTGACTAAAACTCCTGCTTAATTTATTACTTATTAAGACAGGCGTCACTAGCTTACATTTTGGCATAAAAAGTTTTTTTTGTTATACAGCGTTGCTCAAGACAATACATGGAATTTGAAGCCCAAAGCTTCTCAAGTTTCATTTTAATTATGTTTGCTTTAGAGTTAAAAGCGCTTATCAATAAATCAAGTCTTCTTTTATTCCTGTCAATAGGGTTAAAACTCCCAAAAATGCAAGTCCTGCGTTACTTAGTTAGGTCAATATTGGTCGAAAAACGCCCTTAAAGAAACGCACACGACGCGATAGCACTTGCGTTTTTTATGTCAGTGATTGGGCCATCAGTTGCGCATAGCGCATAGCGCTCAAAATACACCGGGATTCTTTGACACAAAATCTAAAAAGCGCGATCGCTTTACTTAAGCTCAAACGGTTAATCATTTTTTTCTTACAAAATTCTGCTATGATTCCACAGTAAATCAGACCTATAATTTCAGTAGGTAAAGTATCGCTTTTAAGTCCAAATTTTTGAGATGCCTAAGATAATGTCAAGCCTAATTGTCGACGACTTTTCTTCATTGTGTAATTGGATTAAGCAATAAATAAATGTCCAAGATTTCCTACTGCTTATTGTTTAAGCAAGCAGTTGCAGTTACATTTTATTTGTTTAGAAAATGTAGTGTCTGTGTAAATATAAGCGGTTTAGAATTAAAAAAGCCACTTATCTTAAGTGGCTTATTTGTTCAAAATAATTTAATCTCCCACTAATTATCACGGTATTAAATTAACAAAAATACAGTGATTATAGCTTGAACAAACTAGATAATTGTATTAAATAGAAGCCTTGAATAGTACGTCTCCAATTGTCGTTTAAGTCATTTTAAAGTTACAAAGATGGACGTTAATAGTGACTTATTACCAAAAACCAATCAACAATTCAAACTATATAGAAAACGTTGGTTTATTCTGTTCGTTTATATTTTATATGCTGGCATTAATGCCTTCCAATGGTTCGAATATTCGATTATTGCAAATATTATAATGAAATTCTACAATATTGATGCAGTTAGTGTAGATTGGATGGCAATTATCTACGTCATCCTGTATATGCCTATGGTAATACCGGCATCTTATTTGATTAACAAAACAGTAAGTTGCCTTATCTCAAGTATACTTTAACGATTTTTGTTTTCGACAAAAAAATCAAAATTCTAGAATTTACGTACGATTGCAATAATCGGCGTTAGTGGTACTGCAATCGGTACAACCATCAAAATCTTCTCATTAGATCCAGAACAATTGTGGCTAGTTTATTTGGGACAAACAATACTATCATCGATGCAAGTATTCATTTTAGCACTCCCACCGCGAATTGCAGCGATCTGGTTTGGGCCGAAAGAAGTATAAATTTTGTTTAACAAAAATTGTCAATTATTCTGTACTTGAAATGTTTGAGGTATCTTTAGCATGCTCATTGGGTGTATTTGGGACACAATTGGGACAAGCATTGGGTTTCGCAATACCACCGATACTAGTCAAGAATCACGAACAACTCGACGATATCGCTAAAGATCTAGGAGTGTTGACGAAAATTTTGGCAGTATGCTCGCTTGCCGTTGCCGTGGCTGTTCTGTTTTGTAAGATTTGATTTTTAGGGTTTTTATAAGAGATTTGTTGGGTGTTTTAGGGTTCTCACCTCGGCCACTGACGGCTCCAAATCAAAACCAAATCGAAGCAGAAGAAGAGGAGAATTTTTTGACGTGTTTGAAGAATTTACTCACCGATAGTAATTTCAATCTACTCACAATATCGTATGGCATTAATATTGCTGTATTTGTTGCAATTTCAACGCTTTTAAACCAATTCGTTCTATTCTACTTTCCTGTAAGTAGCATTAAAAATCCCCAGCTAAACTAGTTTTTGCGTTCATAGTAGAAAGTTTGAAGAAGGCAAAAATTGGGTTAGCTAAATCTACTGCGCTAGGCCTGATCTGATAAGGGCGGTTTTTGTGGTAGGGCAGCGAAGAGGACGCCGGCCGTATCGGCTTGCTTATGGTCACCCTCGGTATGATCGGCTCAATTATTTTCGGATATATTCTCGATAAAACCCATCGATATAAGTATGTTGTAGAATATTGCTCGATTTACGAATTAATATTAACCTTAAATCTGTTTTAGAGAGACAACTTTGACGATCTACATCTTGGCTACAGTTGCTGTTTTAGCGTTTATGTTTGCACTGGAATCGGGTTCGATTATTCCTGTTTATTTTGCAGGAGCCGCTTTAGGGTTACCTTCTATTATTATTTTTTTTACAGTCAACTCTCTACTTAAAAATGATGATTGTAGGTTATTCACGAATGCTTATATGCCTGTTGGTTTGGAATTAGCAATCGAATTAACATATCCAGAACCGGAAAGTACAAGTTCAGGCATTTTGATCTCAATGACACAAACCCTCGGTGCTATTTTTACATTATTATTAGGCTGGCTGTACGCCAGAATTGGTAGTTTTTGGTCATTAAGTGTAATGGTTCTATTTCTATTGATTGGGGTTCTATTAACTGTAAAAATTGCAAATGTCAAGAAACGACAAGAGGCCTTTAAACAATGCGTTGAAAAAGTCGTCGTACAAGAGTTTTGAATACGGTCCTGTTGTTAAAATGTCAAGGAAAAGGACGTAGAATAAATTGTTAACGGTAGATGGTGCTAGTTGTTTAATGCTTGATTTATAAAGCTGTCCATATACAATTATTCGTGTGTTCAATTTCACTTTCACTCTTGGGGGGTCAAAATAACGGTCTCCATAAAGAAGAGCAAAGCAAAACCAAAAGTTCTAATTGAGTATTGCTTATCTTGGCACATTTCTTGGTTCTGTCAGGGAATACGGCAAAAGTTTGTTTAAGACGCATGGTCTATCCTAACAAAAACAGGGCTTCTTTGGGCGTTCTCAGCCTTAATTCAGAATTGTAGAGCCAGGTAACTAAGTACAAACAAACTTGGTACTACATACTTCGTATAAGGTAAATTGGCCACTAAAAAAAAAGGCAAAAAGGATTGAATCTCTACAGGAGTGCACTAGAAGGTAGGAGGCCTGTTTGTCAAATTTTTTGGCCCAAGCCTATGCAATAAAAATATAACGGATCATGTAACCTAAATTTTGAATTCTTATCGCTGGGCGTTCTTTGCTTCGCCTTAAAATTAATTACGAATTCAATCCTTCTTCGCAAAAGTCCAACTATTATCTAGGAACTAAACTGGGTAGCAAAAGAAAGGCAAGAATAAATGAATCATTAATGAAGTGCCCTAGAAAGTAGGAGGCCCATTACGTATCGTTTGCCGAATTTTTTCCGGCTTAAGCTATACAATAAAAATATGAACGAACATGTAGAGTTCTTATTATTTTACTAATTTAACTCGTTGAAATGTTTCCTTCTAAGAAATCGCAAAATTTTGTGGGAGAGTTGGCGTTTGCTGTTCTGGAAAATATTCCAACTTGTGCCCCAATTTCTACAGTATTTCTAGGTTGAGTGAACGTGTGTGGACCGCCTGCAAGCCATATAAATAGCGCTTTGTTTCCAAACATTGAATCATCGTCCTTTGTTCGGCAATTCGAGAAAATAACAAACGCGCAACAATTGTATTTTTTAATTTGATTTTTCCTCCGCTATTAACGCGTTTTACAGAAAAATTGTGATGGGCTTTGAAGCAATCCCGCATTACTTCGGCCGATTAATTTTTACTAACTGTAAACCTTAAAGGTGTAATTTTAAATTAACAACAAACAATTATTTAAATTTAAACTAGAACGAGAAATTGAAATTGTGATCATTTTTTCCGAGGACACAATGGAACAAAGAAAAACAGGTAAGAGCTGTCCACAGTGGTTTTTTTGATTTACAATTCAACAATCGATCGTAGAAGCGCAATTTTCAACACTGACACACTTTTTAAAATTCAAAAAAATTCAATTGTTACACATTTTTGATAAGATAACAGAATGTTGGACTATTTTTCCCATAAAAATCCAATCTAAACTTTGTCCTGTTGATTCATAAATTTAATCGAGAGTTTCCGCTTTGTTTAATACAATTTGGAACTTGTTTTGTTGTTTTTTCTTTTTGAAACCTGTAGTTTCAAAAAAATGTTGCATGCCAAGGCTGAACCGCTCTTTATTTTGAAAAAAACCATAATTAGAGAAATAAGAGAATAATTTTTATGATAGTACAAAAGAATGCATACAGACTGTTTCAGCCCAAGCGGCCACCTTTCAGTGCTTCTTCGATTATTAAAATCTTCATATGCAACCTTCTAGGTCACTAACGGTCCTTTGGTACTTAAGTAGCCTAGTTTAAGCTCTTGAGAAGTGCGTACGAATATTTTAATATTTGAAGAAGTTGTGAACGGGAGGGCGCTTGTGCTGAAACACTGTATATATTGTTTTTTTTTTTATTTATTTTGATTTGTGTCACCATAATAGATCAGTTAAAAATGCCACGATAGAGTCTGTTTCAACAAAAATATTCAAGTGTCTTTGAAAAAGTTTATCAAAGATACGCGTGAGGCAACATTTTTTATTTACACTGGGAAATTTGTTGCTTTGGTTTCTTAGTGCCAAATAATAATACTATCCCATTCCGCCCCGATATTTCTATTTATCTCTGCTAAACTCACTTAAATCAAACTTTCTAGTAAGTTTCTTGTATTTTGAAAAATATTGAGGTAGCCTTGTGTGGCAGGTAAAATGTAATCCTTGGATCTGTGCACTGAATATTGCAAATTACAATTAAAATTTCACATCCCGTATAAAACGCTAATTGCATTTCAATTAATTTCGAAATTCGAAGTGAAAGTCTCGACACTCAGCTTGAGGCAACGTGGTCGTCTTTAGCCTCCTTAATTGTTGCCTTTAAAGGTGTTTTAGAGCTCCTCTGATTTGGCGCTAAGTAACCCATGTGGTGTGGACGAACAATTTTGAGCTAAACTTAAGCTTTAGGAAGACAGATAAACTAGCTCTCAGTCTTTGTAAAGTCCAAACTTTGACCTAGTACGCCGATCGCTAAGGAGCTCTCATCAATTGATTGACTTGCAAAAGATCCCCCAAGCATGTCAAACTGATTCAAAATATAAAGAAACTGTTCATTTTCTTCAAGCAACATATTGCAGATGCCTTACAAGGGATGCTTCTCAGTAATTACATCTTTTCACCAAACTCTATAGAGGATCTTCTGAGGATCATTTGAGCCTCCCCAAATTACTATTAAGAATTGATGTCTTTCTAAAAAGCTAGAAAAACCATCAAAAAGTTAAACATTTATAATTGGCAACACTAATAGAGACTTTAATTAAATTGGTCGTTCCGTTATTAATGGTAATTGACCCAAGTTAAAGTTGAAGTAAAATTCATTTTATCTTGTTATCCTAATTGTGATAACAAGATAATCAAATAATTGCGTTATAATTGATATTGATTTAATTTTGTGTTTGTTTTACTTTTCTCGTTTTGTAGATAAGGTGTCGTGGTTTGGGAAACGCATGAAAATTTTACAAGAAAAAATGAAATTCCAACAAAAAACCGTCATTGATGATCTGGAAACACAAGACGATTATAATGAACGATGGCGCTCTATTTATATAATTTATTTTACAATGTTTCTGATATCGTTGGGCTTTAGTATTGTGGTGACCGGTGTTTGGCCATATTTAGATAAGGTAATAAGGGTTGCACTCTGAGTTCACTTTTTGCAAATCAAAGCGTCACTTAATACCACCTATTACAAAAACCTTATGCGTTCCTTTGGTTCTGCAAAGCTCGTATGTTTTTTGCATAAGCATTAATTGACAAAATTTGACGTGCAAAAGGGTGACTTTGGCGTGCAAAACCTGTGCCAAAACGATACGGACATCTGATGACTGTTCTTAGTTAGATCCAACGGCTGGTAAAGAATTCATGGGCTATATTGTTGCAGCAAACCCATTTGGACAAATGCTATTCTCACCATTAGTTGGATGGTGGTGTAATCGTTTAGGATCAATACGTCTACCATTAATCGTCTCTTTAATTGTTTTTACATTAGCTAGCGCACTATATTCTTCGTTAGAAATTTTTGATGATTACCGTAAACATTGGATGTTATGGGCGCGATTTTTGGTCGGCGTTAGTTCTGGTAAATTCGACTTAAATAAGTGTCAAATATTTTGGAATAGTTGGATTTTTGAATTTCAGCAAATGTAGCTGCTTGCCGTTCGTATTTATCAGCAGCCACACGTTTTTCTGAGCGCACAAAAGCCGTTTCCATGATTTCGTTGGCGCAAGTTTTGGGCTTCATTATCGGGCCGGCATTACAAGCTGCTGTTGTGCCATTAGGCGGCGATGGGGTTTGGTTAATACCGAACAAATTAAAATTAAACATGTACACAGCTGCCGGTTGGATTAACGTAATTTTCTCGTTATTCAATCTTTATCTGTTCCTGCCGCATATATTCAAAGAACACAAGATTGCTATGAGGGAAGCTATGCTTAAGCATGGCAAAACTAATGAGAAAGATGCTTGGAAACAATGCAAACCAAATTATTATGCTACATGGACATTGATTGTAGCATTTTTTGTGATTGTCTTCAATTTTATGCTACTCGAAACATTAGCAACGCCAGTTACAATGGATCAATTTGCATGGTCGAAGAGTGCCTCATTGAAATACATGGGAATTCTGATGTCTGTCGGTGCTATCATGGCAATAGCTACATTTGCTTCGATTTCGCCACTATGCAAACGATTCTCAGAGGTTAAAGTGATGATTTGGGGCGGTTTCTTATTTATGGTATTAGGTAGGGCGTCGTATATACCACTCAATAATGAGCCGCCGAAAATGTTCGATTCCAATCTTAAACTGAATCTTTCCATATTCTGTGATCAAATACGACTTAATAAAACCGTACAGGACTTAGATTTTTATCGTACAATTAACGAGTCTTTATGGAATTATGATACGTTTATCAGTTTGGACAATTTCGATGAGGATTTTATTAAGCGATCCACCCTAAATTGTGGTGAAGAATTAGTGGGTTGTCCGACGAGTCAAGAATGGTGCTCGTACACGCCAGCAATGACGCTGACACAATTCATTGTCGGTTATCTGTTGACAGCATTCGGATATCCGATTGGAGTTACGTTGATTCAAACGATTTTCTCAAAATTACTAGGATCAATACCTCAGGTATGTAATTTTAATTTGTTTCTTAATATTCTGATATAGTTGTTGATTTAAGGGAGTTTGGATGGGCTTAATGACTGGATCGGGGAGTTTATCCAGAGTTATGGGACCAGTTTTCGTTACTTATATTTATGAAGAATACGGTACCATTTGGACGTTTGGTCTGACCACCGTTATGATGGTGGTGTGTTTAGTATGGTTGTTGTATTTCAATCAGAAACTGGTGCCAACGGAAATTGAGCCTAATGTGGAGGAAGGGCGAGAGTTGCAAGAGATTTGTGCGAAAATGGATGGAGAGTTGAGTACTTAGACTGTTTAATGACCCATATTGCCAAAATTTTTCCTGGATTTGCTCGATAATAAGACTGAACGTAGTTGATGCTTTCAAATAAATCCAAATACAGGGATATTTTTATAAAATATGTCTACGTTTGTAGTGATTTCTTAATTTTACAATAAACCAAAATAAATTCTCCGCATTTTCTATCTTTGGGGGGTAGCGGCTTGATCGTTGTGAGGCTACAAAGTCGTTTTCACAGGTTTTGTGAAGTTTTCACTAAATTTTGATGCTCTCGTTCGTCCTCTTCTCTCCTTCTCTCATCCTCATTTCTCCTTCTCTTGTCCTCTTCTCTCCTTCTCTCATCCTCATTTCTCCTTCTCTTGTCCTGTTCTCTCTTTCTTTCATCCTTTCCTTGTCCCTTCTACCTTGCTCGTCCTCTTCTCTCCTTCTCTCGTTCTCTTCTCTCCTTTTCTCGTCCTCTTCTCTCCTTCTCTCGCCCTCTTCTCTCCTTCTCTCGTCTTGTCTCCTTCTCTCTCTATCTTCCTGCCTCTCACTCTCGTTTTCGACATTTTTCTCTCTCTCATCCTCATCTCTTTTCCTTCCATCAACTTTACCCCTCTTCACTGTGGTTCTGCTGGCTCTGCTCTCTACTGTCTTCTGCAGTCCCTTTCGCCACTTACAACCTAGTTTCGATCTGCTCCTCAACACTATACCGTCACTTTTTCTGTTTTCTCTCTCTCTCCCTCTAACTCTCTCTCTCTCTCTCTTCCCCCCTCTATCTCTATTTGCTCTCTCTATCTCTCGCTCTCTTTCTCTCGTTCCCGTCACTTCTAGCAGTTTTTGGGACTACAATATTCATGGCAAAAGTCAGTAACACAGCAAACATGTGAAATCATGTGCGATTGGTCACAAGACCTTCAATTAAAATTTCTTGAGGTTCTTCAAACGTTCAAGTCACAGATATGAAAAAACAATAAACGACGCCTGGGGTAGAATTGAAACGGAAACCGGAAAACCTATCAAAAAGAATGAGGAGTGTAAAAGATTCATTCATGGGAAAAATAATCGACTATTTTTTTAAGTGAACCGTCTTTAAGCGCGCATGGGTAGTAAATTTTTAGTTGTGTGATGCTTGATTTATAAAGCTGTCCATATACAATTATGGGTGTGTTCAATTTCACTTTCACTCTTGGAGAGTCAAAATAACGGTCTCCCTAAAGAAGAGCAAGCAAAACCAAAAGTTCTGATTGAGTGTTGCTGATTTTGGCACATTTCTTATTTCTGTCAGGGAATACGGCAAAAGTTTGTTTAAGACGCATGGTCTATCCCAGGGGTGGGCACATACTAGGACAATGAGAGCCGCAGTACGGTTCTTCGTATGTCATAAAGAGCCACACAATAGTAATATAGTAATACTTAAATACAGAATTCGAATTTAATTTCAAATTAATATGGTTATATATCTTATAACGGATTTAAATTTTCAATGAGAGCCGCACCTAGCCCAAGAAAGAGCCGCATTTGCCCACCGTTGGTCTATCCTTTTCTAAAAATTATAATTTATCGCGTATCTGCGGTATCAGATACTGGAGAAACAAAAACAGGGCTTGTTTGGGTGTTCTCGACCTTAATTCAAAATTAATCATGAATTCAACGTAAATTTTTGAAGAGCCAGGTAACTAGGTACAAACAAGCTTGATACTATTTCATATAAGGTAAAGTGGCCACTAAAAAAGGGCAAAAAGGATTGAATCTCTACAGGAGTGCACTAGAAGGTTGGAGGCCTGTTTGTCAAATTTTTTGGCCCAAGCCTATGCAATAAAAATATAACGGATCATGTAACCTAAATTTTGAATTCTTATCGCTGGGCGTTCTGTTTCACCTTAAAATTAATCAAAAGTCCAGCTTTTGAAGAGGCAGGTAACTAAATACAATGCAAATTTGCTACTATTATCTAGGAACTAAACTGGGTAGCAAAAGAAAGGCAAGAAGAAATGAATCACTAATGAAGTGCACTAAAAGCTAGCAGGCCCATTACGGATCGTTTGCCAAAACTTTTCGGACTCAAGCTAATAAAAAATTTGAAGGAGTATGTAACTTAAAATGGAGTTATCGTTTTGCTAATTTAACTCGTTGTGATGTTTCCTTCTAAGAAGTCGGAAAATTTTATGGGAGTTGGCGTTTGCTGGTCTGCACAATATCCCAGCTTGTTTGCCAATTTTTCAGTATTTCTAGGTTGAGTGAACGTGTGTGGACTGCCTGCGAGCCATATAAATAGCGCTTTGTTCCTTGAATATTTTACCATAACATTCATGGTCCCATGATTTGCAGATACAGGGTTGAATTAATTGAGACTATTTTTTTTTAATTTCCCACACTAGTCTTAGCGAGTGTTGAAAAACTATAAAAGCAAATCTTCCTGAGATGGAGAATCTATGAAATTTAGTCCTGACATAGAGGAGTCCAAACCCTTTTTGTAAACCTTCAAAAAGCGCCTGCAGTGTTTGGGTTTATACTGAACGCCCTGATTATTTTCGATTTTTTTGATTCTTGTAATAAATATTAATTTATTTGGGTATTTCCCAAAATTTATTTAAATAAATATTCGACCCTCTACCGGAACGACCCATAATTTTATGATAGATTCGTGCATTGTAAATTAAATAAAAGGAGACTGTTGAAATACTACCCCAACACAAATTGTTTTATTGCCGTAAAAGAGCAAAACGTGCTTCTTCTTATCTTTAGCGCAGTAGGCACTATTTTTGTTATAAAATACTTCTGTGTATGACTTTTTCTAAAAACTTACAAAAACAACAAAAAGAGGAAAATTTAATAAAAATCTAACAAGAAGAATATAAAAACTAAACATTTTTACTTGAAATCAATGAAAAACCTGTACAGTTTCTCAATTATTCAACCAAAACCTAAAATTTTGGGGACACGCCAAAATAAAAAAAGATTGATAATATTATCGGAACAGGGCCGGCCCAAGCATTCCTGGTGCTCCAGGCCAATTTAGTTTTGAAACCTTTTCCGAAAGAATAAAAAAATCAAGTTCTATTGTTGTTTTTTTTTAATTAATAATCGTCAAAGCACTTTGAAAACTGCTCCCAAATTACGCCCGGTTCAGCTAGCAGTTTTGATGTGGCCACAAGTTGGCCCTGTTTTATTTATATTAAATAACTCTTATTATTTGTATATAGGGTGTCTCGTAAATAATGGACCACCTTGCAGGGTCAGATAGGAAATTATATCCTGAATCGAAAAGTCCTTTACCATTTTTCGATCTGACGCATAGATAATTTACTATTAATTAAATTCAAAAAAATGGTAAAGAACTTTTCGATTCAGGATTTAATTTCCTATCTGACCCTGCAAAGTGGTCCATTACTTACGAGACATCCTATATAAGGATCATTTCATTTTATCACAGATTTAAGTTTTTCTTTTTTTTTTAATGAACCACAGGTAAAGTGACTATAAGGTTCTCAAAGCTTAAGCTGCCATTAAGAAAATGATAGCGAATCAGGCCTTAGATAGCTTAAGGTGTTTTATTATTATAAAGTCCAAATGCGTTGAGGAGTAAACACGGTTCTTAACCCCCTTTACACCCTAAAATCTAAACGAAATACATTTTTTGTTTATACAAGTAGCAAATTGAAAAATAAAAACTTATATTGTTGGGTTTTTCCCATATTCCACAAAATTGTTGTAAATTGTTGTAAAGATTTCTACTAGACTACAACCGTTAAATTATACACTTTCTAAGAAAATCGATTTTGCAAGGTGCGCTTCCGCCCCAATTTTCAATTACTAGCAATAATAACGTCGCCTATTTTCATTGGATCGATTGATGAGAAAATTTAATGAAAATACCAAAAAATAAACATTTATACTGTAAAACATTAAAGCAATGGAGAGCTTTTTAGTGAAAATTCTTTTCACGCTTTTCATGATCGTTTTTCCAAGTTCCAAGTTCCCCGTAAATCTACGGAAAACTACAATTTTTCTGCCGGTATTATTTTCCCGAAAATTACGAAACGCAACAAGTTCAACTGATAAAGGCAATCCTCCGGCAACCTACCGGAATTATTGATGATTTTCGAAATAGGATTAAGTATTTTGAATGAATAAGAAAGGGTATTGTTGAACCCCAACACTCAATAGAAAGTGTTTTATTGACGTAATAAAAGACGTCTTTCCCCATATCTATTCTTAGGACAGTAGGGGGTGAGGATGCGACTCCTTTATCTAAATACAACGCCGACAAATCACCCGTTTGCTATCAGAAAATCTCCACCACAATCACAAATCTACGAATTAATTGTTTATAATCAAAACGAGGCGAAAATCTGGAGTTCCTGTAAGGGTTGAAGGTTTTATTGTTGCAATTAAATAACACAACAAGACTTCGTTGAAAATCTCATTATTCACTTCCTGTTCAAATTTGCCAAACAGGTATAAAGTGCCGCCCTTATTATCACCCACCTCCCCGGATCCACCCGTTTACAACTGCAAATTTCGAAATTTTTCTTAACCAAATTTTACGACATATAAATCTTGAACATACCCCAAAAATCCTCCAGTTAATTTCGACAATTTGTTGGGGTCAAACATACCCCAATGTCTATCATCAAATTTACAATGTTGTTAAAAATTTTAATGTTTTGATCTTTTCGTTTTTAATAACAATCAATGTATCGATATCGTGGTCAAATGTGATCAATTCAATTATAAATCCATCCCAAATATCTCCTATTTTAAACAATTTTTGGCATTTAATTATCAATTGTAATTATGTTGTATTTTTTTGTAGGGTGGTTTGAAACCTGATTTGATTGAAGCAGTAGCTATTGGGGCGCAAATTGCAATTGATGGATGTAAAGAGGCGTTTCAATGGGACCGCTGGAATTGTCCGGAATCATCATTTTCACGGTTTGTGCATTTATTTTTATTAATTTTTTTGCAGTTTCCATACGAATTTCTATCGTTTACTTGTCGTGTGCAGTCCCGACTTGAGAACGAAGAAAATACAACAAACATTAATACGAGCACAGTTAAATTGGTAAATTGCACAATAAACAGATGAATACTAAAAGTAGTGAGTCTTAAGATGTTTCGCGAGATTATCCCCAGAACGATATCTAAAAATGACACTAAACCTTGAAATTTTGATTTTTTTTTAAAGATCTTTTACTAATTTCGAGTGTTTTCCCGTTCATTTTTAGCCAATTTAAGCAATCATCAACCAAAGAAATCGCCTACACTGAAGCTATAGTAGCGGCTGGTATTGTTTATTCGATCACAACAAATTGCTCGCGTGGTGAATTGAACGGTTGCGGTTGTAATGAAAATTATAATAACATAATATTCGAAGATAAAACATTAATTAATGCAACAATTAAAAGTGCTAGTGATAAACATAGAATCGAAAAAGACTGGTTTTGGAATGGTTGTTCCGATGATACAACCTATGGTGAACAGATCGTATTGAAATTTCTACAAAATTCTAACGAGAAAAACGGCGATATTCAAACATTTATCAAACAACACAATAATCGTATAGAGGTCGTGAGGTTTGTCAAAATCACACAATTAAATTAAATAGAATTTAAGACTACTTAAAATTATAGATTGTCCGTAAATTAATGATGCGCCAGTGTAAATGTCATGGTATACATAGTTGCACAGTACAATCATATGTTGGATGCATATGCCACCATTTAGAATAATTGCGTGGTCGTTATTTAAAAGCCAGCCGCATTTCGTACAATAATTTGGCGACAGCTAATCGAATCCGACAAGATTTGGATGATTGGCTTAAAAATTTCGATAATCTCGTCTATTTGGATGAATCGCCTGATTATTGCGTTAACAATAATAAAACCGGTACGTATTTCTTTGATTGACTGTATTATTGTTATAATAATTGATTGATTTAGGCTGGCCCGGCACTCAGGGTCGGATGTGTACGAAAAACGATCAAGACCTAATCCAAAAAAGAAGCTGTAAGAATCTGTGCCGTTCGTGTGGTTATCGAGTACGTAAAGAGAGGAAATTGATCCATTACCGTTGCAATTGTAAATTTATTTGGTGTTGTGACGTGATATGCGAGCTTTGTCATCAACAAGTCGATGAATTCTTTTGTGAATAATCCAAATTTATTTTAATCTATCTTACAAGTTAACTTGAAACTTAATTCTTCATCTGGGGCGGTGGATTTACCATTGGCGGTCGTACCGGTCCAACTGGTCCCATCGGACCCATCGGCATCATTCCCATCATTGGCGGCCGTACACCCATCATCGGCGGCATTGGACCGTGCGGTCCCATCACCATTGGCGGCATCGGACCGTTCGGTCCCATCGCTACAATCAATTCAAATTAATATAAATAAAGCTCTACAGATGGAATTTTACCGGGTGGTACCATACCGGGCGCACCTGGAGCACCCGGCCGTTGTCCCATCGTCGTCAATTGTGCTGGTGGTGGTATTGCTACACCTTTACCGGGTTGACCGAATGGATTATTTGCAATTTTGCCAGCTTTAAATGCGGCCGTTGTCGCATCGATCAAATGTTGGGCTTGTTCTTCCATCCATTTTTACGGACACTTGGTGAATCGTGCGTTAAATACGTATCACAATAATCGCAATAATATTTCGGCATTTTTAGGTTATGTTTATAGTTATTAATTTAATTCTTATATCGTATAGATCAATAAATAATATTAAATAAACACAATTATTTGAAGGTGTTTTTCAATTAATCACACAGAGATTTTCGACAGTTTTCCGAAAAATCTGGAAAATTTACAAACAACAATAATAATAATAGTGATAATTTTAATGTACCACCAACTGAACAAAAACTAAAGAACTAAGAATTTTAAACTACTATTAGTAGCTCTTCTGTACTAGATTGACAAAATTAATAAATCAAAAACGTTTTGTAGATTTAATAATGCACTGCTTTAATGATCACAGAATTTAAAGTTAAAAATTTTAATAATTTCAATAATTTAGAACTCAAATTTACGGTTTTCTTCATTTGTATTAAAATGGTGGGCTACAATTACTACAGTAAGCCATATGCTCTCCTCAAATACCAACGTAATAAATTTAAGAAAAACATTTACATCTAATTGTAGCTCATAGTTAGAACACTTTAAACGATTTGCATAATAATGTGAAGAAATTTCTAACGACATACAAATTTTATTTATAAAACTAGTTTGAAAGTTTCATTTTCTACAATAATTGTAATTATAGTTTTAATAAATTTTGTATTTCTTTTTAAATAAACCATCTGAGCTACAATTATATAACTGTTTTGGTGACATAACCTCACTTATTTCATGCCTGAAAATATGTACAAATTCGGTTTAAATTTAATAAAAAACCATCGTTTTTATTGTACGAAAATCGAAAAAATCGAACACTACACAAATCGTCTTGTACCTGACAAACCGATACGATCAAAAATCGATCGTACTAAATTACCACAATTGACGAGAATTGATGCAGATACAATTGCACATTTAGAACGATTATCATTAGTTGATTGTGCAAATAAACAAGGTATTCGAACACTAGAAGATTCGATAGCATTTGCTGATCAAATCTTACAAATTGATACAACTGGAATAACACCATTAGTTACAGTATTAGAAGATTAGTAAGTCCATGTGATAGGTTGTAGAATTTCGTTAATTGGTCGATTATTTTGTAAAATTTTAGTCCGTTACAAGTATATGAGGATAGTGGAGTTGATGGTAATTGTCGTGACGATATCCTGAAGAACGCTACAAAAACTGAGGAGGAGTATTTCGTGGCACCGCCTGGTAATATCCCGTTGGAAGCACGCGAGAATCTCTTATACGACAATATAGACGAGAAGAATGAATAAAATTATAGATTTGTGTCTATTACATGGTTTCTTAAATAGATTACGACATAAACATAATTTAGTTACATATCAGATTGAATCTACGGGTGGTTTGTTGTATGAAAATCTTAAAAATGAATGGTTCAATCATATCATCAATCATAAGGATATTCCGATCTTTTTGTGCAATAATTCGATTTCGTCTACATACGATTTTGTTAAAGATTTATGTCTAGAACGGCCACCGTTTGGTATAATTGAATACGAAACAATTAATCGACCAAAAATTGAAGATGTTTACGATCTAAACGCCCAACAATTCGATTTAGATTTTCACGATTTCTTTCCGACTCGAACACTATTGAAATGTTGGGTGTTTCTCCTACCATCACAATCGACACAGATTTTCCACCAGTGGCAACGAGAACGTCGAATATGGTGGCGAAAGGTTATTATTTTTACGATTCAAATTAACAATTTATTGATGAAAATTATTAGTTTTCAGCAATGCCAGGCAGGTATAGTTTGAGTGATATTCGAACTGTTGACGATCGACAAATTGTTGAAATCCATGCAAATTACGAATGGAAAAAGCAATTAGTTGAAACGATCTGTTTAAAGCATCCACCACCTAAACAATTAACACAGGCACAATTACAAGTGAAACATGGTAAAAAGAATGTTTTACCTGAATGTTTAATTAGTGAAATTTGTTCGTCAACATTACTATTGAATTATTTATGTGATACGTACGATGATACAATTTATCAGAACCGATCACGGGAGTTGTTTCGATTCCATCGGAAATTGGCACCGTACAAGATCAGTTTTGCAATCCCAACTGGACGTAAGTAGCTATACTAAACCAGGAGTGTCCCTGGAACTTCCGAAAATATATCAGAAAAGGAGGTGATCCTGAAAATTTGAGCCATATAAGTTCAAATCCGGCCGCTAGATAATTTTTTGAAATTTGAAAAAAGTCGATTTTTTGACAATTTTCAAAAATTTATATCTCAGCTTCTGTATAACTTAGAGATTAGTTCGAGACAGCGTTTTTCTAGATCAACTCTGTATTTTCAAGAAAAAAATATGCTATTGATCTAAACTTTAATTCAGTTTAACTGTACGCTTTCAACTGAATCACTGTTTTCGCGAAATTTTACCTTTAGGAAAATAAAAAAATGGATGTTTGGTTTTTTGCAAATATCTCGAAAACTATTAAAGATATTCAAAATTCGAAAAATGATTTTTAAAAAGGTGGAAATTTCCTAAAAGAATTTTAATTTTGAGAAGAAAATAGCGCTAAAAGTGGGTGACGCGCGTTCCGCAAGCGCTGACCCACACGGACTCTTGAACAGTAAAAATCATTTTAACCCATTAAATATCAATATTAAGAAATAAAAAAACTCACAAACCTTCTAGACACTTGAATAAACGAAAATCCATCGAAATAAATTTTTTCCCGTAATTATTTTATTAGATATGCTGTTGTTGATTATCTAATTTTTACAAGTTTAAAATTTACATTAAAACTCTGATAATTGTTAAACTAAAAACCTCAAAAATTAAAAAATGATTTTTCCACTTTGTTATTAACAATCTAAGAGGTTAAAATTGTCAGTTATCAAATGCGTTTTTAAGCAATAATTTTTTTTGTTTTACTTTTTTAAAGATGTACATTTTTTGTCATGTACTATGAGATTTTGAATAACAATCAAAAAATCACGTAAAAATAATAAAACTAATATAGTAGCAGTCCAAATAAGGTCATTTTGAATCGAAAATTTAACATTTTTGAAAATTGATAGCTCCGATCTCACTCGTATCCCAAACTTGAAATTCTAAGGACTGTTTAAGGATGAAACGAAGTCTATTTTCTGTAATTTTCTAAAGATTTGGAGTTGATAGAAAAAAGTTATGGGTATCTCAAAAGGGCGATTTTTAGGAAATGTCCTAGGTTTGCGTAGCTATACTATAAAGAAATAGCTTTCATCAAAATAAAGTAGGGTGAAAAGCAACAGTCCTTACCTTAACAAAAAATTTGAGATCATGATCATCTCCCTATTCCAAAAACTGTAGGTTTGACAGGACTTTAAATATAGGTGAAATTTCGAGAAAACAGTGATTCAGTTGAATGCGTATAGTTAAACCGAATTAAAGTTTGGATCAATAGCATATTTTTTTCTGGAAAATACTGGGTTGACCGAGAAAAACGCCGTCTTGAACTAATCTCTATGTCATACAGAAGCTGAAATATAAATTTTTGAAAATTGCCAAAAAATCGACCTTTTTCAAATTTCTAAAAATTTTCTAGCGGCCGGATTTGAACTTATCTAGCTCAAATTTTCAAGATGACCTTCTTTTCTGACCCACTTTCGAAAAAAAAAATCGGCATCCAAATCGGTGATCTACTCGCCCACACTTTTATCGAAAAGTAATGGATCTGCCCTTATATTTTTGTTTTGTTTTGCTGTTTTGGTTCCAATAAGTATAAAAGGTTGCTGCTTTAAAGGATTGTTTGTATGCTAGATGTCTGATTTAAAAGCATTCTGTTGTAAATATTACTTACCATAGCTTATTTAGAAATAAGAAAAATTTAACGAATTCTCATATTTTCGGCATACAAAAGAAATTGATCACTTTTAAGTCAGACATCCTGTAGATGTGTACATTGTTCAAATTATCTGAAAATGTATTCCCAAGTTGCACGTTATACACATAATAATTAAAGGATACAGGAGAAGATGTAGAGATAGTGAAAATGAAGAATAGACAGCGAGAGTCAAGGAAAAAGAAAGACAGAGATATTAAAGGAGTGACATTCGCATGTTCGGACTCTCTTTAACTTCCCGGAGAGTCGGAAAGATTACAGAAGAGACTGCGAGAATGCAGGAGAGACAGAGAGGTAGTGAGATTGGACAAGAGACAAAGGCAGCGAGATTAAAGAAGGGATTGCAAGAGTGAAGGAAAGACAAAGTGATTGAATAAGAGGTAGTGAAAGTGATGGAAGGACCAAGAAAATGAAGGAGGGCTAGTGACAGAGAGATTGAGGAGACACAGCGGAAGTGAAAAAGAGATTGCGTGAATAAAGGAGAGACAGCGGACCTAATGGGGAAGGAAAGAAGGCATAGGGAAAGTAAAAGACAGATAGAATGAATGAAGGACAGTTATTTAAAGTGACGGAGGGACAGTAAAAATAAGGGAGAGATAGAGTGATAGTAGGAGAGCCAGTGGAAATTAAGAAGAGACCGAGGGATTAAATGAGAGACTGCGAGAATGAAGGAGAGACGGTGAAAATGACGAAGAGACAGAGAGATTGGGGAGAGAAAGTGGAAGTGAAAGAGAGATCGAGTGATGAGTAAAAAAATGAAGTAGATACTGTGAAAGTAAAGGAGAGATATCGACAATTATGAAGAGACAAGAAAAACACTGAAAGGGAATTATTTGAAGTGAAGGAGAAAATAAAAAGGGACTGAAAGTTTAAAGAAAAGACCGTGTGAGTGAAGGAGAGATATAAAGAATGAACGACAGGTAACGGAAGTGAAAGGGACATTCCTATTTATATGTAAACCAGCTGATTTAAGGAATATTCCGTTATTTTTTTTTTGTTTAGCAAAGAACATAGTCGATGAACTTAGAGATTTAGCCCTGTATTTATCCAGACAATTGAAAAGCAACAATATTTCTTGTCTTTTATTACCATCAAGTTCTCGTTGGAATTTGGAACAACAATGGCAACAGTACGATCAAATGGGTGTGCCGTATAATGTTTTATTAAATGAGAATACATTAAAAAATGGAATTTTACAATTACGTAGCCGTGAAACAACATTAAAAGTATTGTTTTATTAGTCTTATAATTAATTAAATTAAATTAATTAATTATTGATTACAGGAGCAAGTACATGTCGCAGATTTGGTAAAATATGTCGAACAATTATTTAAAAATTATTGATACCTGTAATTCGTTTGATCCATTCGATATAATTTGAAATTCTTGTATAAATCGAATTGTTGAAAGCTATACGACAGAATGGCAATAATGCTAAACGGCTGGTTATACCAATTTGTACTGGTTTATTGTTTTTTATAATAAATAAAGGACCACCACTATCACCCTAAAATTACAACGATTAATTATAATCGTAAAACTTCTATATACAGTGACGGTAAACGAAGTAGTTCTGGATGTTGACTGGAAAGGTTAGTATGCCTACGATCTATAATGTTGAAAATACAAACCTTACAAGCTTTACCTTCCGCAATACGTGAAGTGGCACAAATTTCAATATTTGCCGATTGAATATTACCAGAACATTGACTATTGTTGCTGATATGAAGGATTGCTTTACGCAATCGCTCCGGTGTTTGATACAAATCTAAATTTAACCAAAATTAATCTTTCAATTAATTTGATTTGTCAATGATTATAATTACCGTTAATTATACCGAATCCAGTTAAATATGCAGTCTTACCAATAATTACCTCCTGTTTATTTGTATGTAATTTAATTAATTTAACATCATTATTTAATCTTGCCGTTGTTTTTAATTTAATTAAACCGATATCATTATAACCACCCGATGATAGATATTTTGGATGGATTATAGTTTGTGTTATTGGAATAATTTGGCCACCTTTACCACTTCGGTAAATACTCCCTAAGGCGACAACAGTTTCTTCTCTACAAATTTCCACTATTATTTTTGTTCCAATTGATGGGTATACTTGCACAGTAAAAAAGGCTTTTTGTTTCTAGTACTGTGCAGTTGCCTATTTTACTGTGCCTTCATTAATGCTTAGAAAATTACGGTTTTATACTCGTTGTGTTTGTATCTAATTTTATACAGTGTGCAGCTGTTAACACCCATTTGGGATTTATTAAAGAACCACCACAGAAACTAAAATAAGTCTTCTTATTAGCGATCCATTGCATCAAATTTGCATGGAATGGAAATTCGCCCGGATTTGGTTCGATTGGTTTGGAGAAACCCTTTAAAAAGACAGATACGGATCTTCACAAATCAAATTCACCCAATTCACACACGACTAAGCATCCCCTCAATTTTAATTAATTTTCATTTATCATTTGTTAAATGCAAAAATAAGATACACTGGAGCTCAATCAACTTACCTCTTATTGTGACTTAAGTAGGTGTAAAAGTGCCAAAAATTGATTGCAAAAGATTGTAAATAATTAAAAGAACAACTTACATTAACAATTGCAACTAATTCAGAATTAATCGAATTCGTATTAGAAATTATCGTCGAAATTAATAAAAATTGCTTATAGAAAGATGCCATTGGTAGAAATTCACGGTCATTAATAAGGCGGAAATAGTCGATATTTAACTTACATTTCCGTATTGTATTATAATTATTATTGTCATTGAAATAATGATGATAATTATGGAATATTTTTCATAAAAAGTACTCGTTTTGTTGGGACTTAAACGTCTCTTGTTGAATTCGATCGAAACTACGATATTAACACGTTCGTAACCATTCTCATATGGAATTTCTATGGGCTAAAGTGCTCCACTTCTTTTCATCTCTCTAATGAACCCTTATCTACGCTGTATAATCGTCTCCTCTCCTTGCACCTGCCTAATCTTCCTACCTTTCTGTTTACTCCATTATTCTATTTATTTTTTTGCCACTTGTCAAGAACATCTTAAAAGGCAGACTTCTATTTAAGAGTAAAATATAAAAAAAACAATCTGATTTGGGCCTCATAAATTGTTAAGAAGGAAAAAACTGGGACAATGGAATTTTCAATAGTCTGTAATACTAATTATTTCTTTACACATTGTTCCAAAAGCTTAGTAAGAATTTGTCGTGAAATTTGGGCTAAAATTCCTTCGTAACTAGTTTAAGTTTTTGGTAAAATATTGATATATTTCCTTTTATAATATTTATACTTAAAAACAACTACGCCAATGACTGATGTAAGTTGCAGAAATTGCTGAACGCACTATAACTTCGTTTCACAATTATCCCAAAAAACAGTACTACCAACTAATAACCTCAAATTTTATTGTTTTTCGATCGCTTAATATTAAAGAAAATGCAAAATTTCGTATGAATGAAATGAGATTTTAGGAATTCTGATGTATTTATTTGTAAAACTGCGATAATTCCGCAATTTAATTAATTTAAAATTATTATAATAAATTTGTTAAGTTGGCCGCATTTTTGTTGTGTTGCCGCCTGACTGCCGCTTTCGCCACCATAACCTCACTTTAAGACTGTTATTTTTTTAATAAATTAAATCAACGTTTATTTGAATTTTTAACAAAAACTGTAAGTTGTTTTTGATAATTATTAATAATTGTAATCTAATTGGTCGATTTGTAGGTGTAACATCGAAAATGGATATCACACAACAACCGATTCAAAAGATGGAATTGGCTGTGCGTAATGTAGACCGTGCTTTAGCTATAGATTGTTCAGCACCAAAACTGATCGATTTGATGAATATCAACCAACAGAACGTATCAACAGCCAGTGGTTTAACCGATTACGATTATCCGATTTTGAGTAATTATCCAACGGCATTAGCGAATATGCCACAGATACGTTTAACGCATAAAGTACCATTACCGCCGGAGATTCTAGAGCATTTCGGCCGTATCCTTAGTCAAATCTATACTGTATTTAATTATTTAGTAGTATACAATTTCTTAATTTAATTTATAAAGATATTCAATGCCATTGTATGATGGGTTTGTTTCCCGAAATCAATCGTGCCTGGTTAACGGTTGATAGTGATATTTATGTATGGACATTTGAAGAGAACGCTGATTTGGCATATTTCGATGGTTTAAATGAGACAATTCTATGTGTTGGTTTAGTTAAACCGAAACCGGGTGTTTTCCATAATTTCATTAAGAATCTATTAATATTAACAACAGCAATTGATATCATTATATTGGGTGTAACATTTAATAATGATGAGATACAATTAATACCAGAACCGATATTTACAATACCAACGGATGGTGTAACATTTTCAACAATAACAAATACGAACGATGGTCGTTTATTTTTAGGTAGTAAAGATGGTTGTTTATATGAAATTATTTATTATGCTGAGACAAGTTGGTTTGGTAAACGTTTTAAAAAAATTAATCATTCAACGAGTGCATTATCATTTTTGGTACCGTCATTTTTAAATGCTGCACTAAGTGATGATGATGGTATTTTACAAATTGTTATCGATAATAGTCGACATATATTGTATGTGTTGACTGAGAAAGGTTCAATTGAAGTGTACGATTTAGGCGAGAAGGGCGACTCATTTAGTAAAGTAACAAAATTATCGCAAGCTTCATTGGTGAATCAAGCCGTTAATATTGTCAAGTTTGTATTAATTTCAATTATAATTGAGACATTCGGAAGCAAATTCTATCGAGGGCGGTATCGAGAAGGATCGTAGATGAAGGCGAATGCTGACTTTTTCTAAATACTTATAATTATTAAAGTATTAACCCTGTTGTACTCTACAACGTAAAGTGTAGGTCTTTTTTTATATATTAACTGGTCGCACATTCACGTTCTATTTCTGAGAGATTAGTCAGAGAGTGGTCGATCGCTTACTCGAGCCCGACTTGATTGTACAGGGTGGCCACTTTTCGATGGTTTTTCAGGGTATCTCCTATAAATAACTGATAAGACATTCCTTGACTACTTTCTTGAGAGTAATCAGATGGTGTAATTAGATTTTTGATATATTCATTTGTTTTGGAGTTATGGCCGTTTTTTTTTTCATTTTTTCGCTATTTTGAAGATGCTCTATATCTCTTGTATTATTAAAAATTTTGATAACATTTTTATTGATTCTGGTGCAGTTTTTCATACTGATTTTATTTATTGAATTGAATTTTTTACAACTTTTGTCATTTTCAAGATATATGTTTTTTTTTAAATGGAACCTATATTTAATTTATTGTTTATTAAATCACTTATTTTTTTCTGATTTCAAATATATATGGTTTGCTATAGTTATTTTCAAAAATGTGAGAGTTATTTGAAAAATTTCGATTTCGAAGGGAAAAATTCTGCAAATTGTATACGAAAGGACTTTAGAGTGCTATGAAACAATTGTTTTTTGCTTCTTATTTATTCTTTTGTTTTCTCAATTTTGCACTAGGTAATATTTGTTTCATGGCACTCTAAAGTCCTTTCAAATATAATTTTTATAATTAGTACTTGCGAATCGAAATTTTCAAAATAACTTCCGCATTTTTGACAATAACTATCAAACTATATACCGACAAACTAATGCAACTAGATACATTAGAAGAAGAGTGGGAGGAAGTCTTCTATTCACGGCATTCGATAGAACAATTGTGTGGTCAGAGTAAGTCGAATAGGGGGAGTTTTTTTTTAATGTTTATTACATATTTAGTTAGACGCCCACTGTTGTTAAGACAGCAATATCAACAAACATGTGTTGTCTTTGTCGTACTCATAATGAGACTTTTCAGAATCAAATTTCAATCAATATTTATTAAAAAAAAAACAACTTATAGAATCACGAATTAAATCCGTACACAAGTAAATTATCTAAAAATTCATAAATACCAATTATGGAATTGTAAAGATTACAAAAGAAAACGATTCTTTAACAACCGGACAACACTAATAAATGAACATTGAAATGAAAAATCAGATGCCTAGTTACTTTATTTTCGAATTATTTGATAATACTTCTAAGAAATTATAGATTGTCTGCAAAATTTCCTTTCATTACTTACACGCCAGTTAAATATTATGTCGATTTAGCAACGGACTATTAAATTGTTTGTAACTTTGAAAAGAATAAGACACAGTACAGTCCGACCTTGTTCAACTCATTACAGCATGAGATGTACCTAGCTGGCTGTGGACAATTTTCAAAAGTCATAATGAGTACAACAAAGACAACACATGTTTGTTGATATACCTTGCTTTGTCAGTTATATTAAATTCAACACGTATTTATAGCAACTATTAACCTTGACTCCAGTGAAAAGTGTCTAGGGATTTGAAAAAATAAACGATTTTTATATTAATCGATTATTTTTTTTATAATCGATTCTCTAGATATTAAAGATAGATTTTTAATAAATCGATTATATTAATTATACTATTTTTTTATTATTAAAAGTAAAAAAATTCCATACACGACGTTGGTTTGAACCAATATAGCCAAACTATCTACACATTTTAATCAATTTTAGTACTAATGAATTGTTAATATTAATCTGGTAATTTTATTATTATGTACAAAAAAATGCAATTTTTCGAATAATTAAAAAAAATCGAAATAGGAGGAGACTTCCTCCCACTCTTCTTCTAATGTACCTAATTGCATTAGTTTATCGGTATATTTGGAATCAAAAAAAAATAAGCAATTTAATGAGCAATAAATTAAACACAGGTTCCATTAAAAAAAAAATAAGCTTGTGTTACATTTCAAAGACGGTGAAAACTCTAAAAAATCTAATTAGTTAAATAGAATCAGCTTTAAAAATTGCACTAGAAATTGTGAATAAAGCGTCAAATTTTTTTTGAAAGCCTACGAGTTATGAGGCATCTTCGAAATCGCGAAAAAATGAAAAACCGGAAATAACTCGAAAACAAATGAACACAACCCAAATCTAATTAAACCATCTGATTACTCTCATAAAAGTAGTCAGTTATTTTGTACAGACTCTCCTTATATGAGATACCCTGCGAAACCATCGAAAAGTAGCCACCCTGTATTGGCTTCCGGATTTAATTTTCTACATCTATCTTATAAATCGTGATTATTTTAGAACGCTGGATAGCCAGAATTTTCGCCCAATCGTTAGTATATCACCAGTTGAAATCACCGAATCGAATTATATTAATTTAGTTGCTGTTACACAAACTGGTGTACGATTCTATCTAACAACAAATTCAATAATGACAACTGGACAATTTCAACAACATGAACAACAACAACAACAACCGCAACAATTACGCCAACGTCCGTACTCTTTATATCTGGTACATGTACGTTTACCACCTGGTTATTCAGCAAATATAACAATCCGTCCAAGATCTGTACATTTATCACATTATAATCAACGTAATTTGATTTTATTATCAACAGTTAATGATAAAGATGTTTTATGGTGTATTAATTCCGATTTATTTCCATTTAGTTCAAATCTAATGGAATCATATACAACAATTAATTTAGATAGTTGTGTATTAGCAATAGCTGAATTACAACAACAAACACCATTAGATGATTTATATAAAAATGATACAATACCATTAATTATTAATCAACATTATAAGCAACAACAAAAATATGTTTTATTAACATCACAAGGTTGTTATATATTTACGAAATTACGTCCAGTTGATATATTAAGGAAATTATTAAAAGAAAATTATGGACCAGATAGTGATTTAGTTAAAACGTATTTTATGATACAGAAAGAGGATCAAGGGTGTGCAACAGCATTAATTATAGCATGTTTAGATGTTGATGATGATATTGAATTAGCTGAATCAGCAATACGTGCATTTTTCTTATACGGTGGTGAACCGAGACTGGCACAAATCACTACACCAAATCAAACATTATGTAAATATATAATTTTTGGTTTTTGGGTGAAAAAATTAGTAATTTTTTTTGTTATAAATTAGTTTCAGGTTCAATGTTTTCACCAAATTTGATGTCAACACCTATACCACAACAATACCAACAACAACAACAACAGCAGAGTTATTTAAATCATTCGGGTTTCGATTTAAATAGCCCATTTGTATTCTCAGCTAAACATAATGGTTTGTATTTGTATTTGGGACGGATTTTACGGCCAATTTGGAATCGTAAATGTATCGAGAAGATTTGTATTGATTCTAAGACGATAATTGTACGTTTTTTTTTTCGTTTTTCAGTTTAGTAGTAAGGCACGGTAAAGTGGCAATATTCACAATAAAATCAGATAGCAGCATGCGTAAACGTAGAATTTGTAGTCAAAAAGACTAAGGAAACGTACCTATTTTAATGTGCGCTTTGCCATTTATATATTGTGCACTAAAAAAGGCATTGTATAGTAAAAAAATGGTGATTGACATGTTTATTTAAAAAAATTAGAATTTACTTTACTTTCACGGTAAACAAAGTGTTTCCACTATAAGATAAAGCAAATAACAATAAAACAAAGATTGAATTGAAAAAACATTAAGGACCTAGTAAAAACATAAATCTGACAATAAATAAAAATTTGCAAATTAAAGAGGAGATTGCACAATAAAAAGTACCCAATCAAGATCAAGTATGCAATAAATTTCAAACTAGTGAGAAAAATTCTCAAATTCTCTCAACCATTTAGCTGTTTATTTTGAGACCTTTCAATTCTTTTACTGCATATTTATCTTTCTATTCTTTATATTTACTGTGAGATTTGCAAATTTCACAGTTCATTTGCAGTATTGTGTTGTTCATCAATTTACCGTGAAAATTTCACATTTACCTTCTTTTTTTGATACGACAAATGAAATAACATTAAAATATGCCCTGCACAGTAAATAATGAAATTACACTGTGAAAAATTCAATCGAATCGTTAAGAGAAAATTGTTTAGTAAAAAAGCTACCGATTTGATTGTGGATTTTTTTTGCTGCAGATTTCCTTATCTATTTGGGTTTATTGTGAGACTTGTGCATTTCACAATACACTTTGAATATTGTACCGTTCGATAATTTACTGTGCAAATCACGCATTTATTGTGCTTTGATTATTAATTAAATTAAATTAAATTAAATTAAGCAACATAGGTTGCACAGTGAATAATGAAAGATTCAAATGCATGGTCAGTAGAAAGTTGCTTTTCACCGTGCAATTGTCCAATTAAAAAAAAAAAAGAAATTACTTAAAGATGCTCAGTTAAAAAGAAAGAAAGAAAGAATTGGAAACCACACAGTTAAAAATGATTTATAGTTCATATCTTTATTGTGCGTATAGTCAATTTTATTGTGAAAATCAATTTTTTTTACTGTACATTCCTCTTTCTATATATATTTTCTCTGAGACAATTTTACACTATTCGTTAATTTACTATCGAAATCACACATTTCTTGTGACCTTTTAATTTTTGCTTCGACAAAATGAAATTTTAACAGTAAATAATGAAATTACACAGTCAAAGATACAATCGCACAGTCAATAGAAAGTTGGTTTTCTCCGTGCAAGTGTCCAATTAAAAAAAAAAGAAATTACTTAATAGAGATGCTCAATTGAAAAAAGAAAGAATTGGAAACCACACAGTTAAAAATGATTTATAGTTCATATCATTATTGTGCGTATTGTGAATTTTATTGTGAAAATCAATTTTTTTACTGTACATTCCTCTTTCTATTTATATTTACTGTGAGACAATATTACACTATTCGTTAATTTACTATCGAAATCAAACATTTCTTGTGCCTTTTTAATTTTTGCTAGGACAAAATAAAAAAAAATGAAATTATAACAGTAAATAATGAAATTACACAGTCAAAGATATAATCGCACAGTCAATAGAAAGTTGGTTTTCACCGTGCAAGTGTCCAATTAAAAAAGAAATTACTTGTTAAAGAAATTCCTAAATAGAACAAAATGGAAATTACACAATGAAAAATTGTGTTCTTCTTGTGAAAATTGTTGATTTTATTGTGAAAATCATTTTTTTGCAGTACATTTTCTGCACTGTTTTCACAGGACAAAATTAAAACATAGATTGCACAATAAATAATGAAATTACACAGTGGGAGATTCAATTGCACAGTGAATAGACGGTTGATTTCTACTGTGCAATTGTCCAATTCAAAAAAAAAGAAATCACTTATTGTTAGTAAAGACGCTCAAGAAAACAAAAAATTAGAAATTACACAGGGGAAAATTATTTACAGTTCATCGGTTTATTGTTAGAACTGTCAATTTTATTGTAGAAATCAATTCTTTTACTATACTGCGTTCACTATCGATAGGGTGACTTGCATGTGTCGATATATGGAGAGAATACTCCCCCCCACACTTCTGTACCCTTTCAATATTGTACTGTTAGTTAATTTATTGTGAAAACACACATTTCTTGGGTCGCTTTAAGTTTTGATAGGACTAAATAATGGTACATTGTGCAACTAGTGCGGAAAGTTGTCAATTGCACAGGAAACCGCAGTACGAATACGGCAATATACTAAGGCCAAAACCAAAAAAAGAAAATAAAATTTCTAAATTAAAAGATTAATTAAATCTGCCCAAAACTATAAATGTTATTCCTAGAACGAACCATAAACAAACTTCCCGCACGCAAGTCATATATTATTTCATAGCGTGTGAAAATTACATAATGTATAATGACCTGTTTATTGTGAGAACTGTCGATTTTATTGTGGAAGTTGCTTTTTTATACGACGTTCAATATTAATAATTTTGTTCTACTTTTTGTTTTTGCTAACAGAGTGCTAGCAGCGTCTCGAACGATTGTTGTAAATGGATTTTAAATTGTCTAACAACTTTACATAATTTCTTATTAACAAATACCCAATTGTCAATTGGTGATAATACTGTAATACAACCAGATAATCAACAACAAAGTCGTTTAAATCATACAATACAAGATGCACAATTAGAGGAACGTTTATCATTGAATAGTTTAAAGATATTTGTTAATCATTGTTGTCAAGTAATAGGTTTATGGAAAATATTAAGTGAACATCAATTCCACATATTAATAAATCAATTACCAATACAACAACAGGACTCATTACAAAATACAACATTTAAAGATCTATTTTTATACGGTCAAAATATTTGTACATCATTAATAACAACATTAATTGATAATTATTTAAATGATAATGCATCGGTCGATTCAATTAGTAATAAATTACGTGAAATTTGTCCGTTATTATATCGAATTGAAGATGCAACATTTTCGAAGGCAAATGAATTATTAAAATCAACAAAAACACTACAGAATTTAGATGAAAAAGATGAAATGCTACAATCAGCATTACAATTATGTAAATCGATAACACCCAATATTAATTTACCGATAGTTTGTAAACAATTTGTACAATTAAAAGCGTATAATGCTGTTATCGATTTATGTACAACATGTGCGAAAAAAATCGATCCTGATAATATAGCTGGCCATTATTATAAAGAATCAACAACAACGAATACAACCGGTGATCAAGAAGGACAGGAGATCTTCCATAAACGTTTAGAGATTTATAAAGAAATCTTTAATATGTTGGATGTTTTATATAATGAGAATCCGACCGGTTTGAATATAACAAATTCAAATATTACACCCACGAATTGTAATGAAACTAAAACAATTATCATGCAAATCATCAACAATATTCTACAATATCCCGATGAAATATTGCATGCATCCTTATACGATTGGATGATGTCGAAACAGATGATTAATGATTTGATTAAAGTTAATAATCCATCATTAGAAACGTATTTGTTGCACACATCACAAATGAATCCGGATAATATCAATGTTATCGATTTATTATGGAAATATTATGAGAATAATAATAATCATGCTGCAGCCGCTAAGATTCTCGATAGTCTAGCATCAAAGCCTGGGTAATAATGTATGTCTAACAATTATACGAAAATTTAATAAAAAATTGTTTTTTAGGTCGTCATTGAAATTAAAAGATCGTTTAGAATATCTAACACGTGCTATAATGTGTATGCGTAGCGATAAGATCGGTTATGCACCGTATTTGGGCGTGTTTCTACGTGATTTAGAAGATAAAATGGAAGTAGCTAAAGTACAAGAACAAATTTTAGATGTTTTAATAACATTAAAAGATTCCCAACAACAATATCCAAATATTGATGATGCTATTAATGCATTGAATACGAATTTATATCAAATTTCACAGGTATTTCTTTTCAAACAATTCATTAGTGTTTTAAAATTGGCGGTTTAAATCGGTTACTATAGCAACTGGAATTCGATTGGTTAATTGATGGAACAAAACACAATCGATTTGATTCTAGATCAGTGGTTTTTAAACTGTGGCACACTTACCTTTGGGGCCTGTTTTTTGTAAAATCGTTGTTTCAATTTCGTTTAGATTTGAGTAATTATCGTTGTTGATGGACTAACTCGCGGATTCTTTCGATTCAAATTTTTTACAGTTGGTAGCTATTAACTTAACAATTGCTAGTTGCTGTAGAAATTTGAACTCTATTGGCGGAAATTTAGACAAAACACTATCGACTATTGTATTTTGAGTACGGGTAACTTGATTATATAAAATTTATATAAATTTCGGTAGAAGTTGGTAGCCCTTAGTTTAGAAACAATTGTATGTTACTATAGCAACTTGAATTTTATTGGTGGAAATTAAAACAATTGCGAAATTTTGTTGATTTCTAATTAAACAGTAATTGCGGTTTTTATTAACAAGTTCTGTAGTTTATTTATTTATTTAATTTATATAAATCGATCAAAATAGGTTGGAATTAGTTTATTGGTCGGAAATTGAAACGAAACGGGTAACTTGATTTTAAACAATTTTCATCATTTATCTTTACAAATGAAATTCGATTGTTTATCAAAATTTTGTCCTAAGTTGGTAGCCATTAGTTTGCAAACAATTGCTAGTTGCTATAACAACTGTAATTGGAGGAAATTGAAACAAAAGGTATTCGAATAACAGTTTTGCCAACTTTGATTCTAAAAAAAAGACATTGTTATTAATAATAAATTATAATTATTATTTATTTATTTTTCCGATAGTTGTATGAGAACTTTGCCGAACCATTTGAATTATGGGAATGCCAATTATCAATAATCGATTGTGCCGGTTATATGGATGATAATCTAATTGAACGTATATGGAAGAATATATTACGTCGTGAAGTGCGTACAAGTATTGGTACACCAAATAATCGTTTAGGACAAATATTAAGTAAAATTAAACAAATTGCCCGACAATGTGGTATAACAAATCATTGTTTTCCATTGAATTTTCTAATATCCGAATTGGAACAATTATCGACATTTTTAAAGGCCGATACAACATTAGTACCATTAACATTAATATCAATGGAAATACCAATTGATTTATTATTAGAAATTTATAATCGTTTAATTGCAACAATGAGTGAGGTGCAAATATGGCAAAAGGAAGAGAATGAATTTCATTTATTTGAAGCAATTGCTGCATTAATTACGACATTTCTAAATGATCATGAATCGTATAATAGTGTTCAAAAGTAATTAACATTAATCTCGAACATCGACTAATACGATCAATTTATATGTGGAAATTAGCATTGCGTTTGCTACATCATCAATTATGCAGTAATTATTTGGTTTAGAAAAGATCAATTTTAAACAAAATTTCTGCAATAGGAAAGTAGATTGACCGACTGGATAATACTTTAATATCTGGTCTAATTATAAATCACAGCTTGAATGTTTATAAATTTATCGTATTAGTCATAGAAATGGAGGTGGAAGAATTTTGATTATTAATAATTTTTGTTTTCAGACGAAAGATTATATCACAGTGCCAAGATACTGTAGCTAGTATTCTATCAATTTTATACAGCAAACCGAATACAGACCAATTAGTTAACGTACTAAGGGGAATCCAGAGTCGACTATCAAGATTATAATTAACAATTCATTATAAAATAAGGTGAAAAAATCTAGAATTTTTTTTTTTATAATAAAACCAATTTTATAAATTAATTAATTAAATCATTTTCATCAATATTTATAACAATTGTATCATCGAAATTCTGATTAGTTTCCTTATCACTGTTTTTATCAATATTAGCAGCCTCAGTTGTTTCTATAACTCTATCCCGAATTAATTTGATTTTTTTACCGGAATCTTCCGCGTTATCTACAACTTTTCCGGAATCTTCCGCGACATCTACAACTTCCTCGCAATTTTCCGCATTATCTAAATTTTTACCGGACTCTTCCGTATTATCTACAACTTTTCCGCTATTATCAGCGTTAGTGTTATTGGCGTTTCTGCTATTATTATCGTCGTATTCTGAATCGCTAGTGATAACGATTTCATCATTCCTCGGCGTTTCGATGATAACAGCATCTTCATCATCATCTTCTTGTTGTTGTGTTGTTTTCTCCTGATTCTCTTCGTTTTTACGTGTCGACTCTAAGAGTAATTGTGACCGTATGGCTCTGGCTCTAGCTTGTAATTCCAATAATTCTAAAACACTCATCAAATTCTCTTCGGTAGGTTGTTTTTGGTTAATTTTGTCTTCTTTCTTGATTTTACGTCTTTTATTTTTGCTCTTATCATCATCATCATCATCATCAATATTGATAACGAAATCGTCATCACTGATATCATCTAGTGATATAACATCGCCGGTTTGTTTCTCTTCATCGGTTGTTGAACTGCTCTCTTCATCCAAATTTTTACCGTTAAATATGTACTTTAAACGTTTATTTGATATACCTAACAATTCTTCTAAGAGCATTGAATTGATTTCTTCTATATCTAAATCCTAAAATTGTTATTTATCTAGTTTATTCAATTACGTTGATAGTGGAGTATGCTACCTTAATACTATCCGGTGCCATGCTTTTAATTTTCTTAGGTTTAATGATTTTCAAGACCTGTTTCATTAATTTAACACGGTCGTTCATATAAAATGATAATTCGTGATCATCGTCATTATCATCAGAGTCCGATTTTGATACGATTTTCGCTAATTTCGTCTTTTCTTTCTTAATTTTATGTTTCGATGTATTCATGTTTACTATTAGAAATGATCGCGACTAATTGTAGCGTTACGTACTGCCCTCTTGAGGTGTAACGGTGAACTAACATTGTAAATGGGTAGGCAACACAATATACTCAAATGTTCAAAATTTTAGGACAGGAATGGCCAACGAGTATAAAATCAAGCCAATTTTTGTAGAGTAGCTTCTTTTTATTAGTATCTGTGTTAACCAGTGACATTGTTGAAACAAAAACTACAAGAAATCGACAATAATTTGTATAATAGTCGATCAAAATAGATCGTCCGTTGGCCACCCCTGGTCTAGAGAATTTCCCATAGACGCCATAGACCTAGTTGTTTTTTGTTATTAATTTAGTGTAAATACAGTGGCGGAACAATGGAGAGGTTTGTGAAGAAATAAAGTGTTTGCATGAGTAATAAATTCAGTGGTGGAACAGTAAACAATTGCACATCGTCTTGACTTTACGATTTGGAAAATTCTATTAACCAATAGTCATGGAATAAATTGGTGGTAAAATACAACTTACCGTTGTATTTATTTATTACTAATAGAACTTTTCGGTGAAACTTTCGAGGTAAACGGCTCATTTTTAATATTGACTGCATCCTACAGACAGAGAATTTCCCAACAGCGTTAGTTATTTTATCGCTATTACGTTGGCATAAATAGTAAATTGATATGGTACAGTGGCGTAACAGCAAGTTATAGTTATATTGGTTGACGCCTCGTTTACTGTTATCTTTTGATATTACCGTAACGTTTTCAAATATTTGACTAATAACGACCGATTTTACCTTAAAACCATATTAACGAAATCCCTTGAGAACTATGGAGAATTTACCATGAAATAGCCCGACTAAAAGGAGACAACAATAGTGTAATGGCGAATTTACAATGCTCGAAATGCACCATTGGCGTAGTTATTTTTTAATGCATGTATTTACATAGATTTTTAAGAAAAGACACTAGAACAAATCAAAAAAATGAGTTCATAATTTTAAATTTATTTTTGTCAAAAATTGTTGTTTTTTTAAATTTATGTAAATAAGCAACGTTACTTTTTAATCCCGTCTTACTTAATTCGTTACTAAAGGGCGGATTGAAGGTCATTTGGCAAGATTTACAACGCTCGAAATGCACCATTGGCGTAGTTATTTTTTAACGCATGTATTTAGATAAATTTATAAGAAAAGACACATAGAACAAATCAACAAAAATACGTTCATCATAATTTTAAAGTTTTTTCTTAAATTTATTTTTGTCAAATATTGTCGTATTTTAAAATTTTCTATGGGAGATTCATCAGTTTGTTGTCCCTGACGAGCCGCTTTTAAAGAATGAGAGAGAGCGATCAGAATTTCATAAAAATTCTGTACAACTAGGCAACTGTTTTTTCGCCGTAATGTCGCGACTTCATGGTAGCAGTTCAACTGGTCCACTGCTTCTCTACGTTCGGACACTATTTGCAAAGAAAAGGGTTTTACAAGAAATGATAAACTATGCAAGTACAACAGCTGTAGCCAATACGCTCTATACGAATTTGACAGGAGATTAGAATTTGCCTTGCTCCATCTTGGAGCTGATATCCGCCCGTTAGTAATGACGTAGATTTTTGCTGCTTAGTTCTTGAACTTTGGACGGAGTAACAAAACTTATCTTCAGCGGTTTTCTTCTCTTAATACTGCAACGAACCTACCTTGGAGTGTCCTCAATTCTGGGACGAGTTTTAACACTTACTGTAAAGAAAATTACAAGACCAAAATAGCAGATCATTGACTGCAGTAGGTCCCCAATCAATACACGAAACACTAGCACTTTTACACATTTTATAGCACAGACACGAATACACTTTCAATAACTTCAACAGTCGATCTTGACCCGACAATGGCTCAAAATCAACTGACTAACACTTTCGTAAGAACAAATCTACAAAAATACGATCTTTTGTTATTATCAAACAAAACAAAAAACAATCTATATAAAAGACACGAGCATTATCTTATCAGTTATTGTATAGAATTTCTTTTCATGTGAAATAATTTAAAATTATTTAGTAGGATAAATTCGATTACCTTTTCAAATAAAATCCGCGCGTTTCCGATTCACCATCATATCTATATATTATTTTAACAATAAGTCCTAGAACACACTGACGCGACATGCAGTTCACGACGTGTCGCGCGAGGTTTTATTACCCGTGTAAGCTAACATGCGGCAAGCGACGTATTCAAAGTTCAGTACTATTTGGTAGTTTAAAGATCGTAAATACCGTTCGGTAAGTGTAAGCCGCGTCAGTGGGTTATCACAAGCCGCGCACGACAGTCGGTTGTGCTTCATTAAAATACATAAAAAATCAAGTCGCACGCGTCATGTCGCGAGCTGCGTTCCGGATCAGTGGGTTAAGGGATTAAGATAAAATTGTAATGCAAATTTTTTTGTGCTAAGGTTGGCACTTATTTGTCTCTACTGTTAACAATACGACGCTTTCAATATTTCATTGTGTTACCACGTTGTAATACAAACAATATAGACATTAAATTGAGAATCAATGAATCAAAAATAACAACTTAAAAAATGAAACTTATTTATTTTCAAACAAAAATTGTTTAATCTTCATCACTATCGATGATTCGGGCACGTTTCGGCTTCGGTGTATTATCCGACGATGATGATGTCGACTTGTTTCGATTACGTTTCGGCTCGATTTGATTATCATTATCATCATCATCATCGCTATCGATGATTCTTGAAGGCTTCGCTCGATTTACAATTACTTCCGTTTGTAGTTCTTCATGAATTTGATTGCCAGTTTCATTAGTTTCCTCTTCCTTTTCGTCTTGATTTTCAACCGTATCAGATGATTTAACCAAATTCCTTAATCTATCGAAAACATCATCATCCTCATCGCTTGAATGGTGATTTTGTTGCTCATTTTCAGGCATTGTTAACTGATTATCAATGGCTCTTTGGAGTAGATCACAATATTGTTTTAAAGTATCAACAGGAATTCGTCCAGAAATTCTCCAATAAGTCTCCTGAAAATAGAATCCTTTAGAATGCGGAAGTTCTACGATATTTTTGCTGATAGATGGCGTAATTTGTATATGATCACTGACATCGGATATAATTGAATTTTAAATAAAATCCCTACCTGTTCATCACAAGGCTCACTAATCCCGAACGCTTTCAATAATCTCTGGAAATTCGTATTTTCCATAGCATCAACAGCATAATCCATTATAGGCACTAGAGGTATGCCTTCATTATTTTCATCGCTCTCGAAATCTTCCACAGCATCGGCGAGACTCTCTTTCAACCATTCTAAAGCTTCCGTCATTTCTAGTTATTTAAAATAAAAAATAAAGAAAAAACGAATTGAAGAGAGAAATAAATGAGATTCGGTCGGTGGATGAGAAAATTTTACCCAAATTAACAACAGTGGTGAGAAGTTTTATCAATTGTACATCTGGAATTCGATTGAAACTTGACTGTTTCGACTTTTGCGGTTTCTTTGTTTTTTTCTTAATTGTCTGAGGAGTGGCAATAGTTGTAGTAGAAGTCACCCCATCACTCTCACTACCATCATCACTATCATCCGGACTTTCCGCCTCCGATACATTGCCTAAATTTGTTTGAAACAAAAGATATTCAACCAATGGGAAATATTAATTTTCCTTATCAACCGAATACACTGTGTGTTTTTTTCCCGATTATTATAGTCGGTAGCTCTGACCGTTTTTGTTGTAGTTAAAATCGGGTATTGTCTTGTAAAACAGTAAACGTCAATATTAAAATGAATAATGAAATTCAATTTGGTTGTGGTTGGTGGTGGCGGCGGTTGTAATAGAGGCTGCTGTTGCTGCTACTGCTGCCATTCTATATACAAGATATAAATACAAACAAAGCCCGTATACTCATTCATTGTATGTTTATCTAAGCCATTCTGTGATTATTTCATATTGTGGCATGACTCTCTAAAACCATAAAACCAATGTGTGTTCAGTCGAATGTTGATAATTTCTATCATTCGAATAATACGAATTAATCTGCCGGATTTTTTTTGTATTAGTTTTCAATCAACCAAATATAGTCTCAGATAAGATCATTTGAACTATAAAAACTGGTCTATAACAGCAAAATCAGGCCAATCAATTAGTAAAAAAATGCTTAACCAGTAATATGATTGAGGTGCGGTTCACCGAGCCTCCGTATGGCAATAAGATTGAGAGTCTTACGTCTTACGGACAAGTTAGTGAGACTAGAAGAGAAAGAGAGATTTATTGTTTTATGAGTTTCGATGTTATTTGAACATTGTGACAATCGGCGACATTAACAGAGCTGCAATGAGGATTTGTATCGATAATTAACAGCCGAGTTCGTGATTAATGCATGAAAATGAATTGTGGCGTAGGGCGTGAAGAAAAGCGTAGACGTAGGGCAACAAGTAATCATCATTTTTTGTTCATTCTTTGCCACGAATTCAGCATGAAGTGCGCCCAAATTACCGCCATATCACTGTAATGCGCACATTTAAATCTGTAGTGAAACTAGTCTCTGCGCCAAGTTGACGATATTTTTTCAATCCGAATGACATTGGAGGCGTTGTATTGTTGTCAGTAGAGTAGATTCAAGGATGGCGCAATCTATCCTGCTTCAATTCATACAAAGTTATTTGAAGGACTTTGTGTTGGCGTACACGATTGATATCAGTTCATATTTGTTCTGGTGATCGTTCCATATTTTCTATTCACTTGCCAGACAGTTTGATAAGACTTTTACTAGACGTATAGGAATGGAATTGAATTTTCTCGAGACATTATTGATTAGAAACAATAAACAACCACCAAAAAATAAAACAATCAAACACAAACAATGGATTTTCATAAATATAAAGCTGAAAAGTTTCTGGTTTTTGGAGATATCCAAAAGTTTATTCAAGAACCGAAACAAAGTAGGCAACAGAGCTATTCATGTTTCTTGTTTGTTGTGAGGCGACACTAACAATATACAACAAGAACAACAACAACGACAACGTCGTGGGCTGACAACAAATGCTAACAAGGTGCAAAATTGCAATGCACATCCGTGTATTGTTAACCAAAGATAAAGCTGTAGAAAAATAACAACAACATCGGATTGGAACTGAGAAAAACAAAATAACAATCTATTATAGTTGATTGTGTCACAAGAGAAAAAAAACAACAACAACAACCTGAATCTACTAGGACTAGGGACTAGAACAAGATAAGATGATAGTAAATGATAAATATCGGAGAAACGGTGATAAATCAGTTGAAAAAATAGAAATTTCCGTGTAAACAAACAGTATTGATTTTCTATTTGATATATTATCAAACAGTGGCGGCGTCCTGTACAGAACGTAGACGTTAGAGGCATCATTCTTTAGAAACTCGATAATCCGGATTAACTGGAGTATCCGTAATTTCGAGATATTTCGGCGAGCTTCGATATTACTGTTAATCGAAATCATCAGCAATTGAAGCAAAAACGTTCGGATTATCTGAAAAGTCACAACAAAATGCCTTTTTCTATTTTGCGTCAATAATAGCGCTATTTAAAAACTTGCTCATTTCGATACATGTGTAAAAATGGAAAATGTAGTATTTTTTTTTCCCTAACGTTGGTATTGATTTGGACAACTGTCAAAAATCGTAAACAAAATCAACAAAATTCATAGTAATTTATAGTTACATATACAACCACTAAAACATCAATAAAAAAAATCAAACAATGTTCAATTGTGCTATCAGTAACACCAATTCCCACCAATTTCCCTAAATTACAAAACTCGCAATTTTTTTGTAAAAAAAGGGCACAAAATAGGCAAAATAGTATAAAAAACTCGTGTCAGAAGTCGTTTGTTGCACTCGTCCTTTAGACTTGGACTCGTGCAATAATTGTCGACTGCTGACACTTGTTTTTTAATATACTATTTTTCGACATAGAATCCGTTTGAGCACCACACTGGGCTCAGAACATTGTTCGTTTTGCTCCAAAATCGCATTAAATCTTTTGAATGTCCATTTCAGGAAGATTCTCTAAAAAAAATGCCAGATTCCAAGGCATTTAGCGGTGGATGAGACGTACAAATCTAGCGAAAGGATACTCTACAAGAGAGATGTTTTCTCCCTACTGCATCTAATACGGTTAGAACAGGATCAATTTGAATGTAGATAGGGCCATTGTAGCTAATTCGTAAAATCCACGAAATTAAAGTGGATACATAAAATTTACGACCATTAAAATACTGTAGAAAATCTAAAAGTTCTGCTATATATGAGGGGTTGGTATCAGATACGAGGTTGCTACGTAATTTATTTCCACTTAAGCCAGATGGGTAGAAAGAGTGTATAGTTTGAAATGAATGCGTTGTCGTCGTCATCATCATTTCACCCTGTGATTTCCCTCTCTCTATTTTTCCACCCTTCAATCTGGCAAAAGGTTGAGTACGTTTTATTTTAAACGCAATACAACACATATACATATATAGAAAGAGAGAAGGGTATTTTATTGTAGTTCGTTTTTTTTTTTGTCGATTTCTATTCTATATTGTCGATGGAGGGAAAGACATTGTCAGAACCAGAATACGCTCTGATTAATTCAATGACAAGTCAAGATTGCCTTTCACTGGGAATCATTTATCTTTTGTCGAATACGCGCCCCCCTCGTTGTACACAACAACAGCTGGTGTGGTAGTCGAGTAATTTCACTTTTACACGACGCGACTTTTCACTAACAATTGAACGATTGGAATGAGTGTGTAAAATAGTGGTCCCTATATATGAGACCGCAGCATTCACGTGTTATACGAGGGAGTTGAACAACTCTATCCGAAACATATGTTTCGAAGATTAATGATGGACAATTTGAAGAGAAGAAGCATTAAAAAAAAAGAGAGAGAACTTTTAAGCTTTTAGAAACGATTTACATATTTAAATAGGCACAAATATACGCTTGGGATCCACGTAAGGGTGGATGAATACGAGCGGTATTAAATAAGAGAATTTTACGGCCAACTAAGTTCACAACAAGATTCAAAGAATTGAACAAAGAAAATTTCAAAAGTCATTAATTGAATGTTGTATGAATTATATCCAACATTTATTATAAATGCAATTTATTAAATCATCATGTTGGGGAGGCCGGGTTATAAGAAAAAAACAGAGGAGGGTGAAAACTAGTCGATTCCCGAAAACAAACAAATGTAAAAAAAGAACTTTAAGGGAGTAAAGCAACAAAAACAACATGTAAAAAAGAGGCTATTCATGCCGGATAACAAGTAATAAAAATCTGAAAGTGAGCAAATAAATAATCTATAGAAAAAAATATGGATATTATGTTGTACAAAAGGGCGACTCCCCTAGTGCAAGAGGGTTGCAAACTATTGTCGACATCAAACAGAATATCGGTCAGATAACAATAGAATATCTTCACGAACAAAGAATAAAACATTAATATTGATATTTGCAATTGAAATGATCTAGTAGCGTGCTGTTATAAGGTCTGTTCCAACATGACAGTTAGCCCAAAGCGGCACTGCACAATCAAAAAGATAGTTTTGTCTGTGAGGCAGAACTTTTTTCTCAATTTAATTGACATGCTACGTATTGCTTTGTATTTTGAACAATGGAAAAAAATAAGAGAAATGCAGAGAGCTAGGGTGAGGGATGGGTTGTTCTGGAAGGTTTCTAAAGGCATGAAACCGAGTCTAAACGACTCTCAATTCGATAATAAGTTTGTCCCAAGCACTAAGAACATGCTCGATTTGATAGTCAAAATGCAATAATCATTTTTTCTATATAGCTACATCCTTGGTTCTCTTTCAAAGAATTTGAGAGAGATTTTCAAAAGACCTATAATGCCCTTATAGTGAGTCTAGCATTTTTTTTGCGTTTTGGCGTCAAAGAACAACTTTTAGCTAAGTTTTTTTTTTGTTAAAGCCTCCATCTGTCAAGATATTAATGCTTTTATAAAGACGAATTTTGGGTACCTGAAGAAGGTCACTAGAGGTGTAATTTGTATTCTACTGGCTGGGCGCAACAGAGATGTTGTGCTGGGTCCCAGGACATTCGGACGTAAAGGGAAACGAGAGGGCCAACGCTTTGGCCCGGAGGGGCTCAGACATGGGCTTCCTTGGGCCGGAGCCGGCTCTTTCCATCCCTAAATCTCGTCAGAAAAGGACTCTGAAGAAATGGAGCTCTATAGCCCACTTGAAAGAATGGAGAGAACACAAAGGATCTTCATCGAAGGGCCTGACGCTAGGCGCAGTAAAGATTTGCTGAGACTTGGCAGAAAGGATCTCAGAATAATTGTGGGATTGCTCACTAGTCACTGTCCCATGAGTCAACACCTACACATACTTGATATCAGTGATGACGAGATGTGTAGGGCGTGCTTAGAGGAGGAAGAGACCCCTCACCACGTACTCTGTGAGTGCCTCAGGGAACAACACCTGGGACGACGATTTTTGGATCCAGGAGAGCTTCATTAGAGGATCAGAACAGCCATGGTAAGGCTCCGGAAATTGGAGGTGCATACAATGCGGCCCTCCTGTAGGACCCCTCCCAACAAAAAAAAAAAATGTATTCTCACCGATCTTACTGAATCCTCAGCAATGTTTCAGTTCGCCTTTTTGGCTATGTTTGCTTTGTAAGAGTGCAAAAAAGTATCCAAACGTCATCAAAAATAAGACTACTTACATGATTAAGCGCCTAACCTTGTATTAATATTTTAAACCATTGTCCGATTGGTTAATGTAACAAACCTACTTGTCCAAAGACTTTTTCTTTTGTTACACAACCTTTAGAAACAATTTTTGCTCCGATAGAGACAATTAACTTAATAGCACAACATCACTTGTAAGAACATTTTATAAAAGAAAGTAGAAACGAACAAAACTCAACGAAAACCTCCTATTTTTCCGCAGTGGCTCCCCTTTTAAAACACACCATCATTACTACGATAAAAATCAATTGTTAAAGTAGAACTGTGACTGGTTTCTAACCGACAGAAACACTGTAAAAAGAGAATTTCCCAACTATTACTCCCACACCAAATAAAAAGAAATATGATAGAAAGAAAAAATAAGAAAAAAAAACGCCTTAAAGACAAAGGCGGCGTTTTGCAACTAACAAGGTGTAAATTACGTTATGATGATGTTGTAAGATAAGTGGATTCAAGTCATCACCGACATTGTTCCACACCCACTTCATCATCATCATTATCAAACGATATATCATTAGTCAACTGTAACAATAATGAATCGGTAGTTGATGGAGAAGGAAAAACGAAAACCCTAAAGGATTTTTCCCCAACTAACATCGACTTATATAATCAATTTAAAAAAAGGAAATGTGCGTGCCGCCACCATTTAATGCTGCCATTATTATTCGACAATTATTTGGCTTTTATCCGACTCACCTGTCACTCCGGATTTCTTTGTTCGTTTCTTGTACAACTCCTTCCTGTCATTAACTAAACCTAATTCTAAGATTTTATTGATGATATTCTTCTTTGATCGACGCTTCTCTAAATGCTCCATAATACACATAACCGGATCCACTGTAATTTTTTACAACAAAAATAGAGAGATACAGATGAAGATTGGTAATTGTTCAGAATTATACCGGCAGTGTCTTTGAATTGTTGAAACAATTCACGTAGATTATTCTCTTCATCATCACTCCAATAACGTGAATATTTCGGATTAACGCTATTCTTTGTTCCTTTATAATTGACAAGTAGCGACATGTCTTTCAATTTTTTGATTACCGCCCGTCTTGTCTTCGTATTATCAATAAGATTATTAATGATCCAATCAACGACATCTGTATTATTTAATTTAAAAACCATGAATAGGACACAAAAAAAATGAGATAAGAACAGACATACCGTCTTTTAATTGATTCTCTTGATGTTCCATGAATAAACATCTTAATTCGTCTTCATCTTGTTCGGTCCAAATTCGTGTATGAGCGGATGATCTTTTTGTATTTAAAAAAAAGAAAATCTATCTTAGAAATTAATTAAAAACGTTCGAAATTACTTACTTTGTATTATAGCTACCATAACCGTATTCAATATCGTAACATTCCGCTTTAGTTTTCCAGAAGAGTGCTTCAATGTAAAGTTTATTGTTAGTTTCAGCGACTCTCATAAATTGTCTGATAATGTAAGTAGCGAATTTCACTAATTCTTTATATTGTGGATATGCTTTGTTCATGAAAATTTGTTGGAATGTACGAAATATCGATATTTGAAATATCATTACGTACATTTTACAATCGAAAGCGATACGATGTAATAATTTCACAATACAATGATTTGTGTGTGTTGTGTTTGTTTCAAAGTGTTTCAGTGCTAAACCACACGCTCTAATGATCTTCGGATGACATAATCTGTAATATTAAGATCATGTAATTTTGATATACCATATATGGTAAAATAGTGTAATGGAAGGCAAAGTCACTATCATTAGTGGATGTATATTGAGTCTTTATCATCACTATAGTTCGTGAACATTCGGATCTTTTCGCAGTATAAGCCACGCCTTCAAACAGCTGAAGTTACATGAAACAATCTATATTGGGATAATTACTTGCAAGTATGCAGATCTGTGGCGAAAGCTGCACGTTATCGAATGCTATGACTCTTTGTCAAATACGATGTTAACAACCAGAGGCCAGAGGGAGCTAAATCTGACGATTTTGCAACAATTTTTTTGAGTTTATGGGAAGATGCGTTAAAATGATTTCTCCTACTATAAACCAGCTCTTTTCTCATGATTTTTATATTCAGCCGATCGAAAAGGTTACAATAATAATCTGCGTTTATTGTTTTACCGATGCGGAAGTAATCAATCAAAAAAAATTGCTTTTCTGCCCCCAAAAAACTGATGCTAACAGTTTCTTGACCGATTTCTCAACTCTAACTCTTTGGAGCCGAAGCATGGCTTGTTTCTGATAATTAACTACAAGGGAGGTGTGTCCGGGTGTGTCAGTTGTAAAATGTAATAATATAATGTTTACGATAAGACTGTGTAATAGTCACGTTCTAACGAATCAAAATTAATAAACAATTAATATAATATAATTTCAATTATCCTGCCGCCAATTACCTGGACGCCAATGGTTCTCCCACTCTTAGACCACACCTCACAACACATTATTGGTGAATCACTTCAATTTCAGTATAATCCCCCGTCCCCCAGTTTAGCTAAACCCCTCGGAAACAAGCCGTACCAGCTTCACTCCTCCTTAGCCTCTGTATTTTTGCTATGATTTCCGGTGCTGATGCACTTTTTGTCGTCTCTCTACTTCTAATTGAATCTAAAGGATCTTTATGCACTTTTAACCAGAGCTTCAAGCCGGAACTGAATCGAAAACACGCATATTATGTCCGGAAAAAAAAGTGAAATCGAACCGATATCCGTTTTTCTAATCGAACCGAAACCGAAAACCGGAACGAAAAGTATAATGATTCGAAGTCCTGTTTTTAACAGTCTTTCATGAATTTCGTTCCAAAATCATTGCTCGATATTCAATTTTTTCCATCGTTAAAAAAGTACCCTGACACTTCAACTTTGAACAGCTATAAATATACGAATGAGCCGATAGATCCACGTAAAACTAGAAATTTTCACGAAACAGTAGTACTATCTTTAGAAAAACAAAATGACGAACCTAAAAGCGCCATTTGTTATCGAACAATAAAACTTATTGAACGATCCAGTATTATATGTGTTCACTTTGCGTGCCGTTACTGTATACAATTAAAAAAATATATACCTTTTTGTGAAATCGTCAAATTTGATATCGCTTTCGACAAAATTAGCTTTCTGTTCTCCATCGTCTTCATCATCATCATCTTCTTCTTCTGTTTAGAGCAGCTAATTAATTGAATAATACGAAACACACAAAAAAAATCAGTTAATTTACCCTCATCATTGTCATTGTAGATCGGTTGTTCTGGCAGTTGCGTCCCCAGATTCCCATCATTTTCTGCAACAAACAATCAACCAAAAACACGCTTAGACTTAGATACCAAAAGCAAAAAAAAACACACAAACGTTAAACAAAACAGATTTCAACACATGCACACACAACTCGCTCAACTATTTTATTAACTGTCGTCTCTAATCTTGTTATCTTAGTTTTACTGGTTAATTTAAACTAATTAGATGGATGTTTTTGCTGACTGTGACATTTTCGTTAAACCCTCCCACACAACAGACGCTCCTCTATCGCTCTGTTTTGAACGCGACCACCCTTAGTGTGTATTTATGAATATTTCATTATTAATCTTGATTAAAAGCAACCGTTCTGGATCCCTTTTTATTCGTTTTCTTTCTCTCTCTCTCTCTTTCTTTCTCTGTAGCTTGGATGATTCTTTTTAAATTTTCTTCAAGTTGAGAAAAATGAAACGTCATACACAACACACACCCAGTTAAGAGATGTTAATGTGGTTTCAGGTCCATTACAATTTGATGGTATCATATTTTATAAAAAAAATAGAACCATTTCATTTCAACAAAATTTATACAAAAGAGCAACCGAAAGAGAGAGATAGAAGAAATTTTAGATAGTCTCTGGGGCACCATTGTCATGCAACCGTTGCACGTTGATTAAATTTAACAATAATGAAAGTGTCCATGATAAAAGTGCAATAAACACGCTCAATATAGACAGTTTGTCATTTGATATTATCATTAGCAATTTATTTACGAATGATAATAATAGAACGCTGCGAGGGTTGTCTGTTTGTTTTTGTTTTATTTTTTTTGATAAATACAGCAGAGTAATATACGAGGAGTATCTAAAAGAAATTAGTTGATCTTTTCTTTTTCAGTGAACGTCTGCGAACTTTTTTCACTTTTCCAAAGACGAAAATAAAAGTTGTAAAAGACCGTACAAAAACGCAAAGATATTCAACGACATCAAGCCAGAATTTTCTAATTAATTGAACATTTCTGAGTTGCTTCTTTTATAGCAAATCACTATATTTTCAGTGTTTTTGTATTGTTTGAAACATAAATAAATCGTTAAAATTCAGACTTTAAAGGTGGAGGTAATGGGGAATGACACAGTCTAGGCTTTTTTCTTCATACAACTTTGTTTAGTCTTCTCAAGTCAATCAAAGAGGTACATGTTTTTAAAATGCATGATTCTTCAAAAAAAAAATGCTCTTTCCATGAAAACAGATGGGCAAAAGGCACTCAAAAGTTCAACTTGAATTGCCTTCTAAAAAACAAAAGGATAATTGAACAAAACCTGTCTCCCAAATGAAGGAAAAAGGAAAGCTATCCAGGAATTCAATAACTCTATCGTTTCTCGAAGTAACAAAAAAAAGTGAATAGCCTCTTTTGGCATTAACATAACGAAGGAGCCTTTGCGGAGACCAACTGTTACTGGATTTGCTTCAAACAGACATGGTGAATTGCATTTATTTGGAGGTTTTGAGAAAGGTAAAAGCAGAACACTTTTGGTGTGATGGGTGTTTGCATTTTTCCCTAGAAACAATTGAAAACAAGATCGGACAAGCTTGCTCTACGTTCAATTTGGAGGTTTTTGGCAGGCACTGAGGACTTTCTAAGTGCCTCCCTATAGGTGGCGCCCAGTTAATCTTGCATTAAAGGGGGACAATGGAAGAAGCGTGAATAACCTCTTTTGGTATTAACTCAGCGAAGTAGCCCTTGCGGAGACCAAATGTCATTGGATTTGCTTCAAGCAGACGTTTATTTGGAGGTTTTGAGAAGCTAAAAACACAACAGTTTTGGAGTGATGGGTGAAACAATTGACAACAAGATCGAACAAGCATGCTACGTTCAATTTGGAGATATTGGTCGGCACTGAGGGCTTTTTAAGTGCCTCCCTATAGGTGGCGCGTTAAAGTCAATTTAGCATAGATTATCGATCGACAATATTGTCCCATAATTACATTTATTGTATCGAATTAGTGTTGGTAAGGGTGTTACGGTTTACCATCACATTTCTAATTATTCGACAATTCCAAATGAAATATTAATGTAAATTTGGCATATGATGGTGGTGTGTTGTTTAATCTATAAAATAAATACATGTGGAGCTTTACGAAAATCACAAGGGATTAGGTGGTGATAAAAGCTTTAGTTACATTTAGTCGTTCCCAGAGATAGAGCGAGATAGAGAGAGATACACACACAAAAGTAGTGTTTATTCACTGGAAGAGATTTGCACATTAATGTCATTACATACATAACCGCCACCGTTGCCACAATACCACCATCACCACCACCACCACCACCGCCAACATCCTTGTTGATTTTTAATTAAAAACAAAATCAACAATTGAACTACAGAAATGATGATTATTTGAACGTATTAGACGAGCTTTTACAAGTAACTTCCGGTGCACAGTTTACTTGGTGGAAAACGTAGAAAGTAAAAGTTTTCGTTCTGCTAGAAAAGATTTCCGAAAGTAAATCGACTAGTGGCTATCAGAGATAAGAATGTCGCTGATAATCTTTGAGAGAATTCACTTGTATTAATCTGCTTCACTCTCTATCTCTCTCTTTCTACAGAATTGTCTGTAAATATGTGTTCCTGTGTAGATGTCGACATTGAAACACCACAATCCACCCATCTCTTATTCTTCTGTCAGGAATTTCCGGCAAGTTTCTAACATCAACTAACTATTATTTTGTGTATGGTTGTGTGTGTGGGGGAGAATGTTCAGGATTTTAACTTGTGTGAAACAAAAACAGTTTAGTCTGGATGCGTAATTGTTAAGGCCCTTTCATTCGTTTCACCCTCTCTCTCTCTCTCTCTCACCGTCTTAATGTGTCTTTCCGTTTTAGATATCTCAACTGATTTCACACTAGACTGAACTTCTATCGTTGGGAATTGAAGCTTTCGTATTAACGGTATAATTACTTCATTAAGCCACAGTTTTAGTAGTATGTAGCTAAATAGCAGTAAAATTTTTATTATATAATCAAGTCCCACCCTAGTCAGTTGATAATTTAAACAGGCAATTATTTAACGTATTGTAATTTTCCAAATAGTTGCGTTTTCGTACATTAATTATTCCAAAATAAACGGAAATGTAAGATGATAGAGATTAACTAAATTAAGTCCACAGATAAGTGGTTTTTGTTGACTTGTTATTCTGTTATTTTTCTTTACAAAATTCCAGATTCCAGGTTGAGAAAAATTACGTTAACAAGATGAAGTGTGCTTAGAAGAGAAAAAGGAAATTTAATGAACTCTCCCAACTAAATCTACTTTAAAATTTTATATATATATAAAAAAAAACATACGCTTGATTATTATTAAAAAAGCTCTTTGTAGTAAAATTTTTTATTAAATAACTCCACTTATCTGTATATCATCATCATTATAATGATCGTCATTGTCGTCGTCGTTCAATTCTTTCGGATTATGGCTCACACTGCTCTTTTTATTGAAGTTTAAGATCAGCTTTCCCTACATTTTCGTCGGTTTTCTAATTATTAACCCATCGTTATTCGTTATTATATTTTCTCCCTTTGATAACATGTTGGGTCATTGGGGAAATAGCCATAAATTTGCCAGAAGCTTACCAGTACCCTTAATCTACTTTCACTTTGCCGGAAGTGTGTTGGAAACTCTTGTTTTTGTTCAGTACGTACTCTTAGGCTGCCTGAAACATTTCTGGGAACGTTATGGAAGTACTTTCCGATTGTTTTTCGTGACACTTTTTATTGTAAAACAAGTCCAAAATTGTACTGGCGATTTTGTGTTTTCACAGTGTTATTTTTCTGTATAAAATTTTGGCTATTCTTTATCATCTTTTTTTTTTAAAGCTGAGGAAATGGGGAAGTGCCTCATTGTCGACTGTCCCTCATTTCAACGCATTTTGGCAATGTTTGGTCTTCGTCTGCTCTACCTATTTCATTTGCCTACCCTGTATAGATTCGTGAAAATTGCGATATTTTTTTGAACAGCGAAAGTACCTTTGTAGATAATTTTATAATTATTTGAAACATTTCTGAGTAGTTGCGTCTTCTATGGCAAATCACTGTCTTTTCAGTGCTTCTGTATTGCTTGAAAAGGAAATAATAAATCGTGAAAATTAAGACTTTGAAGGTAGAGGTAATGGGGAATGCATTCTTGTTTAGTCTTCTCAAAAGTCACAAATATTGTGATTTACAGTCAGTCGAAGAGGCACACGTTTTGTAGAATGCATGATTCTTGAGTGCAAAAGGCATTCAAAAGCATCGAGTTCAACTGTAATGCTTTCCAAAATGAAGTTTTCTGGACGAAAGCTATCCAGGAAATCAATAATTCTGTCATTTCTCGAAATAACAAAAAAAATTGATCTTGATTGATTGATTGATTGAAAAAGGGTAAATAACCTCTTCTGACATTAACTTAATGAAAGAGCCCTTGCGGAGACCAACCGTCTCTGGATTTGCTTCTATCACTTGGGTTTATTTGGAGGTTTTGAGAAAGCGTGAAAATCAAGAACTCTATAGTCAGTTTCTAGCCTCCATTTGAACAGCTAAAGTATCTTTATAGCTAATAGATTTGAAAATTAACTGAAAACTGCTGAAAATCCCTGAAAAACCTAACGTTTTATTGCATTGACTAATCGTATTTGCACGTTTTAATCCGATCAATGATTATGAATCGTACAATTTACACCTGACGATTCTATATACAATTCAATGAATCAATGTATGAAAGAATGATTATTCCACATCGCTGGAATGGACCTACTTTTACTTGAAACTGATTTAATTATAAACGAAATCCCCTAACTGTATCCAAATGGTATTAAAGCGGATTATTCCAGTTCTAAACACAAGATATATGAATACACTTTAATAAACAAATAAAAGGGTTGAACGATTGTATACTGATCTGTTAAAAAAAAACCACTTGCGATACAGGCTGTTACACTCTTATTTGTACACGAAAATCAGGCATCAACATACAAGTTCACTTTGATAAAAAAATCCAAACAACTAGTATTCAGGGTCGTGCCTGATTTAGTAGTTGGGCATAAAAACTTAAGCAGGTGACACTAAAAGTTTACTTTTTTATTTAATTTTGTTCACGTTAGGTGGAGCAGCCTGTTAATCCTAAAAATTGGTAAATTTCATTTGAAATAATCCACCCATTAAACACACAAAAATGCTGATCATGTTGCGTGCACCAAATTCAATGCTTAATGGTTGTCACACACACAAGGAGGGGGTTTCCACAGTGATATCATCTAAAACCGGCTTAAGTCGCCCCTTTTCTAATGACTACAATCCGTAATTATCTAGCCCAGTAGGAAACCATATATGATGTATTATATAACATTAATGGTGTATATATAATAACAGCCGCCCTTTTGGAATGTATTTTTGAATTTGTTATTATGATGTTCAAGGGGTGGAATTATTATAGGATAGAAAATGTAAATAAATATACCACCAGATACCAATTACAATAAGCCATATTGTAGTTATTACTATACATAATACAGTTTTTTAAGGGGTAAGATTTACAGGGGTTGTAGTTGTTGTTGTTGCTGTTGTATTAGTGAATGAAAAATGATATAGAATTTATAGTAGGAGAGGAATATTGACATTGAGTCATTTGTTGGAATTCATATAATGCGTTAGGGTTGTTTTCGAAGTTTATGGATTCACATAAAACAGATTAATTTTTTTAAGTCTACAAGACATATTGTTTCGACTACCGTTGAGTTTTTATTTCTCAATTAATACAAGCCAATTATAAAAAGTTTGGCTGCATTATTGTGTTGATAATTTAAATAAAAACGCCCCAAATTGGCATCTAGGCGAAATCCAGTTTAATACACTGCAGAATTTCGATTTTTGGTTTCGATAATCTATGCTAAGTTGAGTTTAATGCGAGATTAAGTGGGAGGCACTTAGAAAGCCCTCAGTGCCTGCCAAAAACCTCTAAATTGAATGTAGAGCATGCTTGTCCGATCTTGTTTTCGATTGTTTCTAGGAGAAAATACAAACACCCATCACCCGAAAAGTGTTCTGTTTTTACCTTTCTCAAAACCTCCAAATAAATGCAATTCACCATGTCTGTTTGAAGCAAATCCAGCGACAGTTGGTCTTCGCAAAGGCTCCTTCGCTGAGTTAATGCCCAAAGAGGCTATTCACTTTTTTTTTGTTACTTCGAGAAACGACAGAGTTTCCTGGATAGCTTTCCTTTTCCCTTCATTTTCTTCAATCATCCTTTTGTTTTTTAGAAGGCAATTCAAGTGAGTGCCTTTTGCCAAGCTGTTATCATATATAAATCATTTTTTTGTGGCTCTTCGACTGACTGTAATCACCATATTTGTGACTTTTGAGAAGACTAAACAATAATGAATGAAGAAAAAGGCCTAGACTGTGTCATTGTTAATGGGCGGATATCAGCTCCAAGATGGAGCAAGGCAAATTCTAGTCTCCTGACAAATTCGTATAAAGCGTATCGGCAAAAGCTGTTGTACTTGCATAGTCTATCTTTTCTTGTGAAACGTTTTTCTTTACAAATAGTGTCCGAACGTAGAGAAGCCGTTGAACTGCTATTCTATGAAATTCTGGTTGGTCTCTCTCATTCTTTAAAAGGCGGCTCGTCAGGGACAACAAACCCATAGAAAATTAAAAAAAAAACAACAATTTTTGACAAAAATAAATTTAAAAAAAAACTTTAAAATTATGAACACATTTTTGTTGATTTGTTCTACGTGTGAATAACGTTCATTTCTAACGGAGTGGCGCAGAAGCGAAAAATAACTACGCCAATGGTGCATTTTGAGCGTTGTAAATCTTGCAAAATGACCTTCAATCCGCTCTTTAGTCATTATCCTTTGCCTCCACCTTTACGATTTACGTCCGTTTCAAACAATACAAAGGCACCAAAAATATAGTAATTTGCCACAGTGACATCCAGACAGAATCCAGTTTAATATACTGCAGAATTTCTCGACTTGATTTCGTCTTATTTAATACGGAATCAAATCGAGAATTCTAGTTTCAGTTTGTCCAAGCAAATTTGTAAAGAAATGACGCAATTAGTATTCAATCTCTAATTGACTATCTCTTTGTAAATTGTAAGGCTCGTTAAGAATCTCATTATAAAGTTACAAAGTTGCTTCATTTTAATTAGAAAACATAGAAATCGATTACTATGAGTGTTTAGAAACGTATAAAGATATCAATCTTCTTCTTTATACAGACGACTTTATGCCCGTATGAAAAGGTAAAGTCCTGCATCACTGATAACACATAATGAATACGAACAATAACCTACCCGCTTCTATAATCTTGTAATCTTGGCTACTGCTGCTGTTGTTGGTGTCTACTTTGTTACACACACACACACACAGACATAGACACAAATTAAACTCGCTAATCAACGTACTAGAGCTTGATTGCACGCCTAACTGAGTTGAAAGTTGTGTCTGTCGTACAAAAGGGGAAAGGATAATATTACACACAGAAGTACAGCCAGTTGGCATCTGTCGAAGGGTTCATCTTTGTGTGACACAACCGAAATTAATTTTGAATCAATGGATTTAATATAAATTTCATGTTACTATTAGTAATAATTGCACACAGCTGCGTGAATAATATCAATCAAAAGACAAATATCCAACATGTCTCTCGATCTCACCATTTTTGTTCTGTGATGGTATTTGATGCACGTGTTTCATTAAGTTCGTGTCAATTGTCATCTGGCTAGAACTACCAATGGCCGAACACAATTCCTTTATCTTTTACACACACTACTACCCATCTATTATTTATTCATTAAATTCAAAAGGTTGAGGAGAGATATGCTGCAATTATTCTAACAATTCGATGATTAATCTACAAAACGGTTGCTCGGTCAAGAAATCTCACCCCAATTGTGTAATTTCGCAATTAACAAGTTATAATTTCGGACGGGGGAAAATATGCATACTGTAATTACATCCAATATTGGTGATAATAAACGAAATGCGGTGTACTGTGAACAAATAATTAGTCGGCAACAAATGTTACCAAATGCCGGAAAATAATGTAATCAATGCAATTTTCTGGTTTTTTGAATGTTGGGAAAAATATGAAAATGTGGTGGATGCGCCGGATTAAATTAATTACCATCGATATAATACCACTTAAACAAGCAATCCGATGACTATCGATCACACGGTATATGATGTGCTTAAAAGCTCTATAAATTACCAAACTGCTAAGTACGATACGACAAGTTGATTATGATGAACTCTGATCGATAAGAGTGATGATATGGCGGCTCTCACTCAATCAATATCAACATAACATTAGAAAAAAGCTTCTTTTTTTTTGGTTGTCGATGGTGATTAATCTCAAGGCAAGAATTTGTCCCCAAAAAATTGTATAGTTCTCCACTGATGCATGGATATAATCGTGTTTATCTTCATTTAATCGGTTAATCAACTGTGATTAGTGCATAAGCGTGTGGAAATTCAGCATCTAAACTATTTGACATTGTAATATAGAACTTTGGCCATTATTCATGGTTAATTTCGACAGAGACTCAATTGTTAATCGGTCGATCATTTAGATTTTGACATGGCATCCTATTAACAACAATCAAAATATGTTCTTTAGCTGTAATCGATAAAGAGAGAGAGTTGAGGGATCATGACCGGATACAGTAAATATCATTAAACGGGGGGCCCCAACACACACACACACATCGGAATAAATAAGAGACTGAATCCAAGTCTAAGAACATCAATTGGACGGGAAGGTAATTTCAGTAAAAGACAAGCACAATACTTTGTACAACTTTATTGTGTAGGATTTTATTAGAAAGAATTGTTCAAGAGCCATTTAACTTCACTTTATATTAGTGCCAAGGATTTTCTTTAGAGAAATAATCGTTAAAAATGTATTTTCAAATAAAAGAGACCTGAAAAGGGTGACTCGAACACTTTCAGGAAACAAAAAATAGACGGGAGCATAGTGGATTGTTACTGAAATTTCCCCAACATACAGCAGATGAATTGAAAAACGTCAAGAAGTACTCAAGAATAAAATGATACAAATGGAAATAGAATAAATTGTATATCTATACGGATATGGGAAATTCCTGCTATTCCTGCTAGAAGAGTCTAAGCCATATTTTGCTATTTTCCATGTAGGATTGGCGAACGAAACAATTTAGGGTCGTATAAAAGTTAGGTTTATTCATGTAAATTTATCAATTTCAACAAAATGATACTGAACACGAATGAGTCATGAGTCTATTTCATTCGCCATCACTGTATATTCTATTACGAATTTTCTATTTCCGCCTCCGTATGTTTACCTAGTGCTATTTGAGAGTTAGTGGATCCGTGTAGTTAATTTGAAAAATAGTTTGTCAGCTTCCGTATTTTGTTAAAATAAAATCGCAAACAATTACAAAAGAAAAAACAAAACAACAATCAATGATGGTGTAAATGGCTTTATTGGAAAGTAAATGTAAACAAAATAAATGTCGCCTTCGGATTGTTTACAAGAATTACAACACAAAATTAAAAAAGCGTCTAAATTCAACAATAGAGTGTGCTTTGAATAAAATTGTTTCGGAGATGTTTTGTCAGTTTAAAAAAAAACGTTTTTTTTGGGGATTTTTTTTCAATTGATAAAATAAAGTTCAAGTGCCACGAGTATTGATAATTAGAGATAAAAGTCAAGTGATCTTGATGTTGAATAGCCAACACAATAACGGAAATCTTTTATTATTATTTAATAATTTAGGTGGTATTTAATCAGAGCTTCTTGCTTGTTGTGCTTTGTAACAGAAGATTTTTCCTACAATAGAATGAGCAACAAAAGATAGAGATTTTGTGTGACAGAGCAAATTACAAATTTGGAGACAAAATCAGAAAGCTTAAAATAATGTTTAATGACTTTTATTAGTCAAATACTGAGACTGAATTTGTTGTTTGTTTTTTGCATCAATTCACAGGAATAGCTGTATGAAGTCCAAAAATTACTTTTTCAAAATTCCAGCTAAAGCAGAATTTCAGGGGGTTTATGGAACTGTCATCAATACAGGAAAAAAAAACATTTGCAAAACTTGGATTGATATTGGTCATGCAAACCTGTTCATGAAGCGTTCGTTGCTTGCCAGAATTGCCAAAACAGCAGAAACCTCACACACTATTGGAGAAACTCTAATGAAACTGCGCTCTCTAGAAATGATCGAATTAGTAGATCAGATCAAAGAAGTAACTGAAAGAGACTCCAATTTTTCTGTCAGAGAAAAAGAGCTCACTAGCTACGCATTTTTTATAGAAAGGACTTTCTTCATGTGTTGGTTGATATGGTAAATATTCTTAATTATATGAATAATATAAGAGTGAGACTTCATACGGGTGGGAAGTCTTTTTTATGGGTTGTTAATGAGACGTTGGCAAACTTTCTGGCTAAGCTTTGTTTAGAGCATTCATACTTAGAAGGGAAAGTCCGTAAACTTTACTTTACCTTTAGCGGTGGTCCATGGAGGAAAAAAGTTTAATAACTTCCGACCTAACGCAATCTGATTTGGGAGTTGAAATTGTGAAAGTTGTTAGACTTACAATTATGAATTTGAATCAAAAATCAACAAGCTTAACTGAATTTATGAATTACTTTATTCTGGAAAAATCTTTTTTGCCATAAGAAATCCCTCTGGAATGTTTGTTAAAAAAAAATAATGTATTACATTCAAATGAGTACAATGTCAAGAAAAATTTCGATTATTCAATTTTAGTAGATAAATGTTTATTCTTTCTGCTAAACGTTTTCATTCAATAATTTATCGACATGATCAAAGTCAATTTGTGACTAAAAGTCAAGTACTCACAATTATTCCCAAAAATCTTAAAATACCAATGAATGATTTATTCAAAAGTGCTTGAACGGGAAAAATACGATCGTCTCAATGGCTTGAAACTTGTAAGTGCCAGAAAATGTACTTTCAAATGATCCAAAAACACCTATCTCTGCTTTCTGAATAAAATTAGGATTCAAAAAGCATATCTATAGACATGAGCAATAGGGTGAGCCCAAATGACTAACCTATCGAATTTATGGCCTCAAAAGAGCCTATATGTTGAAAGAAAAGTTTTCCTATTGAGAAAAATTTTTAGGTCAATTTTAAAAGGTGTCGGTGGCCATTTGGAATTTCCCAATTAAATAATACGCAAAAACAATTTGTCCATTAAAAATGCTATAATTTTTGAACCGTTTGAGATAAAAATTTTATCCAGGCATATTATTGTAGAACATTAAAAGGTGTTTTGAAGTTGATTGTTTAATTGAAAAATTTATATATTTACGAGTTATTAAAGTTGATGAAAAATAGATATATTGTTTTTCAACTTTCATAGCCCGTAAGTTTATGAATTTTTGAGTTAAAAGAATCAACTTCAAAGTATTTTTTTAATAGAATTTAATGCCCTATAAAAATATGGATAAAATCTTTATCTCAAACGGTTTAAAAGTTATAGTTTTCAACATTAAAACAGTTGAAATTAATCAATCCGAGCAGTATATATACATATCACATGCCAATTTCATTATAGTATCAGTTGTAATCTTTCAACAGAGTAAGTAGAGTAGTAAAATTTTCAACTTTTAAATTGTAAAAATTCTGCTTATTGTCAATTATTACTCCTTCATTCTATACAACCATTTTCAGATTATCTCCAACAAAATGGCAAGACAATTAGTTTTCCTTACAATCTTTGCTGTTCTGGCAATCAGTTATTTGTCAGTTATGGCAAACAGTTTTATGGGCGGTCATATCATACCCGTTGTTGACGACGACAACAGCACCTGTGTTTGCATATTCTACAACCAATGTGTAGGCAAATGGCATACGCTGTAAGTATTTTTTTCTAAATCATTATCTAAGATATTTATTTGAAAAAAAATGATTTCAGTGTCATATGTCCCCAACCTGGATACTGGTGTTGTGGGTGAAAATAATAAACAAATTATACAATATGAGCAATATACAAAATAAAATTGTTTTGAATTAAATAGATCAAGTCGATTTTTTTATTATCATTCACATTTTTGTTTTTCTTTTTTTTTTAAATCATGAATATCGAACCGGTAGATTCTGAACCAAAAAAAAACTACAGCTTTATTTGCTAAAAATAGCCCTTCAATCTAACTATGCTTGATTCTCCATAATAGAGGGTGTAAATCTTATCAATTCTGTGGAAGATATTAGGTTGTTCAGTACGTTTTGTCGTTCGATAAGGAATGCGCCACTAGCTTCGTAATTTTATTGTTCAAATGATGGTATTACTGTTTGATGTACATCTTTGAAGTTTCACCTGGATCTGACATCTCATTCGTATAGCTAGCTGTTGAAACTTGAAGTGTCAGAGTATTTTTCTTTTACAATGGAAAAAAAATGAATATCGAGCTATGATTAGAACAGTAGATCATCGATTAGCCGAGAGAAATTTATTGGAAGCTTTATGCTGCGCAATATTTTGGCCGAAGCTTTAAAGCTGTGGGCATAATTCGTGCCGCAGTCGCTAACTGTGGAGAAAAAATTTTCCCGAATATTTGGGGTGTTTTACGAAAGAATAAAATCATCATTATGGAATAAAACTTACGTCTACCACTATGGTACTGAATCAAAACAAGAGGCTAAAGGTTCTAAAGATAGTTCAGAAAATGTCAACAAATTGTTAATTTTATTTTTTTGGGATGTAAAATAAAGTTTGTTGGGGGCAAAACAATAAACACAGATTATATTATTGTAATGTTTTGGATCAGCTGTTTGAAAAAATTCATAAGAAGACTTGATCCACAGAAGCAAAAAAATTTTTTTATTAAGAGCTCAAAAAAACCATCAAAAAGTAGGATTTACGCTATTCGCCAAATGGAGGGTCTTTGGCTTCCGGTTGTTTTCGCATCTCGAGAATGCGTGGCAAACGATTTTTATCGACCAAAGAGGTAATAGCTGTCATGGCAGGATATTTCGATACTCTTGCAGATCCCATTTCAAGGAATTTATAAATAAATGTATGTACAGGGAGAGTATATTGAATAAAAGTGTATTTGAATTAATAAAATCATGTTTTTTATATAGAACGACAAAACTTATTGAACAACCTACCATTATAGGGAAACTTAAAAAGTTTTGGTATTTAGTCTAATTACTTATAAGAAAAGAACATGAAGCTTCTCTTGTGAGAGATGATTACTTTATGAATTTCAAAGCCTTATCAAACACAGCATACTTTGGCCTCCTACCTATTTCATGAAATATACTTTTTACGACTATACAAGAGGCTTTCCATTAAATTTCTAGAATGGAATGCCATTTCTGTTGTAATTTATTTTGGAGATCTTCACAGTTTGCCTTTACCAAAAACTCTAAGAATCAGGCATTTCTTTGTTGAGGACGATCATTTACCAGAATTTTTTTTCTATTTGATTTTTTATACGATTGGATTATAATTTGAGAAAATTTCTCTTTTGTGTAACTATGTAAATTTCTAGAATATTTATAATGAAAATAGATAAACAATTTTCTATACTATCACGGAAAGTTTGGATTATTAATTGTTATTGAGTGTTTTATTTTCCTTATCTAATAATATGATATCATTTTATGAATGGAGGTCAATACGTTTTGGTTTAAAGTCAAGTACTCAAAATCTGCCAATACTCGACTTCTGCTATTGTTTAGAGATTTAAATACTACATGAAACGAAAAAATATTCTTAAACAATTGTCGATACTCCTTCGACTCTTTCAAATAAGCTGCATGGGACGTAGACTAGTGTAACAAAATTAAAAATTTTAAGTAGTTGTATAATCATAATAAGTAGCATATTTGCAAAGTATTTGTTCCTGCTGAGAAATACAAAATTGTTAAATATTTTGTAATAACCTCAGTTATTTCCGACTAAAGTCCGAAAAAAGTTCTCCTTGCGGACATTCAGTCCTAAATTACAGCCCATTGTGCGAACTTGACTGCCCGTTTGGGGCAATTTTTATGAAAATCCTCAGATTTGTCGGTGCTAATGTGTTTGTGATTATCACTAAAAATCACTTTTTTCCACTCGTCTCTACTTTACTTTACTTTTTGCCCAATCTAACCGCTTTTTAAAGTGAAACTTCTTTAGGCGCGCTTGGGTGTAAATGTTTTTCAATTTATTTTCCCTATGTAACGAAAAACGAGACGCCGTGAGGGGAAACACTTCCCCACTAACAGAAGAGTGGGGGTGTTACCAATAGCGTCGCTTATACTCTGTCAGTTCTGCCAACCGCGTAAAATAAACACTAGGGTCTAAAGTTAGTGGCATTGATTGATGTACAGCGCCCTCTGGAACGAAACTAAAATTTCAAGGCTTACCTCGGTGATTTTTGAATTTATAAATTAACTAGCAGAGCCGGCAGACTTCGTCCCGCCCGTTCGTTGGTTTATATTCATAAAATTAACAATATCGAAATGTTTGAACAATAACGTCAAAGAAAGTGAGGTTAGAATCACTGTTGTTAACTTTTTAAAATGAAAATTTATAAATTAATTAATGGCGTTAAATTATACAGTTGCGATCACAAAATTTCGAACATCAAGGACATCTAATTGTCACTTGGTGTAGGACAGCCTTTAATATTTTATATTCAAAGAGTCAGTAATTTTGATATTAAACATTAATAATAACAGTAATGTTTGGCTCAGTCTAAATATTTTTAGACGTCAAAAAAAATGTACAAAATTTTTTACCGCAACTGCATATGTAAATGTAAATACAGAAAAATACAACTGCAGAAAAAATCGAGCTTTCAGACAACGACAGAAAGAAAATAAACCAATCAAAAAAAATAAACTTCATCTCTAACCCAAGAAGTTTCACTTCCACGCACTTTCAATTTTTTTGTCTGGGCTACAGTTAGCAAAGGTTTTTCGTTAGCCTTTAAATAAATTAAAAAATTGATTTACAAGTAAATGTTGGAAATCGTCCGCGAACATATAGTTGTTAGGGCTTGTACAATGTGCAACTTATTTCTTCTCATTGCGCAATAAAATCGACCACACAGCCAACATTTAAATACAAATTGATCAACTGGGATATAAATAATTGAAATCCGATAAAGCTGTAAATATATATTTGGATAATAAACAAACGTGCTTAGATAAGCTTATGGACCTTGTCTTATTCAATTTTTGCCTTGCACAGAAAAATTCTGATTTGCCACCAAAAAAAAGAGTTAAAGATGACTATTTTCATATGAAATCTATCCGGAATGTTACATAGTATAAAAAAAAATTAACTCAATTGATCTACAAAAACAGCTGTACTGCCACGGAAACTTGTACAAAAAAAAGAAAATCAAATATTGTATTGTCACGGAAACTTCTGATTATTAACATCAAGTATTTACTCTATTTGTTAAAATTCTAATGAAGCTTTTATGAATCATATATAATTTTTCCAAAAAAAAATAACCAAAACAATTCCAACGAAAGACTCAAAGGTCGAAAATTTGCAAATTCAAATTAGCTAACTGATACTAGATTTGTACAATGTTTTTGAAGATCTGAGTTAATGCTCATGTACTTAAGTGAGTTGATGTTGAAAATGGCAAATCCAAACACGAGCAAGATAACTGACTTTTTCTGTAATTGTTTGATAGTCTAAATTAATTCAGTTATCAAAAATATATAAGATATAAGTACTCAAATATCTACTTAAAACAAAACAACTTGAGAATTATTTATTTTAGAAACATGAAAACACTTGAAATTAATCAATCGGAGCAGTATAAATATCAGATGCCAATTTCGTTTTAGTATCAGTTGTAATCTTTCAACAAAGTACATTCGGTAAGTAGAGTAGTAAAACTTTTGACTACTAAATTCTAAAAATTCTACTCATTGGCAATTATTACTCCTTCGTTCTATATTCACCGAATTATTAATACTGTAACAATTTTCAGATTTTCTCCAACAAAATGGCAAGACAATTAGTTTTCCTTACAATCTTTGCTGTTCTCGCAATCAGTTATTTGTCAGTTATGGCAGACAGTTTTACGGACGGCAAGGTCGTACCAGTTCCTGACGACGACAACAGCACCTGTGTTTGCAAATTCTTCGACCAATGTGTAGGCAAATGGCATATGTTGTAAGTATTTTTTTTTTAATCATTATCTAAGATATTTATTTGGAAAAAAATATGATTTCAGTGTCAGATGTCACCAAACTGGATACTGGTGTTGTGGGGGAAAATAATAAACAAATTATACAATATGAGCAATATGCAAAATAAAATTGTTTTGAGTTAAATAGATCACGTCGATTTTTTTAATACCTTTCACATTTTCGTTTTTCTTTTTTTTTTAATTATGAATATTCAACTGGTAGATTCTGAACCAAAAAAAACTACAGCTTTATTTGCTATAAATGGCCCTTCAATCTAACTATGCTATACAAATATAGATGTAACTGATGGTTTCATAATAGTTCGATTCTTCATAATAGGGGATGCAAATCTTTTCAATTCTGCGGAAGATGCTTCGTTGTTCAGTATGTTTTGTCGTTTGTTAGAAGTTTTATCTAGATCTGATAACTCATTCGTATAGATAGCTAGCTGTTCAAAGTTGAAGTGTCAGAGTATTTTTATATAATGGAAAAAATTGAATACCGAGCAGTGATTATATCCTTATTTTTGGAACGTGTAGCATCAAAACAAATTCCTGAAAGATTGTTAAAAAGACCTTTCACTTTCAAGTAGAACTGTGGTAAGACGGACTGCTGGATTTAAACGCGGTTGTATATACTACAAATCATATCAAAAATACGGCTTTTGGAAGATCGTCGATTAGCCAAGAGAAATTTAGTAGAAGCTCTGGGGATCTGATTAGATAAGCAATATTTTGGCCGTAGTTTTACGTTTCAGAAAGCTGTGGGCAAAATACAACATTTGGGACGTTTTCAAAAGAATAAAATGGACTTTATGCGTTTCAGCATTATGGATAAAACTTCAAAACAAGAGGCTAAGGAGTGGTGTGAACTTCAGTTCTGAAAATAGTTCAGAAAATGGTCAAGAAAGTGTTAGTATCAGTTTTTTGGGATGCAAAAAGAAGTTTGTTGGTGGCAAAATAATAAACATATGTATGTGTAGATTATTGTTGTAACCTTTTGGATCAGCTGGATGTAAAAATTCTTAAGAAAAGGCCTGATCCATAGAAGAAAAAAATAATTTTTCATTAAGATAACGCACCCTTTAACATAGCTTAAAAAAACCATAAAAAAAACGATTTGTTGCAACATTAATACTGTTCGCCAGATTTAGGTTACTCTGGCTTCTGGTTGCTTTCACATGTCAAGAATATGTGGCAAACGATTGCTATAGAACGAAGAGGTAATAGCTGCCATTTCAGAAATAAATTGAAGTGCAGAGAGAGAGTATATTGAATAAAGATGTATTTTAATCCTTAAAATCGTGATGGTCTAAATTAATTCAGTTATCAAAAATATATAAGATATAAGTACTCAAATATCTACTTAAAACAAAACAACTTGAGAATTATTTATTTTAGAAACAAGAAAACACTTGAAATTAATCAATCCGAGCAGTATAAATATCAGATGCCAATTTCGTTTTAGTATCAGTTGTAATCTTTCAACAGAGTACATTCGGTAAGTAGAGTAGTAAAACTTTTGACTACTAAATTCTAAAAATTCTGCTTATTGTCAATTATTACTCCTTCATTCTATATTCACCGCTTTATTAATACTGCAACAATTTTCAGATTATCTCCAACAAAATGGCAAGACAATTAGTTTTCCTTACAATCTTTGCTGTTCTCGCAATCAGTTATTTGTCAGTTATGGCAAACGTTATTTCGGACCGTAACATCATACCCGTTATTGACGACGACAACAGCACCTGTGTTTGCAAATTCTACGACCAATGTGTAGGCAAATGGCATACGCTGTAAGTATTTTTTTCTAAATCATTATCTAAGATATTTATTTAAAAAAAAAATATGATTTCAGTGTCATATGTCCCCAACCTGGATACTGGTGTTGTGGAGGAAAATAAAAAACAAATAATATAATATGAGCAATATACAAAATAAAATTGTTTTGAATTAAATAGATCAAGTCGATTTTTTTATTATCATTCACATTTTTGTTTTTCTTTTTTTTAAAATCATGAATATCGAACCGGTAGATTCTGAACAAAAAAAAACTACAGCTTTATTTGCTAAAAATAGCCCTTCAATCTAACTATGCTTGATTCTCCATAATAGAGGGCGTAAATCTTATCAATTCTGCGGAAGATATTAGGTTGATCAGTACGTTTTGTCGTTCGATAAGGAATGCGCCACTAGCTTCGTAATTTTATTGTTCAAATGATGGTATTACTGTTTGATGTACATGTTTGAAGTTTCACCTGGATCTGATAACTCATTCGTATAGCTAGCTGTTCAAACTTGAAATGTGAAAGAATTTTTTCTTTTATAATGGAAAAAATTGAATATCGAGCTATGATTAGAACAGTAGATCATCGATTAGCCGAGAGAAATTTAATAGAAGCTTTAGGGATCTCATTACACACCGTGAGCAACATTTTGGTCGAAGCTTTAAGCTTCAGAAAGCTGTGGACATAATTAGTGCCGCAGTCGCTAACTGTGGTGAAATTTTTTTTCGAATATTTGGGGTGTTGTGCGAAAGAATAAAATCATCATTATGGAATAAAACTTACGTCTACTACTATGGTACTGAATCAAAACAAGAGGCTAACTTCGGTTCTCAAGATAGTTCAGAAAACTGTCAAGAAAGTGTTAATATCATTTTTTTTGGGGATGTAAAAAGAAGTTTGTTGGGGGAAAAACAATAAACACAGATTAGATTATTGTAATGTTTTAGGATCAGCTGGATATAAAAATTCATAAGAAAAGACCTGATCCACAGAAGCAAAAAAAAATTTTCATTAATATATTTTTTCAAGAAATATACTACTTGCGAGTATAGAAGAGGCTTTCCATTAAATTGCTAAAATGAATGCCATCTCTGTTGTAATTTATTTTGGAGATCTTCGCACTTTGCCTTTACCAGAATTTTTTTTCTGTTTGGATTATAATTTGAGAAAATTTCTCTCTTGTGTAATTATGTAAATTTCTAGAATATTTATAATGAACATAGATAAACAATTTTCTATACTATCAAGGAAAGTTTTGCTTATTAACTTTTATTGAATGTTTTATTTTCCTTATCTAATAATATGATATCATTTTACGAATGAAAGTCAATACGTTTTGGTTTAAAGTCAAGTACTCAAAATCTGCCAATACTCGAGTTCTGCTATTGTTTAGAGATTTAAATATTATATGAAACGAAAAAATATTCTTAAACAATTGTCGATACTCCTTCGACTCTTTCAAATAAGCTGCATGGGACGCAGACTAGTGTAACAAAATTAAATAATAATGTTAAGTAGTAGTAGGTATAAGCATAATAAGTCGGATATTTTCAAAGTATTTGCTCATGCTGAGAAATACAAGATTGTTAAATAAAAGGAAGTAACGCGAGCAAAAAGCTCTCTATAACCATTCATTAGTATTTTGTACTAATAACCTCAGTTGTTTCCGACTAAAGTCTGAAAAAAAATCCCCTAGTGGACATACAGCATTAAATCATAGCCCATTATGCGAACTTGACTGCACGTTTGGGGCAATTTTTATGAAGTCTCAGATGTATCGGTACTAATGCGTTTGTGATTATCACTAAAAATAACTTTTTTTCACTCGTCTTTACTTTACTTTACTTTTTGTCCAATCTAACCGCTTTTTCGTCTGGGCTACAGTTAGCAAAGGTTTTTCGTTAGCCTTTAAATAAATTAAAAAAATGATTTACAAGTACATGTTGGAATTCGTCCGCGAACATATAGTTGTTAGGGTTTGTACAATGTGCAACTTATTTCTTCCCGTTGCGCAATAAAATCGACCACACAACCAACATTTAAATACAAATTGATCAACTGGGATATAAATTATTGAAATCCAAAAAGCTGTAAATATGAATTTGGATAACAAACAAACGTGCTTAGATAATCTTATGGACATTGTTTTATTCAATTATTTGCCTTGCACAGAAAAATTCTGATTTGCTACCAAAAAAAAAAGTTAATGATGACTATTTCCATATGAAATCTCTCCGGAATGTTACTTAGAATAAAAAAAGATAGCTGTACTGACACGGAAACTTCCGATTATTAACATCAAGTTTACTCTATTTGATAAAATTCTAATGAAGCTTTTATGAATCCTATATAAAATTTCCCAAAAAAAATAACATATTTTGAAACGAAAACAATTCCAACGAAAGACTCAGAGGTCGAAAATTTACAAATTCAAATTAGCTAACTGATACTAGATTTGTACAATGTTTTTGAAGATCTGAGTATTTTTATTATCTTTCTTCGTGTACTTAAGTGAGTTGATGTTGAAAAAGGCAAATCCAAACAAGAACAACATAACTAACTTTTTCTGTAATTGTTTGATAGTCTAAATTAATTCAGTTATCAAAAATATATAAGATATAAGTACTCAAATATCTACTTAAAACAAAACAACTTGAGAATTATTTATTTTAGAAACATGAAAACACTTGAAATTAATCAATCGGAGCAGTATAAATATCAGATGCCAATTTCGTTTTAGTATCAGTTGTAATCTTTCAACAGAGTACATTCGGTAAGTAGAGTAGTAAAACTTTTGACTACTAAATTCTAAAAATTCTACTTATTGGCAATTATTACTCCTTCACCGAATTATTAATACTGTAACAATTTTCAGATTTTCTCCAACAAAATGGCAAGACAATTAGTTTTCCTTACAATCTTTGCTGTTCTCGCAATCAGTTATTTGTCAGTTATGGCAAACAGTTTTATGGACGGTAAGGTCGTACCCGTTCCTGACGACGACAACAGCACCTGTGTTTGCAAATTCTTCGACCAATGTGTAGGCAAATGGCATATGTTGTAAGTATTTTTTTTTTAATCATTATCTAAGATATTTATTTGGAAAAAAATATGATTTCAGTGTCAGATGTCACCAAACTGGATACTGGTGTTGTGGAGGAAAATGAAAATCAAATCATATAATATGAGCAAGATACAAAATAAAATTGTTTTGAATTAAATAGATCAAGTCGATTTTTTTAATACCTTTCACTTTTTTTTTTTTAATTATGAATATTCAACTGGTAGATTCTGAACCAAAAAAAACTACAGCTTTATTTGCTATAAATGGCCCTTCAGTCTAACTATGCTATACAAATATAGATGTAACTGATTGTTTCATAATAGTTCGATTCTTCATAATAGGGGATGCAAATCTTTTCAATTCTGCGGAAGATGCTTCGTTGTTCAGTATGTTTTGTCGTTTGTTAGAAGTTTTATCTAGATCTGATAACTCATTCGTATAGATAGCTAGCTGTTCAAAGTTGAAGTGTCAGAGTATTTTTGGCACGTGTAGCATCAAAACAAATTCCTGAAAGATTGTTAAAAGGACCCTTCACTTTCAAGTAGAACTGTGGTAAGACGGACTGCTGGATTTAAACGCGGTTGTACTACAAATCATATAAAAAAAACGGCTTTTAGAAGATCGTCGATTAGCCAAGAGAAATTTAGTAGAAGCTCTGGGGATCTGATTAGATAAGCAATATTTTGGCCGTCGTTTTACGTTTCAGAAAGCTGTGGGCAAAATACAACATTTGGGGCGTTTTCAAAAGAATAAAATGGACTTTATGCGTTTCAGTATTACGGATAAAACTTCAAAACAAGAGGCTAAGGAGTGGTGTGAACTTCAGTTCTGAAAATAGTCAAGAAAGTGTTAGTATCAGTTTTTTGGGATGCAAAAAGAAGTTTGTTGGTGGCAAAATAATAAACATATGTATGTGTAGATTATTGTTGTAACCTTTTGGATCAGCTGGATGTAAAAATTCTTAAGAAAAGACCTGATCCATAGAAGAAAAAAATAATTTTTCATTAAGATAACGCACCCTTTAACATAGCTTAAAAAACCATAAAAAAAACGATTTGTTGCAACATTAATACTGTTCGTCAGATTTAGGTTACTCTGGCTTCTGGTTGCTTTCACATCTCAAGAATGCGTGTCAAACGATTTTTATCGAAAGAAGAGGTAATAGCTGCCATGGGAGGATATTTCGATAGTCTTGCAGATCCCATTTCAGGGAATTCAGAAATAAATTGAAGTGCAGGGAGAGAGTATATTGAATAAAGATGTATTTTAATCCTTAAAATCGTGTTTTTTTTTTGTATAGAACGACAAAACCAGCTGTTGAACAATCTAATATTATTGGGAAGCTTAAAAAGTTTTGGTATTTCATCTAAGTACCTACAAGAGAAGAACATGAAGCTTCTCTTGTGAGAAACGATTACATTATGAATTTCAAAGCCTTATCAAATACAGCGATCGTTGGCCTCCTACCTTTTCTCGTTTTTTTTCAAAAAATATACGATTTGGGAGTATAGAAGAGGCTTTCCATTAAACTGCTAGAATGGAATGCCATGCCTATAGTAATTTATTTTGGAGATCTAAGAATCGGACATTTGTTTTGTGTTCTTCGGGGGGAAAAATTAAGCAAAGCGATCATATACCAGAAATTTCTCTTTAATTGACTTTTTAAATGATTGGATTTTAATTTGATAAAAAAATTATCTTTTGCATAATTATGTAAATTTCTATCAAGGGCGTTATGAGACAAATAACGCTTGAGTGTCGAAAGCCCGAGGGCTGTACGTCGATTAATGGCGTTATGCCCATAACGCCCGTGGTGCATTCATGAGTATATACTATAAGTAAAAGAAACAATTTAACTTTATTTCTGTCTTTTTTTAATTTTTTCTTTGGCATCTCAACATTTGAGGATGCGATCACATTTTTAATGACAGCAAAAAAAAAGTCTATCATAGCAACGCGCCTTAACAGCGAGCTAATATTTTTCATAACGCCATCGCAACGCCATAATTGCCCGTTGTCAAGTAAACAATTATTATTTGTTTATTAATGCGATCATTTTGATATCTATTAATGGTTCAATAATATATACGAATGACATAACTAAATAAAAAATTACCTACACTCTCAAGGAAAGTTTCGATTATTAACTTTTATTAAGTGTTTTATTTTCCTTATCTAATAATATCATTTTATGAATGGAAGTCAATACTTAGGAAAAACACGTCTGATGTTTGCAAAGTATTTGTTCATGCTGAGAAATACACGATTGTTGAATAAGAAGAAGTAACGCGTACAAAAGAGTGTCTAGTCACATGACCATTCAATATGATATTCTAATAAGCTCAGTTTCTTCCGCCTATAGTCACTACCATCCTGGGACTGTCCTCAATTGACAGGTTTTGAGAAATTTTGGGAAAATTTCTCAAAAATTTACACATTTTGAATAGTATAACTTAAGATTCCTATCAAAGAAAATTGTTTAAAAACAACAACAAAAAAAAATACTTTCATATGAAATCTTTCCAGAATTTTTGTACAAAAAAAAGAAAATCAAATATTGTACTGTCACGGAAATTTCTGATTATTAACATCAAGTATTTACTCTATTTGATAAAATTCTAATGAAGCTTTTATGAATCATATATAATTTTTCCAAAAAAAAATAACATATTTTGAAAACGAAAACAATTCCAACGAAAGACTCAGAGGTCGAAAATTTACAAATTCAAATTAGCTAACTGATACTAGATTTGTACAATGTTTTTGAAGATCTGAGTATTTTTATTATCTTTCTTCGTGTACTTAAGTGAGTTGATGTTGAAAAAGGCAAATCCAAACACGAGCAAGATAACTGACTTTTTCTGTAATTGTTTGATAGTCTAAATTAATTCAGTTATCAAAAATATATAAGATATAAGTACTCAAATATCTGCTTAAAACAAAACAACTTGAGAATTATTTATTTTAGAAACATGAAAACACTTGAAATTAATCAATCCGAGCAGTATAAATATCAGATGCCAATTTCGTTTTAGTATCAGTTGTAATCTTTCAACAGAGTACATTCGGTAAGTAGAGTAGTAAAACTTTTGGCTACTGAATTCTAAAAATTCTGCTTATTGGCAATTATTACTCCTTCATTCTATATTCACCGCTTTATTAATACTGTAACAATTTTCAGATTTTCTCCAACAAAATGGCAAGACAATTAGTTTTCCTTACAATCTTTGCTGTTCTCGCAATCAGTTATTTGTCAGTTATGGCAAACAGTTTTACGGACGGCAAGGTCGTACCCGTTCCTGACGACGACAATAGCACCTGTGTTTGCAAATTCTTCGACCAATGTGTAGGCAAATGGCATATGCTGTAAGTATTTTTTTTTTAAATCATTATCTAAGATATTTATTTGGAAAAAAATATGATTTCAGTGTCAGATGTCAGCAAACTGGATACTGGTGTTGTGGGGGAAAATAATAAACAAATTATACAATATGAGCAATATGCAAAATAAAATTATTTTGAATTAAATATGTTCGTTTCCTTTTGATACCTTTAACCAAAATTTCCTGACATAATTTAGTCTAGATTTGCAATTTATTTGTTCACAGCGATCGTTGGCCTCCTACCTATTTCTGCTTTTATGCACGAAATAAACGATTTATTTTGGAGACCTTCGCAGTTTACCTTTACCAAAAAGCCTAAGAATCGGGCTTTTTTTCTTGTTCTTCGGGGGGAAAGAAATTTTTCTACAATTGATTTTTGTAACGATCGGACTATAATTTGAGAAAATTTATCTTTTGCGTAATTATATAAATTTCTAAAAAATTTGATGAAAATCGATAAAAAATTACCTACACTATCAAGGAAAGTTTCGACTTTTATTAAGTGTTCTATTTTCCTTATCTAATGATATCATTTTATGAATGAAAGTCAATATTTTTTTACTTAAAGTCAAGTTCTCAAAAATCTGCCAATTCTCGAATACTGATATTGTTTACAAATTTTAATTATTATTTTTAGTACCTTTTGTTAAAATGCTTCTAATTGCTTATACAGATGTGGTATTTCGACAAAATGACAGAAACACAGAAGTTCTAAGTTCTCTCTCTCTCTCTCTCTCTCTCTGTCTCGGAATATGATTAATTCAACATCCTCCCCCAAAACTAGTGCGGTCTAAATATTATAAAAAACTGTATTATTCTGCTTATCAATCATAACTATCAACAACCTTTTATGAAGCTTACAAGCACTATGAACATCATTATAAATGTATAGAAAGCATTTTATTCATCCTTTAACCGACAAATCCTCCATTGGAAAGTCTAGAAGTAAACAAGAAAGCATAGTTCAAACGTGTCTAGTTTAGAAACATCCGCTCTGTATGCTTAAAAGTTAGAATAAAAACTAATTCTACCGAGTTTAGAGCTTCCATTGGTAAAGAATGTAATTCTGTAAATGTTAATAACTCGACACTAACTCGATTATACCGGATTTCATTAGAAAGAATCGCTTCAGAGCCAATTCAACTTCACTTTTGATGCAAGTATCAAAAAATAATTGCACTTTTAAATAATTCAATATCATTAGATAGTGGTAAAACAATAAAATGACGTACAGACTTCAAAAAATCAAGCAATATAAGGGTGGTATGCATGAAAAATTATTACTGAACATTTCCAACATACTACAACAGAAGATTTATGAATGTGGGGTGTGGTAAGAGCTTATGGGAAAAAAAACCGAAGACCTTAAACGAAAGTCAAGAAGTACTCAAGAATAAAATGATACAAATGGAACTAGAAGGAGTTTCAACATCTAAAACGAAATACCTTCCGATATTATTCGAGGAAAACTGATTTGATTTTATCTTACTTTCTACATATATTGAATCTCTTTTCTGTTGTAGCATTTCACTTAGATCGGATGAATGATGGTAGATTTACTGTAACATTGTCAAATCTATCATTTTTCTCTTTTATCAACACAAAAAATCGAAGGAAATCTCTACAAATTATCTGTTGTTGTTGTTGTAGTTATTTCTAATAAATAACATCGATCGTAGATTATCGTCAGGCGACATTAGAGGCTTCAATAGTGCTTCATCAAGTCGAACTTGTACAATAATCAATCTTTCTTCATGGGATTTAAAGATGGTGACACACTGTTGTCTGGCCGAATGACGACGAATGTGTCCACTCACGTTGTAATCCTGCATAAATCATTAGATAACTGTCACGACCATTATATTATGTGAATTTCGAAGAACAGCAAGAAAAAAAAACCCATTGAGATTTCTCTACAATATACTTATATATAGATATAGTCGTTTATCTTGCTTTGTACACGTTGAAAATACCAGGGGGAAAACCAAAAGAAAATCCATAAAGTTTTCAAAAAGTCGGTTATTGTTGATGACAATGTTTGTTATTGAATTATTCAACGAATATTTGTAGATTTAAGTGGCAATTCAAGTGGTATTTCAGCATACGGCTTGTTCGGCAAGTTGCTGTATAATTGAGGAACATTGCCAAATTTTTGAGTGTAGCTTTCACATTAATCATTTTTTTTTGGTTTTGTTGTTGTTGTTGATTGAATAACAACAAAATAACTGATATTTTTGGCAAATTTCGAGGCACATTAGTGAATCGGAAAAAAAATTGATTCAAGATCGAATTGACTCTAAATTATAAGATTAAACAACCGTTTTTATCGTCAAAACTCATCCCTGTTACGAGGTCGTTTAGATTTAATGAACAAGATGCTGTAAGTAGACATATGCGAAAGCGATCTATCACCATTTTACCATTAATCATCCAACATCAGAGTTGCTTGCTATTTACTACGCTACACACTCTAAATAAGGACATTTTAATGGATTCGATATGGACTACTATCGAGCGTTATATACACTAAATAAAAAAATAAACTGCAATAATTACAATAATATTTCACCGAGAAAAACAGAAAGCTTTACAACAACACAAAATACGCGAAGCAGAAGAAAAAATACGGTAATAGTGTAGTGGCAGCATTAACTTGATTTTCTTGTTTTTCTCAAAAACTAGAAGAAATGGTAATTTAAAAAATATAAAACACCAACAACAACAGAACTGTAATTGTAAATGGTAGAGGGAAAATAAGATTACGTTAAAATACACGCTCCAAACGGGAATAGTATTACATTGGACTTGATTGAAATGAAAACGTGACCGCTTGGCAATAAAAGTTCATCAGATGGATTTAATGGTAATACACCATAGTACGAAAGAGGTATTTAGTTTTCTTTTTGTAATATGAAAAACAACAGATCATCACGGTAAATTAGATTTTGGATGGGAAGTGTTTTTGCCTTGCAATACGAGGTGAAAACTGATTTTGTTTTTTTTTGTATACAGGCAGAAAAGACTCTACATTTGCGTGCATTCTTCACATACTAATTCAGCTTACTTACTACTACAAGTCAACGTATGCTCTGTTTTTGACATAAGAGCCAAGAAATTTAGGTCATCCGAAACAGTTTTGACGAGGGAAAATAGATGTTTGACTCAATTAAGGTAGCATCTTCGCCAAGTGGGTTTTCTTAGGATTTTTTTTTAAAAATTTTCTCAGATTAATCTTCAAATGAATCTGCATCGATCGGTGCAAAAATGAAATTTCTGTACTTCACAGTTTCAGAAATATTGAATTTCAAAATTCGAGTTTTTGTCACTCTAATTACGCTATCCAAAATACCGAACAATTTACGCACAAATATAATTTTATCTCAGAAACTTTTCTTAAGATTTTTATAAAAAACTAACCTAACATTAATTAAAAATCAACGATTTTTTTAAGATAATAATAATTCATCGTTACTGCACAGTTTTTAAGATATTCGAAAATAAATAATGAAAGATTTGTCACATTTCAGTAGTGGAAGGGATACACTAATAACAAGCCGGCAACAATGCACCGTTATCGATGTGTTGAGTAAACTTTTTTTTCTATTTTGCGTCAATAATAGAGCTATTATTAAACTCGCTACTGTATCGAAATGTGCTCATTTCGTAACTAGTGCTGAAAAGTAAAATACTAGGAATTTTTTTTTCCACTAGATTGGTAACATTTTCATTGATTTTGACAACTGTCAAAAATCATAAAAACAAGATACTTAATATACCGTTTTTCGTACTGATCTTTGGATTTATCGGGTAGTAAATTGCTTCCTACATTTTCAGCAATTTCCCTTATTTCAGGTGGACTACATGAAAATTCTTCACTCATTGTTAAATAAGCAATTTGGCGAAAAAAACAATTGACTAAGAGTGAAAAATAAAACAATTGACGTTTCCTAGCTGAATGTTCAATTGTTTTTTTTTAGTAACACCAACTCCCACCAATTTCCCTAAATATTAAATCTCGCAATTTTTTTGTAAAAAAGGGCACAAAATAGGCAAAATAGAAAAAATAGTATAAAGAACTCGTGTCAGAAGTCGTATATTGCACTCGTCCTTTAGAAAACTCGCGTCTCCGCCGCTCGTTTTCTAAACTTGGACTCGTGCAATAATAGGCGACTTCTGACACTTGTTCTTTAATATACTATTTTGCGTTTTTTCGCTTCGGCCATTGCCGAAATAGCTTTCAGTCGTTGATTTAGGACTTTTTGCTTGATTAGTTTTCCTTTATGATAAATTTTTATTTGAAAAAATTCTGAAACTCGGACAGTGTTGCCAGATTTTTCAAACAAGCGGTTTCTCGTTCGGGATTGGCTAGAAATCGTACATAAACAACAAAAAGTTTCGGGCTTAGAAATATCAACTCCTGATTGACTCTATTGTAAACTCGAACATAAATTTTTTGCTCCGACTTTCGCGAAGATACTACCAGAATCAAATGCAAAAGATCTCTCAGAATTAAATGTTGGAATCATTCAAAGGGAGGGAAATTAAGTGTTGTATGGTATGAAATCAAGAGCCATCCACAGGAGCAGCATTCATCTCGTGTTTGGGGATAATGGAACATGAACTTTAGCTAATTTATTAGGTACCGGGTATGCAGGACACTTATCTGAAGAATATCGCTCCCAAGCCAAAAATATAGTTAAAAATTAGAAATGAAAAGATGTCTGTTCTCCCGACGCAACCACCTAAATTTCTATTGTAAAGTTCAAAAATGAGTTATTCCCGTTAACAAAATTTTGCATAAAAAATTCAAAAATGAGACTTTTCTGCCAAGCGCATTCACAAAAAAAGTGCTTAAAAATAGAAAAATAACTATTCTTCCGGCGCATCCACCAAATTTTTATATAAAATTCAAAACTACACTTTTCTGCTACGAGCATGCACAAAAAGTGCTTAAAAATTGAACACATCCACCAAATTTTTTATATAAAATTCAAAATTTACACTTTTCTGTCAGGAGCATGCACAAAAAAAGTGCTTAAAAATTGAAAAATTAAAAAACGACTGTCCTCCCGGCGCATCCACCAAATTATATATATATATATATATAAAATTCAAAAATGACACTTTTCTGCCACGCGCAACCACAAAACGATGCTTAAAAATGAAAAAAATATAAAAATAACTATTCTCCCGGCGCATTCAGCAAATTTTTTATATAAAATCCAAAAATTACACTTTTTCTGCCAGGAGCATCCACAAAAAAGGTGCTTAAAAATTGAAAGATAACCATTCTCCCGGCGCATCCACCAAATTTTTACATAAAATTCAAAACTACACTTTTCTGCTACGAGCATGCACAAAAAAGGTGCTTAAAAATGAAAAAAAAAATAGAAAAATAACTATTCTCCCGGCGCATCCAGCAAGTTTTTTATATAAAGTTCAAAAATGACACTTTTCTATCACGAGCATCCATAAAAAGTGCTTAAAAATTGAAACACAACTGTTCTCCCGGCGCATCCACCATTTTTTTATATAAAATTCATAAATTACACTTTTCTGCCTGGAGCATCCACAAAAAAGGTGCTTAAGAATTGAATAATTGAAAACTAACCATTCTCCCGGCGCATCCACCAAATTTTTTATATAATATTAAAAAATGACACTTTTCTACCACGAGCATCCACAAAAAAGTTGCTTAAAAATTGAAAAATAACTATTCTCCCGGAACACCCACCAAATTTTTTATATAAAATTCAAAAATGACACTTTTCTAAAACGAGCATCCACAAAAAAAGGTGCTTAAAAATTGAAAAAAATTGAAAAACAACTATTCTCCCGGAGAATTCACCAAATTTTTTATATAAAATTCAAAAATGACACTTTTCTAAAACGAGCATCCACGAAAAAGGTGCTTAAAAATTGAAAAACAACTATTCTCCCGGCGCATCCACCAAATTTTTTTATATAAAATTCAAAAATTACACTTTTCTGCCAGGAGCATGCACAAAAAAGTGCTTAAAAATTGAAAAAATGAAAAACAACTGTTCTCCCGGGGCATCCACCAAATTTTTTATATGAAATTCAAAAATGACATTTTTCTGCCACGAGCATGCACAAAAAAGGTGCTTAAAAATTGAAAAATTGAGAAAAGATCTATTCTTCCGGCGCATCCACCAAGATTTTGAATAAAAAAGTGAGACTTTTCTGCCATGAGTATCCACAAAAAATTTGCTTAAAAATTCAAAAAAGAGATTCAAAAATTAGAAAAAAATTCAGAAATAACTATTTTCCAGACGCATCCACCAAAATTTCTCATATAAAATTCAAAACTAAGAACTAAGCAAGAGGGGAATTATGAGTGTAAAATATTAAACTTCTTATGACGTATCGACGACGACTGTAATCTTATCGGTTATAAGAACTCAGAGAAAAATTTCTCTGCAAAAATTTTTGAATTCATTGCCAGAACTCATACACTCGTTTAGACTTTCTTTTAAGAATGTGGCTTTGCGGTCCAACACTGCACTTGATGTTTTCAATACAAAAAAGTTGTTTTCCTTCTCGTTACGATCGGCATTACTCACACTTTGAATGCTTAATGATACTTGGTATTCGACAGATTATTTACTGTTTACAACTACTTTACACTTTTTGCTTACAGACACTTTCTGTATTCAAACTAAGAATGTCGCAAAGCTGACGTTCAGACACACAGTATAGAATATTTATTGACTCTACTATCTTGGATTCGTTGGAAAACAAAACGATCAAAAAAGTTAACACCTTATTGTGCCAATAATTGCCAGTGATTTCAATATTACAAGCATTTCAACCGCAAAAGATATTGTTTAAGTTATACATTTATTAAAGCAACAACCGTTTTTTTTTTGCCAATTATGCTTGATTAAATACAGCATTTAAACTGGTAGTAATCGATCCCAAGACAAAATGATATGGAAAAAGCGTCATCTATCTCTGACACATATACAACCAGATGTAACATGCAAAAATATCGTTTATTTTTCCGTTCTATAAAAATTACAATCAGACTTAGTGAATAGAAGGAAAAAAAATTGACTTCATCATATTGACTTAAATTGAATTCTCTGGAATTGAATCCGAAAAATTAAAGCAATCTCCCCATCTATTATTCTTTTCCATAACAAGCTTTCTCTAGCGTAACTCATTTATCATTTGCCATTTGAAATATTACGTTCATGTGTAACGAATAACACCAATCTAAGAAATGTATTTGAGAGGAAATTACACCTTACGCGCCCCGATTATATTCGAAAAAACAAACAAAAACACTAAAAATTTTGAGACGCAAACTCTTCAATCCTCACGACAAGTTGGTATTAGTCGTTGCATTTAAGCAACATCAGCAGTAGTTAAAGCTCGTGAAATGCATATTAAGTTTTATGTTTGTTTGGACTATAAAGAGAATATCATTCCTATAACAGGATGACGTTGGTGGTAGTAGTGGTGGTGGCGGTGGTGGTGCTGGCGCATCAAGAAGCGTGCGCCGGGCGTTTGAACAGCGTCGCGACGCTACTACCACGAAAATTTCAGTACACAGCAAACTATCGTTGAATCAACAACAAATTTTATCGAATTATTTAAGAGATACAAAAATACAAATTGTGGCAATTTTACGGGTATGTGACCAGAATTATGAAATATGATGCACTTGGTGCTTAGTTTTGTATTAATGACAGTGACGGGCGTGTGTCCCATCATGTGTGCATGTTTTCAACAATTACCAACACCAAATCTTATCTATTGTAATAATACAATTAATATTACCACAACAAATTTCGATACAAATCTACAACAACATTTAATTATTAACGGTTTTAATACGAGTGAATTACAAGTGTTTATTGATGAATTGTCAAGTGTAGATCGATTGAATTTCATTGAATTAACAATTATCAAGAGTTATATTGGAGAATTGATAAATTTGGAGAATTTTACAACAATTCAAACAATTCATTTGAATTTTGATCGTTTCGAGAATTTAACAGAAACATTAAGCAATTTTGATTTTGTTAAAAATTTAGATTTATCACAGAATAATTTAATAGAAATCGATTCAAATCAACCATTTCGGACGTTCGATCAATTAGAAACATTAAATTTAAGTGGTAATTCATTGATTGAATTAAACCAAACTAATTTCTTCGGTTTAATTAATTTAAAGTGTTTAGATTTATCAATAAATAATCTAACAATAATCAATACGGGATTATTCAATAATTTAACATTATTACAATATTTAAATTTAAGTAATAATCATTTGTTACGATTAAACGATCGATTATTCAACAATTTATTAAAATTACAACAATTAGATGTATCGTATAATCATTTAAAACGTATCGAATTTGGTAGTTTCCAATTACCGAGTTTGGCACGTTTATTATTATCGAACAATTACAATTTAGGTAATAGTTCAATTGATGATGAACCAATTATTCTTGTTGGTAATGGACAACGTTTACAAATTGTTGATGCATCAAATATTGGACTCAAACAGGTACCTGCTGCTTTAACACATTCAATACGTACATTAAGATTAACAAATAATCAAATCAAACATATTAATTGTGGTGATTTTGATTCGTATCCTATATTACAATTACTCGATTTAAAAGCTAATCATTTGGAAATTATCGAAGATGATGCTTTAGGCCGTTTAGATTGTTTGAATATTTTATATTTGAGTAATAATCGTATTTGTGAGATACCAAAGAGTTTACCAGAGAAATTGAAAATACTCCATTTAGAATCGAATCGTATTGAAACAATCACAAGTCACGATCTACAAAATCTACCATTATTAGAAGTTTTATTATTGAATGACAATAAAATTACATTAATTGAAAATGGTGCATTCCAACAATTATACAATCTAATCACTTTAGATCTATCAAGGAATCCAATCAAATCATTAACCACCGATTGTCTAGCGGGTCCAACAAATCTACAAATCTTACGTTTATCGAATATCGGTGTTAAACAACCAATTCAAGATGTTACATTTCCACTATCAACAATTGAACATTTAATTATACTAGATCTATCAAAAAGTATCGGTTTAACACGTCAATTATTAGCCGATACAGCTGCTTTGGCAGCATCCCATCAATTGCAAGAATTAGATCTATCATATACAAATCTAGAAAGATTACGTTCGGATCTATTCGATTTTCTACCACAATTACGTTTATTACATTTAAATGGTAATCGTTTCGATTGTAAACAATTGTATTGGTTGAGTGTATGGATGAGGCGGCAAGATTTGGCCGAATATCGTCAAATAATATGTTTTAAACCACCCGAATTATGGGGTAGTTTATTGATCGATCTACAATCAAATGATGAATCGACAATTAATTTGGAAAAAATCGGTACAACCACCACCACCACCACCACCACTACAGATGTGGTATTAATGGATGATGATTGGATTAATTTGAATTCATCGCACATATTCGACCACAACCATCAATCGAATAGTTCAACTGGTGAAATGTCCATGTTTAGTATGGCTGATGATGATGGTGGTGGTGGTGGTGGTGGTAATAATAAGGTGGCACAACCACATCCCGGCATGTTAATACTTATCGGCGGTATATTAAGTGCTATATTAATTCTGACGATATTAACAAGAAAATTAACAAAGAAACATTGGGATACGATCCGATTGTTACGACAACAAAATAATGATTTCGTTGAAATAAATAATTTACCAGGTGTTACAGAATTGTGGTGACATTTGAGGCATTTAGATGAAGATCGAACTGTATTATATGAAAGTAATTTAAATTAAATTAAAAAAAATATAAGTGCTTGTGATAAAAGTGAATTCTCTACTTTTCTATGACTGATGATGATAAAAGTTAATTAATTAGTTTGTTTTTTGTATTTGTATAAATCGTATAGAAAATTCGATGGGACAATGTAGACAAACGTGTTCTATAATTATTGTAATTTTTTTTTTGTGCATTAATTATAATTTTTGCTACCAATTTGTAAATATTTCAAACCAAAAAAAAAAAGATCGTTCAATGTATTGTGATAGTCCCCTATGAAATCTAAACAAGAAAATATAGACGTATTTAAATTATTTGTTGTTAATTTTCATTCAAATCAACCCTTCAATAATTGCTGCTTTACACGTTCTTATACAGTGGTGGCAAATCAACTAATTAAACTGGAAAGGCAACTAAAAACAGGTATCGATACTTTCTAGAAATGCTAAGCAAACTTTACGCTCTCAACTAGAGCGTTTCATGTAACTACAACCGTCAGAAGGCGTGGCTTGTGTTGTCATAGGGATGAGAGGGAACAAGAACACTATCCACACTCTCTCATTGTCAGTGTGGATGTAGCATTCTATCTCCTTTTATATATAGAATTTGTAATTCTTTTCTTAGTTGTTAGGTTTGTCAACCAATGAAACCTAGTTTAAAAATTTTATAAGTTTCGTGATATTTTTCAAAGTGTACCTATTTCATTCGCCATCTCTGTATATTCGATTTGTATAATTGTCGGAGTTTAAAAAAAAATTGATACGCTACTGATTTCCTGTTCGACAGAACAAGAATTAGCAACAATTTCACAAAACATTTTTTTAGAGTTAAAATTTCTCACCAGTCGGTCTAAACTTTTTTGTCGCTCCAGGCGCCCTGTCTAGTTTCTTAATTTCTACCAAAAAGCAATCAAATACTTATTAATATGTTCAAGAATGCGTATAAAAATGTCCCCCAAATTTGTGCAACTCCAGGCGATTGCTCCAAGCCGCCATTTTAAACTACATCTTTGTTATTTTTTCGAATGTATGGATGTTTATTTTAACCCCCAGTCAGTTTATTTGTAATGCATGGTATGGCCTTTTAATTAAATATTTCAACTCTATTTAAATATGATTAAAAGTAGCCGCTAGTTGAAATGTGGAGAATCAACATTTAGAATTTGGTATGATCGGACCAAATTACAATAATAATAATTTGCATAATGTAAATATGTAAAATAAGCAAATTTCAAAGACTTGTAATGTTAACAGTGGATCTGCAGATAGATTAATAGCAAATGAGAAATTTAAGAGCAATTTTGTGTAGAATTTCAAATTTTGACGTTATTCTCTTTAGTAATTCAAATATAATAAAAACTAATTTTAGAAGAATATTCAGGAAATCCATAGGAAAAATATACATCTACAACATTACAGTTGGTTTAAGCTTGTTCCGAATGAAATCAGTTTTAGAGCCGTTGTCATAGTGAACGGTTTGTGCCGTATAAACAGAGAATCTGATCCGTTTCCAAAACAAGCTCGCTAGAAAATCACTTTAATTCTAAAAGTGTCCGGGCGATATTTTCGTTATGTTTCGTCGTTGTTTAGAGGAATTTTTAGGGCCAACGATGAGCAACAACAGATCGAACGCGATCAATGCGAGTTACATTTCAATCGATCGTCCAAAGAATCGAATTGTGTAATAAAGCTGTGTCTACAACAATTGTATTTTTTATGCGTAACACAAAGAAAGATTTTCTGGTGGAAAAATGTTTAAAAAAGCAAGTTTTAGAGGCTGTTGATTTATCGACGCTATACAAGCAATGTAATTGTCAAAGAATGCAATGAAAATATGGCAAGCGACGCAAAAACTCAACTACACAATGATTTCGAGAGATATTTATAGAAACCTATTGTTGTGACAGTAAGTTTGCCAAGAAAAAACTGTATAAGTAAGGTTTTGCCTACGAAGAATTTTGCATCAGTACCAGCCAAACGAATATCAAATGAGGCAATCGAGCAAAACAACGTTCACTTGAGTCAAGAAAATAGTGCGTCCTGATCTCGCCCCAAATGGGGCAAAATTTTTGAACATGTCTACAGAAAATGCTGGGTAATTGTTAGGTAACTTTTGACAAGCATCGTTGAGTTGCTCACGAACAACATGTGCATCGAAATGAAACTAGATACAGAAAATTAACTTGCTCTGTCTTTGGATTTCGACTTGGCATAGGCAGACTCCTTAGCATTTTTTGTGGAGATTTCTCCCTTATAAACGACGTGTGCTAAAATATAAAATACAGCTGTTTTTTTTTTGTACAATTTCCTCTATGTGCTTATCATAAATGCCACAATTGTTGACTGGAAACCTATTCTTGTGGCAGTAAGTTTGCCAAGAAAAAAATGTATAAGTAACGTTTTGCTTATAAAGAATTTTGCATCAGTACCAGCCAAACGAATATCAAATGAAGTAATGGAGCAAGCTTTGCCTTTAGATCAAAACAACGTTCACTTGGTCAAGAAAAAAGTGCGTCCTGATCAGCCCCCAATGGGGCAAAATTTTTGAAGAAGCCTCCAGAAAATGCTGAATTTGATTAATCGTCAACTGATCGCAAATTCAACTGGAGACGATATTTATAATGTTTTTAGAGACCTAATAGCGTCTGAAAATTTACTTATAAAAAGCTTGTATGTATTATAACAGATACTCTATCAATAATGAGCAGCGAAAATGGTTTCGTTGGTTTTCCTTAAATGGGTTAAACAATTTCCAAATTTCAAAAGAGTTGGAAGTTTATCATCCGGTATTGTCATGCTTTGGTAGTAAATTGCACAATTCAAAGTAGCTCCCATGCTCTTTCAGGTTGATCTTACTTGGATTAGCATCTTTCAAGGGAGCAAAGTCGCTCGGCGACAATATATCTTATAAATCTTCTGCTTGACGGTTATAAATTTTGAATGATTTTAACCACAATAACCAAAATCGTACAGTTTTTTTAGCTTATAAAGAAAAAAATGCACAGCAACAGTAGCACAGGCAGTAGTTATAGCAACACAACCCCCACATGACTACACAACACGAAAGTGATGCGTTATTAGATCAACCCGCCAATAATAAACTAGTCACAAAGATATAGGGTGTTTTGTTAAACCACCATCCCCCTTTTTATCCAAACTGTCATCTACACTGAAATACGCCAGCGGCAAATATTCAATTTGTCAACAGAGAAAAGTCAAATACTACAACACCAAAAGCCGTCGATTCATTACAAATACATCATCAAAAAATAAACATTTAAACAAATTAACAGTGCAGGAAAACAATAATTTTGTAGCCCGAACAAAAAAAAAACAAAACAACAAGAACAAGAACAAATCTCGAACAGGTTGATCATGAAATTACACCGTAACGGCTTCGGGCAATTCAATTTTTCTCGGCTCTATTTTAGAGAGATAGACGAGTGGGTGGGGTGTGTATGTGTGCGTGTGTTGTGATTAAAGAAAATTGAAAACCTGAGGCCAGAAGATTGGAGACGATTTAAAATAATTCACGTATGAAATGTTTCGTTAGCAGGAAAAACAAAATAAATCTGTAATTTTTTTTCCTGGCAGTGTTTTGTTTTCAATTATTCCAACATTTATGGCATTATAAATCATAAATTTAATACCAACCCCCAATTAAAATGAACAATTTCACTTTACAGTTATACGATTAATAAGAGGTCTACACGTTATTATCATTATTATTATTATTATATTTTCGTAATTTCTTTAACGTGTGTTTTATGTTCGTTACCAATTACTTTGAGAAGTTTATTGCTTTTGAAATCCTCGAGGAAATAAGACGAGGATTATAAAATAATAAACAATAGCTATAAAAGAGAGAGACTATAAATAATAACTACATTGTTCTCTCGTTTTTGATAATAAAATCGTTGTCAACATTATATAACGCAATTGCTTGCCTCTACTTAAAAAAATTAAAGCTTGCAGAACAAGAAACAAAAAAAAACGAAACAAAAAAAAACTTACCCCCAAGATCGGCGAAAAAAATATCACGTAACGCCAAAAACTCCTCCTCTGGTGCCATATTGTTATTCCCGAAGCAGTCGTTTTCAGGCCACACTTCGCTGAAAATAAACCATAAGAATAATTGTAATTTTTATTAAAGAGTTGAAAGAGAGGAGAAAAATGTGTCGTACAAATCACTTTTCTCGCCAATGGAAAAAATCTGTAGCGCCTTTATGGCCTAAAATCTTTAATTAGAGTCGTTTCCAATGGTAATGAGCTATAACTTCAAATAAAAATTTGCTTAAAACTTTATTTAGTTTTCTCGTAAGATGTTAAAATTCAATGACAATACCAATTTGAATCGATTTTGATGTTGCATTTTTTTGTTTATTAACAGAATTCAATGAAATTTATGCCAGTTATAATCGTTAATATGTTTGATGTCGGTATGAATTTGTTTTCCCAAGATTCACATCCATTTTCTAGAAAGAGTAATGAATTCTTTCGAACAATTCTTGTTTATCTGGTTTTGGGGAAAAAATGGCAATAACTTTTGAAATTCAGACAGATATATGAAAAAATTCATAATCAATTTTCGGATGACTTTCGATATGAAAACGCTTGTTTGGTTTTAACGTCTGATATTTCAGTCTAAAAGATGACCAATTTAAATTTGCCGATTTCAGTAGAATAGTTCCATCAAAAAATTCTAAATAGTAAAAAATCTTACGATGCAATAAAATCGAGTTAGTTTTAGATGAATTGTACTTTTTTACAACTGCAACTATTTATATTTTTACAATTGAAATTTCAGATTTTAAAACTACAAATGGCCTTTCATATTAAAGGTAGCTCTGAAACGCTCCATTTCAACTATTCGACTGATGATCACAGCATAAATTTCAAAGATTACCCACTGATTTTTTTTTTCAATATTTCCCTGTAAACCAAGTAGTCAACAATAGAAAATCAGATAATCCATGCATTGATTGATTCGTCTAATATGAATCTTTGATTCACTCCTATAGAAGAGTGTATTTAAAAATAGTATATTAAAGAACAAGTGTCAGAAGTCGCCTAATATTGCACGAGTCCAAGTTTAGAAAACGAGCGGCGGAGACGCGAGTTTTCTAAAGGACGAGTGCAATATACGACTTCTGACACGAGTTCTTTATACTATTTTTTCTATTTTGCCTATTTTGTGCCCTTTTTTACAAAAAAATTGCGAGATTTGATATTTAGGGAAATTGGTGGGAGTTGGTGTTACTAAAAAAAAACTTTATTTTATTGTTTTATTTTTCACTCTTAGTCAATTGTTTTTTTCGCCAAATTGCTTATTTAACAATGAGTGAAGAATTTTCATGTACTCCACCTGAAATAAGGGAAATTGCTGAAAATGCAGGAAGCAATTTACTATCCGATAAATCCAAAGATCAGTACGAAAAACGGTATATTAAGTATCTTGTTTTTATGATTTTTGACAGTTGTCAAAATCAATGAAAATGTTACCAATCTAGTGGAAAAAAAATTCCTACTATTTTACTTTTCAGCACTAGTTACGAAATGTGCACATTTCGATACAGTAGCGAGTTTAATAATAGCGCTATTATTGACGCAAAATAGAAAAAATAATTTAAAAAATCAGTTTCTTTCATTGGTCATTGGATTTAGTCATTGTTAAAGCGGATTAGAAATCGACACTGAAATATATTTCGGGCTTTTTTGTTGCTAAGTGTGTCTCTGTAGATACTATTCGGAGTACAAAAGATTCTGTCAATTTTGCTGTCAATATATGTACCAATAATTTGTACCTACTTTAATTTGAGAATTAAAAAAAAAATACCAATGCTCTGGATAAATAAATAATTGCGGTAAAGTGCCTCAAAAAAAAACCTTTAACAATATGAAAAGATGGTAACTTTTTAAATTCAAAATAATAGTAGATTATGTTATTAGGCGCAAAACTGGAACTTTGTGTGCTGAAGCTGACTGTTGTCTGCCGAACGCCAGTGAGGCAGACATGTCAGCTGAAGCACACAAAGACAGTTTTGCGCCGAATGACATATACTAGTTTATCTTCAAACGTCTTAATTTAACATTTTTTAATATTGAAAAGTTTTTAAAAATTTAAATTCTAACTGATCACAATATCTTGGCAGTACTGCTTCCATGGCGATGCAAAAAACAAAATTCAAACAACCAATAAAATTAAACGCCAATGACAGATTTTGTCATTTTGTCTGCCTAAGCTTATAAAAAAAGAAAAAAGCGCCTAGGCACACAAAATGCTATTTTTACCTTGTCATTTGAGTCACAAAAACTGTCACTTTTGTGCCGTTTGAAGATAAACATCATTTGTATTGAATATACTCGACTTACTCCTGATATACGAATGGACTTTTATTCTGTTAATAGGTTTTAATGAAGCGATTTTATTGAATCTGCCAATTTAAAAGTTGAGTACTAAACAACTTCACTTGAGGTAGTAGAATCGATTTATTTTTTAAATGAAATTTTAAAAGCACAACAGTCAAAGGTTCATTATTAAAGATCTTTTGGTTAGTGGATGAATTTAAGAAATTACGCCCAAAAAAAAACACCACAGCATGTTGCTGTTATCGAAGAGAATTCATTAAGCTTCAGTAGCTCAAGGCTTACATTTCACAAATGCTGAATTATTAGTTATTATTTTTTATTGGCAATTGTTGTAGTTTCAACAAACAATTTACTCATAAATAAAACTGATTTGGTTATAGTTTCCAAGTCTCAGCTTTCCAGGCTAAAATTCTACAATACGTTCTATATTTTTTTGTTCTTCTTAAATATTTTTTGCTAACAAAAACTCTCAATATCACATTTTTTTAAGTCCGAGCAATAATACCAAACGGAATATTCCGACAGCGATTCATTTTTGGCCTATTGAAAGCATAGAGTAAGAGAATTTCTGTCGGAATTTTTCGTCTGGTATCGTTCCATAAAGATCCAGGACTTATGCGAATTTAAAATAAGCACGAGACAATTTTTTTTTCTAGTTGTTTCCACAAAAAAAACACAACGATCAATCACTTTCAATTTTCAACGACTTTATGGAATCCTATCTATTGATTTTTTCCCCTCTCTAAATAAACTCATTTAGATACACTTACAAATGTTGGCTGTCTTTGATAATTTCAAATTTGGACATAGAAATAAAAATTAATAAAGTTCTCATTACAAAACGCTTCAGTTCGAAATCTGCATTCTGAAAAGCCGTTAACCATAATTAACTTGACAAATGTAAGGTTAATTATAAGCAAATTTGGCATTCTCTAAACAATTATCTACCGCTTTAAAATCGTATTGTGTTTGTTGCAATCGAAATTTGGATATATTTCTTTTAATATTGATAAATACAGGTGATACAAGACCACATACAACATTATTCGTTATAACTTGATAATCTTTGCTTGCATGGACGTTTTATCCAATGAGTATTGATTCGAGACAAAAAACACCTTAATTATCAATTATTGCATTACAAGCCAGATATTTAGAGATCTGTTGATTTATATAGGTATCTAGTTCTTCAATCTAAACATTTTACAGCGCTTAAGGCAAAACGGGTAGGTTTTAAGAGACACCACAGTACAGCGCGCAGTGGATACGTCCTGTAAAATTGTACCTTAAGCAAAATTCTACGTTCCACCGTGGCCTAACTATATTTAACCGGAAACTGTCTATAGATTTACGTTTAAAATTATGAATTCCATCTTTATTTGATTATGTTCTTGCACCTGTTACTTTTCTCACAAGAACAGAGAAATATTCAAAACGAAGCCTCTGCCAATTCGCAAGACATTTCGAATATGCAATGGTTTCGTAAAGACAAAAATAATCAACCATCCTATGATATATTTTGAGACTTTTGCCTTCAGAATTTGATACGAAACTTATGCAAGTTGTAGTTTTTAGTCTATGTGATTTTTCTCAAGCCATGGCAGGAACTTTTGGGATAAGAGGGTGTAAAGCACCTTCTTTAAAAAAAAAAGAACAAATCGCAAATAAGCCGAAAACAACAAATATAAAAAGTAGGACGGTAATGTGCCATCAATTATTTTACTGAACAATTATTGAAGACTATTTAGAATGTGTTGTAAACAGTAGCACCTAGCTCTTCGCAATCTGCAGTAAGATTTGGAAAATTGTAACAAAAAAAAAACGAAGCCTGAAAGAATTGGAAATTGTGTAAACTAAAATTCACAGAATAGATTTTAGTTAACTATTCTGCGATATTATTTATTCTGTTCGAGATTCAAGTTATAAGTTGTTTCATGTAACTTTACCCATCTGAAGGCGTGGCTTGTGTATGGTAACATTAGAGATGGAAGATACAGAAGAGAGGAGAGGCAATTATAAAGTTGGGAAAAGCGTTACTTTTGTCAATCGACCGAAAGCAGACTGAAAGAAAATAGAGAAAGAAATCAGCAAATATTCCAAAATTTCTATCGAAAGAAAAAACGCCTATCGGAATATCGTGCAGAATAAAACGAATTGTAGAATCGGCTTTATATGTTCTTTTGCACGTAGAACATGTAATTTCGCCTGCCATCGTGCTGTATAAAGCTTGCTTAATTAGTTATGTGACAGTAATCTTGATTTAGCAACAAGTAAATTAGTACAATTCCCAGTTAAAATAAATTATACCAAAACTCCTAATAATGTTTGAAAAGTTGCGGCCAATTTAATAAAATTTATCAAACCGCCACACTACCTTTAAACTATCATCATCATCATCATCCTCCTGGTAATAATAACAATAATAAGACAAGCTTAACCAACAACAAACATAATTGTGGTATGCCTAATATTACAGTAATTAGGTGTTTAATAACATAAACTTAAACAACGTATGTTTATGTAGGTTAATTAGTTTCTTCAAGTTTTATGTAATAAATGCGAAGCGTTAAATTTCTTATCTCTTACAACAAAATTACCAGCAACAACTCCAACCAACATTTATACATACCGGTAAACTAATTCAACTAGGTACATTAGAAGAAGAGTGGGAGGAACTCTCCTATTCACGGCTTACGATAGAACAATTGTGTGGTCAGATTAGGTCCAATTAGGACTTTTCAGTATCAAATTTCAATCAATATTTATTAAAAAAAAACAACTTATAGAATCACGAATTAAATCCGTACAGAAGTAAATTATCTAAAAATTCATAAATACCAATTATGGAATTGTAAAGATTACAAAAGTAAGCGTTTCTTTACCAACCAGACAAAACTATCTAATAAATGAACATTGAAATGAAAAATCAGATAGTTACTTTATTTTCGAATTATCAGATAATAGTTGTAAGAAATTATTCATTGTGTGCAAAATTTCCTTTCATTCCATACACACCAGTTAAATATTATGTCTATCTAGCAACGGATTATTAAATTGTTTGTAACTTTGAAAAGAATAAGACAGAGTACAGTCTGACCTTGTCGAACTCATTACAGAATAAAATGTACCTAGCTGGCTGTGGACAATTTTCAAAACTCATAATGAGTACTACAAAGACAACACATGTTTTTCATATATCTTGCTTTGTCAGTTATATTAAATTCAACACGTATTTATAGCAACTATTAACCTTGACTCCAGTAATAAGTGTCTAGGGATGTGAAAAAATAATCGATTTTTATATTAATCGATTATTTTTTTATAATCTATTTTTAGTAATGGATTCTCTAAATATTAAAGATAGATTTTTAATAAATCGATTATATTAATTACACTCTTTTTTTATTAAAAGTGAAAAAATTAGATACACGACGTTGGTTTTTAAACCAATAGCCGTTTGTAGATAGTTTTTTAATCAATTTTAGCACTGAATGAATTATTAATATGAACATGATAATTTTATTATTATGTACAAAAACAATGCAATTTTTCGAATAATCAAAAAAAAAAATTCGAATTTCTAGCAAAATTCGATTTTTTTTAATAAATCGTTTTTTTTGTAATCGCTTTTTTTCACTCCATGTCACATCCCTAGAAGTATCTAAATACTAAACATAAAAAACTTCCACTGTAACGACACAATTGTTCTATCGTACGCCGTGAATAGGAGTAGACTTCCTCCTACTCTTTGTCTAATGTACCTAATTACATTAGTTTATCGGTATATCAAACAAAATTTAAATCGATAATTATCGAAATTGATAAAATACACTTACCGGGCGGCACGTAATAAACCTACAGCATTTTCGAAATCATTACTTCTTAATTTCCGTTGTACGTTCTTCATAGCTTCCGTTCTGGAAGGGCAAGAAAAAACAACAATAATTTATAGATTTAATGGCACAGATGATTACCGTTTTGTTATCTATATATTATTCTATAAAGCACAATACACACCGACTGAACTTTTTTTTTCTGTTGCAATACTTAAAACAATTATCTGTCGATCTGTACTGAACTTAAGGAATCAAAAAAAACTTCCACTAAGTTGTAGTATAAAACTTACTTTTGTTCATCGATTTCAACACCGGAAGTTGCATCAAACGGTACAATATCCGTGGGAATTGATCCGTTCTCAACAACACTAGATAATTGCGAGGAGATCTCGTCCCATTGATCATCCAAATTTAATTTGTTTTGTTGCTGTTGTTGTTCAGTAACTATTTGTTTTGCTATAATTCATCAAAAAAAAATATATTACTTATTTATTAAACTCGAGTGATTAATGATAGTGGATAAATCTAAACAATAGCACTTACCCGATTTCTTTCGATGTTTCGTTTTCGTCATCGTCGTCGTCTTCTTCTTCTTCTTTTGTATAACAATCGATCCACTTACTTTACAGAAATGTTCAAACATCTTCAGAAAAATATGTTGCGTTTCCATTAAATCTTTCAAATATGAATTGGACATTTTTACATCATCATAAGTTATTAATAATGAAACGATTAATTCACGATATTCCATTATATAGAAAATATTACTTTTTATTATGTTGGCTGATTGACGTACACTATTTTCATTTGATTTATCCATTATGCATAATGTTAATAATAATTCACGATATGCCATTAAGGCTAAATGTAAACGTAATGACCATAAAAGAAATGTTTTCTTATTTGTTCGCGTCAAATCGTAATATTTCTCGATTAATTGTTGTGTATAATGGAAGGTTTGCAATGATACAGTCTCACTAGAATTGGAATCGAATTATATAACTGATAATGGAGTCATTTATGTAGTACACGGGTGTACCATTCGGCTTAATATTCTCTGAATGTCTTTATTTTATATAATAATGCAATAATGGTTCTTGGTACAATATCTGCATCTTGTCGATAATAGTAAAGTCCGTCTCATGACAAGAGTCCCACAGTTAATGCTACTGATAGTTAATGCTAACGCCTTCAGGCAGTTGAAGTTATATGAAACGGCCTCTAGATTATGTTTACTTTTATAACTTATCTACACAGTTGCAGATGTTGTACCGATTCTAAATAAACGAAAATTCCAAGTAGGTACCGCTATTTGGCACACCCGGTATATCAGTAACCTCAAATATTCCTCTTGTGCATATCTTAAGAATTAATGACTTTTTTTTGGTTTTTGTACTCAAAAATAGTAGAAAATGTAAAAAAATGGCCTTTTCCGTTGTCGCTGACGCAACTACTGCAGTGATGAATATTTGAAAGGAAAATTATTGGATAATTAAAGTCTTTCTCATCGACTTCTTATCGCTGCCGCCTCTTGCAAAGAATAGCTTTAGTCACCAGCAAAATTTGAAGCCTTCAATTCCCCTGTGTTTCGATATCGATTGCAAGCTTCTTGTTTCCAGCCTTCTCGATGATTTTCTACTTTTACACCCAATCAGCTCTTCTTCAATTGTTTCCGGTTCATTACTGTCTAAGCTTTAATGCGATCATTTATCTTTTAGATTTCTATTTCTTCGCTCTCGTAGAGTTCTCTACTGCTTATTGCACTTTCTTCTTCCTGGCAAACGTTTGATTATCCTTCACTACAATCAATAACTACTTCTTCTAGATCTTTACAATTTCTTAATTCAGTTAATCAAATCTTTGAAGATTTTTTACTGCTTTCTAGAGATTATCTTCTGCTTCTCTTAGACTATCTCTTACGTATCAGCAAATGAATTCGAAGACGCCTATAAAGATCAATTTTAACAACGTTTTGCTGGGTGATTGCAAAATCCCTTAAAAGGTACATAAACGGTCTCCAAACACATTGCAATACAGTGATTGATGCGACAAGTTCAACTAACGCCAATAGAATTCATTTTGTCGATGTTGCGAGCATAGTAGCTTATTATTACAGTAAAAAATCACAGGGTAATAGAAAAATATCGACATTAGCTACAAACAGAGTTGCAAAAATCTTAATGTAAAAAATAATGCAATATTCATTACTTTTTTAATGAGTAATGTAGAAAAATTACATTACCCATTACAAAGTTAATGAGTAATGTATTAAAGAATAAAAATGATTTCGAGTTGGAGCTAATGGGTCTTTTAAACTTTTCAATTCTGACAACTAATAAATCGCAAAAAAAAACAAACAAAAAACGTCCTGGAGTAAATAATAGACTTAGAGCTTCGATTAAAAGCTCAATTTGTTTATTATTATATTTTGTTTATTATCTTTGTCCTATTTTGATTCCTATAGAAATTAATTAACAAAAGTACATCTGTTGAGGAATATGATGATGAAATGAGTCAATGATGAACTAGCTGATTCTATTTATTAATATCTCTGAGAGATGTGTTACAATTACTGTCTGCTAGGACTCTCTGGTCAAGACTGTTATATCAAGACTGTCTTCCCAACATTCACCCCTGATGGTAAGGGTGGGTGATAGGTTGGGGGACGGTGATGGCAAAGACCTAACAACATCTAATAACAATATGGGGAAAAAAATTTTTTCTCAATGGATTTTTGTTTATTCAAGTATCCAAAAGATATGCAAATTTTTTTATTTATTAATATTGATATTTAATGGGTTAAAATAATTTTTATTGTTAAAGAGTCCGAATGTGTCGGAGCGCGCGGAAGTTACATCACCCGTTTTTAGTGCTATTTTCACCTGTAAATTAAAATTATAAATATTGATGATAGAGTTCCGGAAGGTAAGACTTTTTTTAGCAAATTTCCTGCTCTTTAAGGATCTTTTTTCAAATTCCGGATATTTTTAATAGGTTCGAAGATATTTGCAAAAAACCAAACCCCCTCTTTTTTGTTATTAAATTATTTATTAATAATTAATGTATATTTATTAATAATTAAATTATATATTTAAAAACTTACATTACTCATTAACATGTAAAATGTAATGGAAGTTTTCAAAATGTTCATTACATGAAAAAGTAATGAGTAATGTAAAATAAAGTCGTTACTCATTACAATAGTAATGAGTAATGTAAAATAAATTCGTTACTCATTAAAACAGTAATGAGTAATGACGCTGCAATGCATTTAACAAAGTAAAGCACTTTTTGTAACTCTGGCTACAAAGCCATTTCTATTGTGAAAAAACTGCACATTACCATTTAAATTCTTAATATATCTTTGTAATTCTCTCAACAGAATACTGAATACGTGACGGAATATGATTTTAGCTCATCTATACCTGTCTTTTTCGGTATAATTTAATTTTTTTTAAGCCAGGTAATTTTGACTGTGCTTTGTCCCAAAAAGTATTGTACTTTATTTAGAATAAAAGTAGCAAAAAAATCTCATTGGACATTTGATGGTAAAGAGTTGAAAATGCTTCTTTCGCGACTTATAAATAGCCAGATAAAATATATGTTTGAAATGTTTTCAGCATAATAATAAACTTTAAAGATATTACAGAAGATCTCATGAAAATTGTTTCGAGATTTACTGAATTAAAGTTGGAGATTTGTGAGTGAAAAATAAACCGATGACAAACAGTTGAAAACGAATCCCAGGGTGATAGAAATATCTCAAAGTTAGCTACAAAGCGACTTCTATTGTCAAACAAAGAGTGCCCATTGTCATTAAAATTAAGTTATTAATTTTCTCAAACAGTACGATAATTCGATTCTTCCTCATCGAGTTTTTGTAGCCAAAAATTTACAACACTGCTTGTGTGTCGCCTTTTGCAGATAGAACTGCTTCACAGTTGCTTCAAAAGAAGAAATATTTCTGTATCAAGATCAAACTTGAACTGTCTAACGTTAGAACTATGCGACTTCCAAAAATTTAAATATGTGTCGTTACCTTGATGTGCTTTCGACTCCTCTTCGTCTTCATATTGGAACCTTGTTTCCTTTCATCCATATCAGTGGTAGTATCGCAAGTGATAATTTATCTTTTCTGTTTTGCACAACAGCTCGTCATCTTCTGATAATTTCACATTTAACTTAAATATTTATCTTTCTTGCCCGATTTTCTCTACATTGAATTAATTCAACTCTTCTCTCCCCTTCTTTAAAAGCTTTCAATATTTTGTCGAGATTACCAATTATTTCTGTTAGACTATCTCTTGTTTCTGATAAGTAGGAACAGTAAAAGGCTGAGCTGTTTTAAAATCTCACAAAAGAGGATCTCGCAAGACATCACAAAACACAGTGATTGGTGCAACAAGTAAACAATCATAGACGGAGTCATATAAATTTCTCCCAGATAACTACAAGGACTTGTCAAATAAATAGAGTGTAGATTGTGTCATTTATATTCTTAAGATATCTCTCTATTTCGCCCGACAAAAAATCTATTTTTTGCTCATATTAGACAAAATTTTATGAACTCTATTACCGATCGTTTATTATAAGAAAAAATTTTTTCAAACGATTACGATAAATTATAGATACATTTTACTTGATTGAAGAATACCTGAGGTTCTATAGAGTGCCATAAAAACATATTTTATGTTAATGTCTTACCTGACTAATTTCACTTCGAATTTAAAACATCTGTTGAATTCCATGAAAAATTTCAATGCCCATAAATAATACGAATCATCATGTTGTTGGGCACGTTCCCTAACTAAATTATCTTTTACATGATACATAAATGTATTATATGAACCATTTAAAAATTCAATACAGAATTCTTTTAAAAATAAACGAATTGTAAATGCTGAACGTCGTTCATATGTTTGACTTTCAAGTGATTGTAAATTTTTTGGTGTTTTCACTTTCTTCTTATTCAAATCAAAATTTAACGAATTAATCTTATTTAATGGTTTATACGATATTAATTCATTATTATCATTAATTGATTTCATTGATTTAATCACGTACGTACCACCGAAACGTGAATGTCTACAATAAAAACGAACAAATTTAAAGAAAATAGAATTGACGACAATTAAGACGGGGAATTTTTTCTTAGAGAAGAATTATTTTAATGATGACACACTGTTTTCTTTAAGAACAACTCAACCGATCATTATAAAGTTTGTTAAAAAACTGAATAGATTTATTATTCTAACTAAATGGTAAATATACCCAATTTGCTGGTTGAACGTGAATTTTTAAACGTCAAATGTGTCAAAAAAATTCCCACGTATATGTGGAAATATAGGTATTTTTTAGGCCGTTCAGTTGCACACTTGACGTTTAAAATTCACGTTCAACGAGCAAATTTGGTATAGTAGTTGAATTTGAGGGAAATCAATTTGAATTGATCATTCTGTAAATATTTATTGAACTTGAAAATACTTAAATTACGAGATAATTGGGGCAAACGATCGATCGTTGAGTATCATAATTTGTTTTGATTTATTGTTGTTTTATTGTGAAATAAACGATAGAATCCCTAGGGTCATAAAATGTTCAAATTATAACAAAATAGAATCGTCCACTGTTTGAAGTATTAATACGAGACCGAAAAGAAACACAATGCGAATTGATCGGACAAGAATATAGGCCATTTCAAAATAGAAGAACCCAGGGAAGGCGTGTCTGGGGTGTGGTCAAGTCAATATAGGAGTGGGGTAAGCAAAATATGATGCCTATCTATTAAACTCTCTTTCTTTGGTTGTGATCATTGACTCTCATCAACGGCTTGAATTGAAGATAAAAGCTTCAGTCAAGTCGATGAAATCACATGAACGCGCAGTAAAAGTTTATATTCATTAATAGGAAAAAAGAAATAATCTTACCTAGCGCCGCTATAATTCTTGACCTTCTGCTGTTTCTGATTGGATTCCTTATGCCGGATCGCTAACAATTCCGCTTCATCTCTGATCTTCTCCATTTCGCTACGTTGTAATGCAGCATTCGCCAATTCACTAGCTTTCTGTTCACGTAACATAAACGATAAAATCTCCAAAATATGCATATAATAGACTTTCTCATTAATTGAACTCGACATAAATAGTAGAATATCCAACATTCCCGATTGGTGTAATGCCCATAGGACCTGATCATGTACACTAGCATCATTATCTGGCCGTTTCTCTGTATAGGGATCCGGTGGGACATACAATATATTTCTAATTAAAATTAGAATTCGCTCAATTATTAAACTGTTCTCTTCACCACGTTCAGCGTAATCCTGTCGATACGGGAAAAAAAATTAGTTCAATTATTTGAAGAAAACAAGTTATCTTTTACATTTCCTGAACAAGGCTTTCTTTTTTGTTGTATTGAATTAATTAAAACAATTCTGGTAGGCCAAAAGGAGAAACGAACGATGAAAAGAAACACACAAAACTTGGCATAATTGATCAAATTAACGCTTTTGCAAATCTGCACAGTAGAAAAATTCAATCAACAAAAAACTCATTTTGCAAAAAGAAAAGAACAGAAAAGACGAATTAATTAAAATTTCAATGAAGAGACAAAAATAATGCGATTAAATTCCTAATTAAAAACCGTATTATACGTCTATAGATAGCACGGTAGGGGCGGAAAAAAATTAATAATTTTACAAATGCACAAAAAATCAAGCGGATTTTCATTTACTAATAATAAACCATGCTTTTAACATCACTTTTCCAGTTTTTTTTTTTGTAGTTTTGTTATTAGCGTTGTCGGTCGATATCAGAAGACGATGCAATCTCAAGAATAAAAAACGGTTGACATTAAAATCGATGGAGATGAGATAACAACATGAAAGCCAGGGCCGATTTCAATTTTAAATGAAACGAATTCTGCGTTGTCGTTAAATAATAAATAAACCGTCCACATTTATACAAATTTTTTTTTATACAGAACAAATTTGATAAGCAGGCTTTAATAAACACACAAAAAGTGTACGCTTTTAACCCAACATGGCTTTTTCCACGCGTATTATCAGACCTTTTGATAATCATGAAGTAGAAAAACATATTTTTGCATATTTTACAAATATATTCAAATCTATATGACTACAGGTGGGTAGAATTCTATCTAAAAGGGTTGAATGGGATCAAAAGTGTATTCGATCGATAAAATGACCACGGAAGCAAATTTAAGAGGGTTTTAGTGTTTCCTTTAGAAACGTATTTTATTCAACCAACATAAATACTGAACTGTTTTGTAATTACACCAAATTTCACAAATTGGTGCTTGTTTAAAGAGCAGAAAAAAATGAGCGACATGCAAAATCTGACCGTCTACGTGACGCTTAAAAATTATTTGCTGCTAACGTACAGAACAATATAAAACAAAACGCCAAATTCTACAAAATACTCGTCAACGCGTGTCTGTTTCGGTATAAGTTTAATTTATTTAAATTACATAATTGTTTTGATTTTGTCCCCAAAGTCGCTCTAGAAGAGATTCAGTAACGTTTCTCATAAAAATACAATAACTTTAGCCTTTTCCAGCCCGATTTTAAAGCCAAAAATTGACGACATTACTTGTGCTCCTTCTGCAGATAGAGTCCGTTTCATCACAAAAGTCTAATAGTTATGTCTAACTTACAACACAAGCCTTCAAATGTCACGCCTTCAGTCCGATAAAGTTACATGAAACAACCTCTATATTATTTTTGTATCTGCAACTTGTCGATAATAGTATAGTGCGTCACATGACAAGAGTCCGATATTTAATGGACGAAGAGGGAAATTACAGACATCTCTCGCTTTCTATCCGAAAGCCACGCCTTCAGGCAGTTGAAATTACATGAAACGGCCACTAGATTATTATTTTTACAACTTATCTACATAGCAGCAGATGTTGTACCGATTGCAAATAAACGAAAATTCCAAATAGGTACCGCTATTTGACAAACCAGGTATATCAGCAACCTTAAATATTCCTCTTGTGCAATTGATGCGCATATCTTGAGAATTAATGATATTTTTTTTGGATTTTTTATATTCAGAGAAAGTAGAAAATGTAAAAAATGAGCTTTTCCGTTGTCGCTGACGCAACTACTGGGGTTTTGAGCGTGACACTGTCGGCCAGTGATGAATATTTGAAAGGAAAATTATTGGATAATTAAAGTCTTTCTCATCGACTTCTTATCGCTACCGCCTCTTGCAAAGAATAGCTTTAGTCACCAGCAAAATTTGAAGCCTTCAATTCCCCTGTGTTTCGATATCGACTGTAAGCTTCTTCTTTCCAGCCTTCTCGATGATTTTCTACTTTCACATCCAATCAGCTCTTTTCTTCAATTCATTACTGTCTAAACTTGAATGCGATCTTTTATCTTTTAGATTTTTATTTCTTCGCTTCCGTAGAGTTCTCTACGGCTTTTTGCACTTTCTTCTTCCCGGTAAACGCTTCATTATCCTTCGCTAATATCAATAACCACTACTTCTAGATCTTTCCGATCTTTTCGTTCAATTAGTCAAATCTTTGAAGATTTTTTACTGCTTTCTCGAGATTATCTACTGCTTCTCATAGACTATCTTTCACGTATCAGCAATGAATCGGAAGGCGCCTGTAACGATCAATTTCAGCAATCGAGGTAAGGCCAAAGTTTTGCTGGGTGATTGCAAAATCCCTTAAAAGGTACATAAACGGTCTCCAAACACATTGCAATACAGTGATTGATGCGACAAGTTCAACTAACGCCAATAGAATTCATTTTGCCAATATTGCGAGCATAGTAGCTTATTATTACAGTAAAAAATCACAGGGTATTAGAAAAATCTCGAAGTTAGCTACAAATCGATTTCTATTGTCAAAGAAGTGCAGATTACCATTAAAATACTTAATATAACTTTCTACTTCTACCATGAAAATAGTGAATATCATTACAAAAAGCTCATCTATGCTTGTCTTTTTCGGTATAGTTTCATTTCTTTATGCTAGGCAATTTTGATTGTGCTTTGTTCTAAGAAGTGTTGTAATGGTCGCAAAATTTCACCAAAATCGCTCTATAAATAAAGCATCTCTTCACTGCACTTTATTTAGAATAAAACTAGCAAAAAAATCCCATTGGACATTTGATGATACGCTTCTTTCGCTACTTATATATATATATATATATATAGCCAGATAAAATATATGTTTGAAATGTTTTCAGCATAATGATAAACTTTAAAGATATTACAGAAGATCTCATGAAAATTGTTTCGAGATTTACTGAATTATATGTGAATAAAAGTTGGAGATTTATGACTTAAATATAAACCGAAGACGTCTAGACGAATATTATTATCATGTGCAAAAAGACGGTCAAAAACAATACACAACAACACCCAAGTTTTAAAAGAAAACAGACAATTGTGTGGAAATTTAATTAAAACATAAATTTCCACAATTAAGATTGTTTTGTAATAGTCACTTTCAGCCAACACTGAACAAAATAAAAGAAACTCAAACAACACAACGGCGGAGAAAAAAAGAAAGCATGATTTTGTTTCACTTATCAGTGAATGCTTTACATTTTTTTTTTTGATATAGAGAATTCTAGAATAAATACGATAAAGATAGATTGGAAGCCGTTTTCTCAGTCATTTCTTATTTATTTCCAGTTCGTGATTACAGTAAATATTTGACTGTTTTCAAATAAACGCAGTCGCCCTTCGGGATATTTCCAATTTTTTTTTTTATATAATGAGATTTTTAACATTTTCTTTTTGAAAAGAAATGATATAAAAATCGCGACATTAACAGTAACAAAGTCTGTTGCCAACATGCAACATTTCCAAAGCAATTCAGTAAATTACATTTTAAGCTCGTTTTCAATGCACCATCGCCCATATATTTTCTTTATAAATGCATATATAGATATAAATATCTACTTACATTTACGTTTAAAAATTGCCATTTTTCATAGTGTTCAGACACTGTAATTATTTGGTTTTTACCAGAAAATAGAGCCAACTAGAGTTAAACATTGCTATTATCAGAATGAAGGCAATTTAAATCAAATTTTTGTGCAATCGCAAGATATTTTTGGATTGATTTTAGGATATTTTATCCCATTCTGTTTACATAAATCACCAACGAAAACCAAAAATGTTCGCATAAATAATTCGAATTGGATTTAAGGAAGGTTGACACTTTTTTCATCAACAAAATTTAGGTGAAATTCGATAAATTTAGATCATGTATTTGTTGGATCTTTTCTTGCACTTTTTTGTCAAGTGTTTTCTTCTGACTCTTTTCGATTCTCCTTGGTATTCTCTTATGCTTGAGCTCTTTAAAGTTGTTGCTTTAATTTCTGTGTTTACATAGCGTCTCCACACAATGTTGCCTAAGCAGTAAAACTAATTTATGCCTTTTGTAAAGCTACGCCCAAGTTTTCAGAAATACAAAAAAAATCTGCAATTTTTACAATTTATACGTTGTTTGACTTCATCTCCTTTAGAACGTGTTCAACCTCGTCATCAGAGTCGAATCGCCTTCTGGTTAAAGGCTCTTTCAGGTTAGAATGTCAAATGCAGGATGATCCTGCTGTTTTGCTCATCACGGATTTCAGTGCAAATTGTTATGCAAGCTTTCTTGGGAACGTTTTCAGCACCCACACATTTCGATCGAACAACGTCTAACCGAAGCCCTAGTCTTAACGGCCACCAAGTTAAGATGAAGCGTTCTTATGAAGTATGTGCAAGGTTGCTTGTAGACTGGGTTAAGCAACCAGCACAAGAGAGTTTCTAATAGCCGCACGAATTATTTCTGCAAAACTTTGCAGATCTCACAAGTGAGAAGTTTTGTTCCTGTTATTCTGTCGATTTTGATTCTGTATTCGTGTTGCTAGCTCCTCTTTGATAAAATTCTTTGGCGTTTTTGGCAGCATCAATTCAAGAAATCTTTCAGTAGGATTTTCGTCTCTTTTAGAAGCTTCAAAGATTAAACAATTCCTCCAAATTGCTGATTGTTTTGCTGCACTCAAGCAAACGTAGGTTTCGGTTTTGTTTCTCAAAGCGAGCTCCGTCTCGCCAACAATTGATTAACTGTACTTTTTCCAGCTTAGATCGCTTGATAAGATAAAGGACAAATGATAGACAAGTCTTTAGATTGAACTGTACAAATTCCAAATAAATGCAAACCATATGAAATGTTAGTTGAATTTTTTAAAAAGTTTTCATTAAAACTCTTCACTGAAATTTCCATAAATTAAACACAAGTTAGTGTAATATTTAGATACAGTAGATGAATGAATCGTACTATATAATATTTAATAACAAAAAAACAAACGGTCTCAGCATAAATGGAATAAATTAATCAAAAATAAACCACAAAAGAATATGCCATTAAATTAAAATAATTTCCAACATCAACAAAAACCAAACAAACAAAACATTGTGAATGATTTTATTTTTATTCTATGCGAAAACGGAGAATAAAAGAAAAACAACAAGAATAAATTAATAATTCATAAATTGGGCGACAGATTGCGAAATATCACAAATACGTGGAATCGATAGCCATATGTATTATTTTTTAATAAATAAAGATGAAACGCACTGATAACTATATAGTAACTTGGCCAACAATTCATGAATCTTTTATAAACTTCATCACGACAAGCAAACAAACCAAAAACACGCATGCGCAATTACTACTTAATTAACAAAATATAGCTTGAAATGATCAATTCTGGTTAATTTATCTGTATATTGAATGTCGAAAATTTAAAAAAAATCTAATTAAATGATCGGTTCGTTCCAGCTAGCATATCCGAGATTTGCGACTGTCGGTCGGGATGAAACTTATAATCTGCTGAAAGCCCTTTTCAGTCACACAATCAACGATGAGTTTTTACATGTTTTATAAAACAGTTGAATTTTTTTGTGGATTGGTGATTTTTATGTCCGAAATTACTGGATAGAACGTATAATTAATCATTTGGAAGTGGATTGTTGGAGTTATAGCGTTAATTTTTTTGCCAGTTGGGAAATAGGAAAAAACTTCATAAAATAGTAAGCTTCTTTATGCTATTCTTTCATACAGCTAACAATAATTAAACTGGCAATTGTCAGTTGTAAGTTAATCCGATAATCTAAGGAAATCTCGACGTTTCCTAACCGAGATTTAATCTCTATGCAGAGATACGGTTGCAGTTTTCTCTCTAAATAATTTTTAAATAAAAAATATATTAAAGATGGATCAATAAAAGTTTACTGTTCGAAAGAATTTGCCTTTAAATATTACACACACACAACAAAACTAATTGGACGTACATTTCTTGTTGAAAAGTTTCTTCCGTTGATTTTAAATGAACGAATATACGTCTACATCCACCACCAGTCTATTTAACAAGTTTAAATTAAGAGTTTAGTCAGTTGTTAAGGTGAAAACCATTAAATATTTAAATAACTGATTTCTCACAGATAATAAAATTGTGTGTGAGAGAGGAGATACATTTTAACATCAAAACTGTTGAAAGTTTCCAACAACCAAAAACTCTATTTAAACGTTAATTATTTAATTAAAACCATCACAAACAATACGTTGTGAAGGAAAGATGTCGGGAGATAATCTACAACAGTAGCATTGATGGTGGAACCGTTTGCTTGACTTCAAAATTGCAAATTACTCCTTTGAATAGCCGATTTAACGTAGATAAAATTGGAAAAATAAACGGCGCAAACTGGGTGGCGCTTTTGTTAATTTCAACGTGGATTAGAACAAGGGATGGAGGAAAGCCAGTGGGAGAACTCCAAAGTCGATATTTTTGGATACTAAAAAGTTACTAAAAGGTAAACGTTTCATGTCAAAAGACTTGATTTGCAAAAGAGAACACTCCTAATCACAAAAGTTCAGATTCTCTTCCCACAACTGTAGGATACAAACACAGTGCACGCTGATTTATGCAAGTTTCGCTAGACGGCTCATCGTATTTAAACGTAGATTTCCGACACTGACGAGCAACCAGCGTGCACTGTGTCTGTACCCGTAAACGTTACAGAAAAACAAGACTTCGAATCGGAGAACTACTTTAGAATTTTGAGTCGTAGTTATTTTTTGTAACCCAACCAAGACTTAAGAAATGATTTTGGAAAATTTCACCCCTCAACTGATAAAATGGAGAATGAAACTTTCATCCCCTAAAATTGGAGGGCGGAAAAAAATACTTACAACCTGAAGCTAGATATATGAAATTTGAACAAGCAAACCATTAAGAAAGTGCTTTCTCAAATACATCAGTCTAAAATAGTGTATGAAACTTTCGTCCCTTCTAATTAATACGAGTGGAATTTAATATTTAGGCTTCAGGGTAGAAATCAATATCACCTGTTTAAGTATTTTGGGAAATCCATAGAAAACACAATCTCAAACAAGTTTAATACGGTTTCAAAAAGGCTCTTTAGCTCCGAAAAGATTAATTATTCTTGAATGAGAACCGTTGAAATTGTAACTTTTTCAGCTGCTTCAATATTCAACGCCAACTTTCATACAGTTTTGATGATAATGAACGGAACGTGTCTGATAATTTATTTCCAAATGAACCGTTCATATTATTCGTTTCGGTCAGCTACATTCGATAAAAAAAGAGAACGTAGAACTGTTTACATAATAATTTACGGATTCGTAAGCCGATGGTAGTATATTAAAAATTAAATTTGAAATCCCGAATAAAAAAAGACTACTTACAATCTCCAGGATTTTGCTCAAACGCGTACTGAGCACAGCCCACACATTCTCATCAGCAAACGACTGTTTATAACTAGCCAAATGATCCTCAATTTGTAAATAATAATTTCGAACAGTCTTATCAGTGGGTGGTTGTTCATTCCATAGAATCAAAGCTGGTGTTGTTAAATTAATCAATAATCTGTAACAAAAAAAAAGAAGGAAATAGTAGCTTACGAACGAAGAGAGCAACAGCAAAAAAAAACGTAACAATTTTAAAGTTGAAAGAAAACTAAAGATGATCGGATAAGAGAGATGTTCACTGGACCAAAAAAAAAAAAATCGACGACAATTACAGTAAAAAGTTTTATCACTATTGATCGATAAATATAAAGGAATTTGATGAAATAGAAATGTGCTTTAAAGACAAGTTGTGATAATAGAACTATTACTGTTTATTCGTTTATCAAACGGGCATAAAACGTTATTGTTGATCAAAAGAATAAAGCAAAATTGACGACCATTTATTTGCATTGTAGAAAGGAGTAAATAACAGTTTGGTAAAAGAATATTGGAAAAATTCGAAATATGTGTAAATCATTCGTTTTATTGTGTACTTTGAATTTTTTATTATTCATTTATTTACTGTGCAAATTCTCTACTCTACTGCAACAATATATCTCCAAATAATACCCGATAGAAACGGAAACAAACAGACAAAAAATAAGTGTAAATCAAACAGAAGATTAAACATTCAAGAATATACAGATCAGGGCTTGGGTCTAGGGTTAAATGAACAATTAGAGAGGTATATTACGACACCAGGAGGCTGTGGCATCGGGGCTTTTAATCAGTCAACAATCAATCAAACGAGACAGGCGAAAAATAAATAAAATAATTTCATTGCAAAGGAAAACTCAACGGTGCACAATCTTTGTCTGTATTAAAACAAAACAAATTTACACAAAACAAAGCAGGCCCAATCCACCCCTGTGCACAACGGCTCCTCTATATAAGAAAAAAATGAAAAACGCCGCGCATTAGAAGTGAAACTTCTTAGGTTAAAGATAAAGTTCTTTTTTTTTATTGGTTTGTTTTCTTTCTGTCGTTGCCTGAAGACTCGATTTTTTCTGCATTTCACTTATCACAAAACAATATTCATATATAACTTAACGCCATTAATTAATATTATAAATACAAACATCATAAATCGCGGTAGGCCAGTAAATTTTAGTTTCGTTCCCGAGGCCACTATACATCGATCACTGATACCAAGTTTAGACCCTAGTGTTTATTTCACACAGTTGGCAGAACTGACAGAGAGACTAGAAGCGACGCTATAGCAACACCCCCACTCTTCCCCCTCAACTGTCTCTTAGAGCGGAAGGGTTACCCCTCACGGGGACGGGCATTTTCGTTATGCTTCCGAACAAATTTACTACCCTACCGCGGCTAAAGAAGTAACAAATTTGCACAAAAGGGAGCTAAATTTTAAGCCAATCCCCTTTCCCTCGTTATTACAACTGTATCAGGCATAGATAATAGAGGCTCTTAAATATAGCGACCCCAATATATGGAGGCATTATAAAATGCTTTGCATTAAATTCCGAAATGGGCCCGTACTGCATTATCGCTCGCATTTATTATCAACTGTAATTATACCATCATTTACGGATCCGGACTTATCATCAAAATTAAAAAAGAAGCTTAAATTTTGGGCCTCGTCATTTTGTAATTTCTCCTAGAAATCGTTTCATCTAACTTTAGCCATTTGAAGACGTGGTGTATGAAGGCTTGTGTTGAAGATCAAAGAAGGTAAGAAGACAGCTGATCCTGAAAATCGGAGGGAGAGAGAGATATAGGTTTGTGCTCTATTCTCCCCTAGAAATCTGGAGATTTATTATGAAACGGACTGTAAAAGCAGATAGTACACCCAAATCCATATCCCTCTGATATTTTCAAAGGTCTCTAGTTTCAATAACTAGAATCACACAATGTGAAACACCCTATTCTAATGTGCCACTATTTTTTTCAAATAGATCTAGTCAGCTTCTACACGGTCTTAAACAATGGTGAATAATAACTGGTTGCATAACTCGCAGGCGTCACTATTATTATTATTATTAGTATAATTTTGGTAAACATTACCTGAGTAACACATCAAACAAATCAGTTTCCTTCCAATAATTCTTCAACAACGGCAATAAATCAGTTTGTACGACTTTCGTCTCACCCAACTGACGACGTATATCGAAACTATCATCGTCACGTCTCAAATAACGTATTAAATCTTTTACAGTTTCTAAAGTATTCGAATCGGCATAATATTTATTCGTTTTTGTATCGAAATAACCCAAAGCATTGCAAGTTGCTGCTAATTCAGCTGATAGAATCGACGACATCACTACTCAAGTCGAATTCTTTGAAACGTTTCAAACTTTTAAATCTACAACAAAAATAAATAAAATAAATAAATAAACAACATACGGCAACAATAACATAAAACTCGTGTAATATTTAAACACCTACACAATATTAGGGAGAGACTCGAGCAAAAAAAAACGAACTTTCTAAAAGTTTATATTTTGATTAATGTTCAAAGTTTTTCGAGAGCACTCTGTTGATTTATAAGTTCGAAAAAAAACGACCAACGATTTATACAACTTAAATCTAATGATTAATAATTGAATTTAGCAACTTTCATTCGTTAATTTCGGTTTTAATTAAATTTTCTAATATGCGACAAGTTTAGAGAATTCTAGGTTATGGTCGATTTGACAGTGGAAAAACGCGGGAACTCTATTCGACAGACGACAGACAAAGCGCCAAATTTGAATTATATCCGGGGGGATTATATCAAATAATAATTTTACATTTCTATGGAATATAATAAGATTATTAAAGGAGAATGTTGGTTAATTTGCTAGTTTTGTGGGTAATATTAACGTCTTTTGTTGTCTCTACTGTTATAAAATCAACAAAACAATAGAAACTTGAACAATAAACTTGCATATTTACTACGTTCGTAGTACTTGCTTATAATATAAACTTAAATATTATTTGTATGTGTGTTTAGTGTTATAATAGCCATTTAGTTGTGTTTATTACAAACAGACGACAGTATTTATTTTCATATAATTTTGTTAATTACAACATAACGACTTGTTATATTATAGAATAAATCAGTAATATAACAACATCCCTAACGCTGTGGTTGTTCTTTTTTCCCCCTCAAAGATTACACAAGACAAATTTATTAAGGTTTTATCATGTGTCTGTAATAATAGGATCAGTGTTAGGTCTAATATCCGCCCTTCTGTTATGTCGAAAGACATACCGACCCGAAGGAGTTTTGAATTTTCGTTAGCGCCTCTTTGAACACGATTTTACAGCGTATGATGCCAGAAATCTTGGATTCAGCCTCTACACAGAGATCTGGGTAATCGAAATATTTTCGATACAAGAAATTCGAGTAACAAGCAACTTTTGAATTTCGTATACCGAGAATCTATCAATTGTATTTTTTTAAGCGGTTTAATTGTACTCTCTCGTCGTTTATCGATTGGCTAGAAAAACAGTGGGAGCTTGCTTATATTTTTGTTACTCTTGAGATTCTAAGATAAAGTACAAACATTCCTATTTAGATGGAAAAAGTCGTTTTTCTTGAGAAGATGTGAAGAAAGACAACAAAATTGACGATTGAGCCATTTCAATCAACGTAATTGAAGCTGAAGAATTTTGGCTTGAAAATAGTTCAACTACATTCATCTGCGCTTACAATATTTGGACATGCTTCGTCGTTCAAAACAAAGAACTTTCCCAGGCGAGAATTTACAATTTTGGACCAAGCCTTGTAGCCAACTTTCGCCAAAGCCTGGCTTAACTTTGTACCCCAAGGCTTGGCAATTAATAACCGACCCAAGACTTGCTCTGTTGTGAGTATTAAGAGTAGTGATGAGCAAAATTGGTCTAGCATTTTTGCGAGACTAAGACCAAGACCAAGCTGTCTCTATACAACAATATCAAGACCAAGACCGAGCACACAAGGACCAATACCAAACCCAAGATCAAATATGCAGGACCAAGACCAAAAACGTAAGACTAAAGGAAAATTATTACTTCCGGTGAATTTATTAGTTAAACCAGTGATTCCCAAAGTGTGCGCCGCGGCTCCCCGGTGAGCCGCGATGCCGTCATTAGGGCGCCGCGAAATATTCAATTCTCCAATTCTTGAAATATTGCTCTTTTAAAAAAGGAAAGTTTTCCAATTTTTCAAGAAAGTCAAAAATTTAGGAAAAAATCTGATGTATTGAGGGCGCTGCGGAAAAAAATTTGATTATTTAGGGAGCCGCAAACTGGAAAAGATTGGGAACCTCTGAGTTAAACAATTCGAAACACTTTTAATATATTCTTTTCTTGCCATGAAATATCTTTTGTACTTGAAATTTGCAGTTTGGTTGACTAGATTTTAACACTAAATAAAGAAATGAAGAAACTTTACCACTGTCTGAAAAAAGGCATCTACAAGAATGTCCTCGGAATAAATTTTCTTTGTTCCTATGCCTGTATGAGCCACCCGTGTGCAAACTTTCTTGAAACCGCTCCCTATCAAACAATTTACAATAATAAGAAAATTGAAGTTTTCGATACCGAGTATAATAAATATTTTCTTCGAACTGTTTCTTCATTTGGGAGCTTCCGGATATAATAAGTCGTAAATTGTATTTACCTGTGAACGGCAATTTTGTACCAAGAAATCTCGAATTTTCTATATAAAATGGGCCAAATGGTTAAGACCAAGACTGAGTACCAAGACCAAGACCAAGACCAACATCGATACCAAGACTATTGTAGTCTTGGTCTTGGTCTTGCATTGCTAATCACTAATTGAGAGTTCCTATCTGGATTATAACATGACCTCAATAAAACGCACTGTAAAAAAGACTATTATAAAGATTATAAGTTGTCCTACACAAAAAAAAAACGGCCATTCTTTAGTTCAAACTCGTCACTAATTCAGTGGCGTGACATGGAAAGGGAGAGATAGTGGTTAAGAATTATTTGTGTTTAGTTATCAATTTTCAAAACCTTTAAGAAGCTTTACAACCTTTGCTTTCGCAAGTGAAGAACAAAAAATAAGGATCTACGTTAAAAAAGTGCTACCTGGTGAAACAGTTGAATGTCAAAAGCTTCTACAGCAAATAATTGAAAACCTTACAAATTACAAAAAAGCACTCTAGAAATAGCTCGAAAATCAGGCATTATTAGCCCACGATTATTCAAACAAAGCTGTTAAAAAATTATGAGAAATACGACTAATAAATTCTATTTTGGTCCAGTATTTGTTTATCGGACAGTTTATCAATAAATGGTAATTAGTGAGAAAAGCCGGAAATTTCGGACGAAACGAACAAATTATCAGCTCAACTCATTTACAATATCAACTAATACGACTCTGTTGTGACACATAAAATCCAGTCATTGTATTTGGACTAAAACAGCAGACAGCACCCCTGTGACTGCCAGCCTGCCACTCTGTATATCTTCAACATAAATCTTTGACTTTTCCCTTATTACAACAATCAAATGTGCAAATTTATGCACGTTCCCGACCCCTATGTTCGAAATTCAAAAAATATATTCCTTCACCATTTCGTATACCTATAGCAGAAGAAAAATGTCGATTTTTTTTTGATTTTCAATAAAAAACCGTACCACACATTTCAATGAATACTAAATGCGTAAAAGCATTTGACAAATGATAAAAGTCATAAAAGACGCACACACGAAAAGAACCGAATACTATCAAAACGTTGTGGTTATTCTACTTTTACAGAATGACAGGTGGGAAAGGGGCAAATAAATCGAAACTTTTCCACCATTTTGAAGTCAACCAAGAGGGCTATAACAAAGCGAATACTAGATAATGCTGATAGAGCTAAAGGGTAGGGGGATTGCCATCAAAATTTGCTTTGTAATATTTCATGGGGATGAAGAAAAAATCCTTTTGTATAGTAGATGATGACGACAACAACAACAATAAATCTCTAGATTCGTGTTGGATTTTTTTCTCATTTTATTTTTTTTTTCGTACAAATTTGAGGACGATTATTACGAAATTTCAAGCTTTTGTCAATTCTAACATTGGTGTCGTTTACATTTGTAATTAAAACAGAAGCTTAATTACACGTAGCTGCAGATGACGCTGACGTGAAGCGAGTAGTATGATTGCTGGTGTCAGCAGGAGGCAATCTATTTTGTAACTGTTACCCGCTTGCTTTCTTCCTACATCTAATTATTAACGTTGATGTTGCAAGATTAAATCGATTTTGTTCGATTTTTTCCAACAAATTATAATTGAACAAAACCTACTTTAATTCGCCCATTTCTAAGCTTTAACTTCAAGCATCTTTCTTGGATAATTAACTGAGTTTAAGACAACAAAAAGGAAGCACTAGAATCGCTATTGTATTTGTAATCATTAACTAATTCGTTTCATTAACTGGACTCGAGTTATAAATGCTGATATCTTTGTACGAAACGTTCCGGATCTCGATAATACCCTCCGGATATCACAACCATTCTATATTATCATTTGATAAAAGATTGCTGACTTTATAGCCACAATTCTCGACTGCAGTATCTCGATTATTTATCGAGCATACAGATGCCGTCGTCTAATCAAAGCAGTATTTCTTACCTCACCCCCGTAATTTATTCAAAAATTCCGAGTCCGGACCGGTAAAATGCCACCACCATCTTCAACATTAATGATAGATTGAATGGGACTATAACTGATTTACGTAAATTGCTTATTTCACCTGTCGATATTGCTAATTTAGACCGATGAACGGATATTGGCGTGGAAACTTTCATTTCCACTCTGACAGTTGGTTGTTGTAATTCAATAAAAAGATCAATATTAGCAATTCATTCAACCAACCCCTCGACGAAAAATTATTTCCGATATTAATGATTTAGAAAAAGAAATATGATGAGAAAAAAAAACCAACAGGAAATTAGGGTGAGTTTATGATAAAATTCAATCGTTTTTTTTTCGGTCGGTCGATATATAGATGTTGAAAAAGTTATAGCGATGTTTTTCTATTCGATAATCCCCAAAGTTTAAGCCGGGTATTTATGATGGTGGACGAACGCGCAAACAAAAAAAAAAAAACGTTTCATCGAACTTATCAGTTACATTGTGTGACATAGGTTTATGGTGGTAGTAGTAGTTGAAAGGTCACGACGATCAAACTCGTCCACGAACAACAACAACAAAAGGATAGAAACACATTTAGAAGCTCACAAAGGGATTGACATCTCCCAATCACCGAATACAACCCGGCCCCCGTGCTCAATCCATAAAAGCTCCTCTATGCGCTTGACCAGAAACATACGACATCATAAATCTGCGCCAAATCCTGGATAAAGGTACTGTTCTCAATTGAGAGAGCCGTCTGAATCATCAAATCCGTTAGAATAAATCTGTGCGAACCCCCGCCTCCCCAACAGTAAAAATCTATGATTATAAGAGTTGAAACAAAATTCTTTTACAGTTCATATGATGCATTGATTAAACTATGTATGGAAAACAGAAGCTTTTGCTGGAATTGGATTAAATTCAAAGCTCCATTTATCTAGTTATAAATGGCGAAACGAAATGAAAATTTAGATAAACAGCTTGTTTTTTTTTCGTCTTCTAGTAATTTATGATGTGGCCAGTCGCCAGGTTGAGTCGCATCCAAATTATCCTAAATAAATCCATGGGAAATACCAGGAAACCAAAAAACAAACCGTGTGTTTTTATAAATCGAAAAAAGTCTCGATGTTTTTTCTAAAACCATCCTAGAAGTAGCCTGTTAAAATGCGCAATATTGCCAACATTCTGTTTGGTTAGATAACGTCTTTATTCGGCTTATGTTTAATAATTAGAGACCAGATGTTTGAGGAAAAATCTCTAAAATGCATTCAAATAGCCCCAATCATACTGTCTGATGGCAGCTTTACTTATAAGCGCTTAATCTGTCGTAAAATTAATCTCGAGGCACAATGCCAATTTGATTATAGATCCTTAGGATCAAATCTATTGTCTACAATGTAAATTCGGGATGTTTCCAGATGCCAAAACTAATACAATTGCGCAATACTCTATTCGAGTTTGTTATCATTACTTTGATAAGAGCCAATTTATTATTTTATAAACATTGATGTTGTTAGAGATCGTTTCATGCAACTTCAACCGTCCGAAGGCGTGGCTTATGAAGGTTTCTGCTGTAGACACGAGAGAGAAAGACAGTGAAAAGATCATAGAGATGAGAGAGGCGGAACACAGTATTTCTCCATTTTTTCGACAAAATAGGGGCAGAACATGAAAACCGTACGCAGATTTCTTGGCACCGTATCATATCTGTTCATGAAAGGATTATAACAATGAAATAAATGGGAAATTTAACCTGTAAAGTGGTGGAACAGCCTATTATTTTTGGCACCCTTCAACTTCTTTCTTTTGCCAAAAGTTAAGCTGTCCTCGCTGAGCAATATTTTAAGTTAAATCGGTAATTCGTATAATTTACAGCACAATACTCTATTCGAGTTTGTTATCATTACTTTGATAAGAGCCAATTTATTATTTTATAAACATTGATGATGTTAGAGAACGTTTCATGCAACTTCAACCGTCCGAAGGCGTGGCTTATGAAGGTTTCTGCTGTAGACATGAGAGAGAAAGACAGTGAAAAGATCATAGAAATGAGAGAGACGGAACACAGTATTTCTCCATTCTTTCGACAGTTTTAGCAATTATCCTGAAGATCGTAGCAGTGATCAAAATAGGGACAGAACACGAAAACCCTACGTAGATTTCTTGGCACCGTATCATCTCTGTTCATGAAAAGATTATAGCAATGAAATAATTGGGAAATTTAACCTGTAAAGTGGTGGAACAGTCTATTATTTTTGGCACCCTTCAACTTTTTTTTCCAAAAGTTAAGCTGTCCTCGCTGAGCAATATTTTAAGTTAAATCGGTAATTCGTATAATTTACAGATCAGCAATAATGGCGTTGGAGCGTTTCCCCGGAGGCAGACATTTCGCTTCCTCCTGTGGATAAAATAGCTCTTTACTCTCACGTGTCGTATAATAGCGATTTGTTGTACAAAAATGTATAAAAATTACAGATAGTGATAATAATTGTGATTTGCCACGGCTTTTAACGCCTCCACTAATATAGAATTAATTGTGCAATGAATATTTATGGCGAATGATTTTTCCAGCTTGCAAAATAATTTCCCTATTAAATTATCAACATCAATTGATAGTGATTTATATGAATGTAATTACTGTTCAATTTCAATGTTGTTAACAAGTTTTCAATAAAACGCTCTGTAATTTATCGTGTAATAAAGTCGTGAAATAAATCTACAAAATTTCAGCATAGATTTGACTTAATTGGCACAGAGTCTGGAAAGTTGTTAACGTTAAAGTTTTGCGGTTTTATACTCGGTAATAAGCTCGTTTGGGTATTACTACTATTACCATAGAGAGAGAAAAAAACATAACTAAATACAGTTGTAATATGAAACAAATACGAGCTTTAGAGTGCAATATATTTCATGATTTTATCTTTGAAATATCTCAGATTACATGCGATATAAGTACTTCAACTTTGGATTAAGTATCGACAAACTAAGACGCCTTCAACTTTCGATAGATGGAATCGAATGGAAAGTAAGCCACGATAGCAGGAACAGAGCCTGTTCTACCAAGAGGCCCGGGTGCAAATGATATTTTGAGGGTTGAAACTCTTTATAAAACGGTAAACAAAAAGAAAATGTAGACATTTTTGTTTGGGGGGGTAATGCACCCTCTACACCCGCCTCAACAATTTCCAACGATTTTTTTCCCAGAGTAAATCCACAATTTCGCCTGTCATTCAACTAAATTCCCACCTGTCGTACAGCTTTATCTTTACTATATCGTAGTAATAATAACAGGATTTCCACTGCAATATTACTAATATCGGTAGCGTTATTGATCTCTTTTTATTTTCTATTGACTTGCCTTGATGTAGTCTAGGAATAAACAGTGTACTTGCCTCATTTGCTAATGTGTTGCATCAGCAAACCGTTGCCACAATTGTTCAGAGATGTAGTTACGAATTTGCAATGAAACTTTCAAGTTAATACGGCCGAAATGTGCCATTCTCGGTAGAATAGAAACTCAAATAACATAATATACAGAAAGTTGTGCCTGGTGTTACTGAATTTGCTCTACTTTGTTATCCACAACGAAATTGTCAAATAGCAGAGCCGGACTGTCTATCATTACCACTTATGTTTTATTATACATAGAACGTTGCCTCAACTGCTAGTAGATCACTTTGTAATAATAAATCTCTATACAGTAAATAATGACGTTGCCGTGATTGTTTTTTTTCTGCTACGACTCACATAGCTCGATGCAGTAAAAGTAACTTACACAAAACACATTGAAAAGTAGTAAAGCGTTACCGACTTTGCTTTATTTACTATCGATAAGATTTTATGGAGTAATATCGGTCTTGCCGCATTTGCCAGTGTCTTTCTTTTTGTTCTAATGATACAGTTGACTCAGAACATTGCCGTGTTTGCGGAGGCAATTACCAATTTGCAATACAACTTCTAAGGTAATGTAGTCGAAATACTCCTTCTCTCTCTCTCTCTCTCTCTCTCTCTCTTTCTCTCTCTCTCTATCTATCTATCTATCTCTCCGTAGTTTTAATGATGGTTTTCTTTATTTCTCTCAGTTACAACACAAACTGAAGCTACAACACAAGCGAAGCTTATTGATGGTTGAAACTTTATTATTAGAAGTCTCAATAGAGAAAATAATGACGTTGCCGCAATTGCTGGTGGTTTTTGAATCGAATCTGGCTAAGACTACTACAATAATAGAAGTAATAACGTTACCAAATTTGCTGGTGTCGGTCTATCGCCCACGATTTTCGTGTAAATCTACAATTTTCTTTACTTTTACTAACATAATAATATCAAGACGTCCACTTAAAAATTCTTAAGATCAGGAGCGTTTTTTTTATTCATCACAATTTTAAGCTTTTATGTAGTAGTAACAGTCTTGCCGCATTTGGCAGTGTATTTTTTGGTTACAACGACACACTATAAAGTAAAGCATTACGTTAACAAACGGAACGTTGACGCAATTGCTGAGGCAATAAAACTTTAGAGTTGATATAGCTGAAACTCAATCATCTCCCTGTCTCTCTCCCTCCCTATCTCTCTCTCTCTCTCTCTCTTTCTCTCAGCTACAATACAAACCTCACTAGCCACACCTTTGGACGGCTGCAGCTATATGAAACAATTTCAAACAGAGCCGGGTTTGTTATCTTATGTATTATTAGAAAACGTTGCCCCAATTGTTGGTATATCACTCTATTATAATAAGGCTCGATAGTGTACATAATGACGTTGCTGCGATTGCTAGTCTTATCTTTGTAACGAATTTAGCTTTCATTAAAGTTAAAACTAAAAAAAAAAACGCAAAACTCATTAGGGAGTAATAACATTGCCGAACTTGCTGTCTGTCTGTCTCCCACAATTCTCGTGTAAATCCTCAATTCTCTGCTGTCATCCCACCAATCTCACCTGTCATGTAGCTTTATCTTTACCATGTAATAATAATAATGATAATAATAATGGGATTTCCGCAGCAAAAATTGCTAAAATCCAACCTGAATCTGTACGTTGTATCCTACGTTTTTCCTTTTTTTTTAGTGTGTGTGTGTGAGTGTATTTCGTTATTATTCTGTTGATGTATATCGTATTGTCACACCGTTACTAAAGAGAAAAGAGGTGAATTAGTTATAGGGTGGGATTTTCAGACAGCTTGTTGATATCTTTGGGCTTTACTTGTTAGTTGTTTGGTGGCGGTGGAGGCGGTGGCGGCGGTGGTGGCAGAAGCTTCACGTGCTCGCCTTTTTACCAAGGGCATCCACCACCAGTGACCTAACACGTGACTTGACTCTCTGAAACCGTCTATATATAATATAGAACGACTACCAATGAGCTTGATTTGATAACGAACTAAATAACGGTTGATTTCTATCAAAAAACAAACTTTAAATCAATCAATTAAGAAGTACTTAAATCGTTGGTAAATTAACGCAGTTTGTTTGAAGGTTTTATTTTTCAAGTATGAAAACCCTTTAAATCACGTCTAAACAGATCCCATCAATCGATTTTCCAATAAAAAATATACTGTTTTGGTCTCGTTGTCTCGTACGAGATCAGGGATTATTTCATTGGGGGTATTTCTGGGGGGATGAATAGTGCAACGATGCAGTCAACCATGTACAGGAAAACATTCAGTTTATGTTTATACTCTAGGGTGTATTCCTTCGAGTCTTTGTATGTACTCACGTCCAGTCGAAACAACAAAAGAAATGCGGATTAACAATTTTCTTTTGAAAAATTGATTAAAAATACAGACACACAACAAGAATCGAATTGAATGAATCAACAGAAATGTCTGTGCGTGTATTTATAAAATTCATCCCCTGTGCTCAGTCAGCAGGTGATTATTTCACTTTTCCTATCACCTATACTAATGAATTGAAGCATTTAGGGTTGTAATTAATCAAAATTATTTGATTAAATTTACAAGTTTTCAATTCATTTTGCGGTCGGACTCTATATGTGGGCAAATGTTTTGAAACAAACAACTAATTTTATAAATCAACACACAACGTACAGTTTGCCAACAAATGGGAGGTTTGGTTTTATATATTAAATAGAGTTTGGGTAAGTTTAATTTTCATTAAATTTGTGGATATTTTAACACACCCAATTCAGTTGTTATATTCTTTAAGTTATCGAACCTGTCCAGAATTCACCCGAACTATACCATATGCCATCATATATATAGCAAATATTTTATCGCCATTGGAATTCACCAATCCCAAATCGAATTTTCTTATATAACACTATTGAGAAAATATTATTACAAAAAAGTCACTCTTTTCACAAGTAACCTTAGAGAAGAACCCAAAAAAAAACGAGTCGATGGAAGAAAAAAACAAACTGTTGAAGGCAACTGAGAGAAGCTACACAAAAAAAAACTAGATAACTGCATTCCCTGGACGGAATTCTGTGTTGGTGGGCATAACCATCTCTCTTTCTCTCTCACTCTCTCTCTGTATTTCCGTATCGATCGCTGATGGCCTACACTACTACAACAGAACAGAGAGCCAGAACCAGGAACGTATCTATTTTAGAGAGAAACATACACAGATTTGATGACATCTCTATACAGTCTAAAAACCACAAAAAAAAATTAGAGTTTTAAGTAATGAATATTTATACAGTTTTAGGGAGCAACAATGGAGACATTAACTTGGCAATTATTCACAATTATCCAAATTTCAATCATTTATCAGAGAATTCCCCAACAAAAAAGCGAACGGCGTGAATACTGTTATAATGAAGAGAGGAAAGCATTAAAAGCGCGCCGAGACCCAAAGTCTATTCTTTCGATTGTACGGATTTACCAGAATTAAAAAGGGTGGTCGAGTGCTGCCTTTCAACTGAAAAATGATGAAAGCTTTCCACTGTGTGTGGATATTTTCTACATCAACAAATTCAAATCAGGGGACGGTTTGGAAATTAAAAGCTGCCGCCGTTGCTGTGTGCTACAATCGAATGAATAGCTTGTAAAATATTTTAATTACAATTTTGTGGGAAACAAAAAACTTTTTTTCTTCGGATAAACTATATCCGACGAGACTCAACTATCAAAACGATCAAGTTTCCGTGTTTAATTGGAAACTTTCCGAAAGTAATAGGAACGAAAATTGATCACAAAAGCAACATGTATGCGCGATATAGGAAACTATATACAGTTTCTAGATCAATGAATGTGTCAGCTGCAGGAAATCGTACTGGAGAATTGTTCGCGAGCTGCTATATGAAGATAAGGGAATGAGATTTTAGATGGTTGAACAAAGAAAAATTCGACGGCAACAATGAGACAAAGTTTCAATTTCACATACGGAACGAAACTAGTTTTGTTCGTGTTGTGTTGATTGAATCCATTATTAAACAAATTTCTTAAACAAAAATTTTTTGTAATTTAGTCGAAGGTTGAAATAACTACGATTCCAGGTGGATTTTATTGTCGGAAATCAATGGATGAAGCAAAGCAGAGCAGCTTCATCGGTTGCATGAATATTTTAAACCACCAAAAATTTGATAGAATTATTATGAAATTATGCTCAAATACAAGGCAAGACGAACGAAAATTAAACTTGAACCCTAATCCTAAATTAATTGATAGTTGGTGGAAAGTTGGAGGATTTCCATCATTCCAAACACACAACGAACAGGTGCTCGGTCGCCCTTTATCTCTCTCGATTTTCGTGTCTAAATGAAATTGATTTTTCCAACAATTGTCACCGTATTGGAGGACGAGAAAAAAAAAGAAAACGAAACGAAAATAGAAGCATGCGTCCTTCACAATGGTGTCATTTATCGGAATTATCAACACCAATTGGTCTTCTATTTGGGATGTTTATCCGGTTAAGTGTCAAAGTGAACAACGACAACAACAACACACATACACACAGTATTCTCGAGTAAAACCACCCCTAGTGGGCATTAATATTGATAGCTTCGCTCTGTTGAAGTTGTCTGCTTCGTTTTGTGTATTAGACCCTTGTAATTTACTATTTTACATTGGATATAGACTACTGTCTTCCTATATAGGGACAAGAGAATTCAATTATGATGATCAACCAACATATGTGCGTGAGGTTGTTCTACAATAAACGGGGTTGAATTTTTCAATAAAATTATAATAATGCTAATCGGGAAATTAATCGAATACAACTTTGATTAGTCTGTAGTGGTTTGATTTAAACTGAATATAGGATTATTTTTGTTGGTTTATAGAACAATGAAAGGGCTGATCAAAGTCCAATTTATTTCCCCATCAATATATAGTGGATGTAATTACCAAGCCAAGCCATCAGAGACCTAATTCGCTCTATCTATCTGTAATAATACACATCCGACTAGTAAAACAAACAGCTATTAACGGCGTATTTATCATATTTTTAAGGCAATTAAACCAACAGAAATATTTTCATTCGTGTTAGAATTTAATGCGTTTTAATAAAAACCAAAGAATGGATTGTTTATCGTCGAAAATCAACAATAATTATTTGAGAATTTCATCATGAAATGTGATATTTTTAGATGTTACGCAGCAACTCAGAATGGCCTAAAGTCTAAAAAAACGGATTATTAATTTTAAATAACAAAAAGCGTTAAATCTTACTCCTATATCTGAAAGCGTAGCTCCTCAAAATTGCTATATTCCTTAAATAAAATCAGTTTTTTTAGATTCTGTTTCGTGGGGATATTTTTGAAAACATGATAATTACATGTATTTTTTTGGGTCATTCCATATGACTGATTGGTAAAGCCGACTAGTGCACCAGCTTTGAAGGGCAACGAGCTTCGCAGACATTTGAAATTGAAGGAACAGACTGAAGATTCTGTAAATTCCATATTTTTATCTCGCGGTCAATAGCAGGATTCTCAGAAATTTCAAAACTTCAAGCAAAGATTTTACATCTACGAATGGTTTCAATATAAATGTTATTATTACAACTGATGACAAGATTTCATTCATTAACAATTGTATTTATAATTGTATTTATAAACAATACTATTGGCCTTACAATTGTTTTGATTCAAATGTTGTCAACAGTTGTAACAATAACATTCGCATTCCACGTATAGTAAAAAATTCTGACGTCGGCTTTTTTTCATCAATGGATAAGTTATTGAACCCCAGAGAAGTTCTAATTTCTTTTTGAGCAGCAAATGACAAGTTTTTTAAAGAAAAAAATTATTTTCATATCAAATTCAGTCGCAGTATCCATTGTAGTTGATTGATTTCCTAATAGTGAGTAATTTTCGAGACCCTGTATGACGTTTTGACATTTCTAAAATAGCTAGAACGAAAATCGTGTCGGTCAATTGAAGTATAGACATTGTAATCTAATTTCTTTAGATACTTTACCATTTCAATTCATAAACAAACGAGATATTTGAGGATTCACACTTGACGCGAACACGCGGTATAAGTTGTATATAATTATATAGAATTATATACAATTTCTATACAATTGGATCGGACCATTTTCTCTACATAATTTATATATAATTTGTATACAATTATATATAATCCTTTTTTCATCGGGTGACTACAGTGCGGTAGAGATTAAATTGAAAAAGCTGCAAAAATTGTTAAGAAGGAAATTCTACAAATTACTACTTTATTTATACAAAAACGTTTAAAATTCTAGAAAAAAATTGAAAGTGCGTGGAACGCCGCGCGTTAGAAGTGAAACTTCTTGGGTTAGAGATGAAGTTTATTTTTTTTGATTGGTTTATTTTCTTTCTATCGTTGTCTGAAAGCTCGATTTTTTTCTGCAGTTGTCTTTTTCTGTATTTACATTTACATACTGTATTTACATATACAATTGCGGTCAAAAATTTTGGACATTTTTCTTTGACGTCTAAAAATATTTAGACTGGGCCAAACATTACTGTTATTATTAACGTTTAATGTCAAAATTACTGACTCTTTGAATATAAAATATTAAAGGCTGTCCTACACCAAATGACAATTAGATGTCCTTAATGTTCGAAATTTTTTGATCGCAACTGTATAATTTAACGCCATTAATTAATTTATAAATTTTCATTTTAAAAAGTTAACAACCGTGATTCTAACCTCACTTTCTTTGACGTTATTGTTCAAACATTTCGATATTGTTAATTTTATTAATATAAACCAACGAACGGGCGGGACGAAGTCTTCCGGCTCTGCTAGTTAATTTATAAATTCAAGAATCATCGCGGTAAGCCTTGAAATTTTAGTTTCGTTGCAGAGGGCGCTGTACATCAATCAATGCCACCAACTTTAGACCCTAGTGTTTATTTTACGCAGTTGGCAGAACCGACAGAGTATAAGCGATGCTATTGGTAACGCCCCCACTCTTCTGTTATAGGGGAAGTGTTTCCCCTCACGGCGTCTCGTTTTTCGTTACATAGGGAAAATACATTGAAAAGTATTTACATCCAAGCGCGCCTAACGAAGTTTCACTTTCAAAAAGTTTTCTGTTAAATCATCACATGAAATTTAAATCATTAGGTCTAATGAATTTTCACTAAATCTGGCAATAGTACCGGTCACTACTAACAAACGTGACCGCCAAGAAATTTATAATAGTTATCCGCGCTTATTCAGCATTTCGCATGTGAATCTGCTTCTGCCAGCTTTCATTGTGTGCACCCTAACCAGACCAGCGACTGCTCGACTTGAGTCGACCGACCTTGAGATGTTATCTTACTTGTTGTGTCTGTACCCTATGCTAATATCCAAGACTAATAAGACCAAGACTAAACTGGTTAACGTAAGCCGATTATGCAACAACAAGATCAAAGTGGTCTTGGTCAGAAGCATATTCCTTACCACCAAGTTTTTGTCAATTATGAATTCACACTATTAATCCCAAGTGTCTATTTCAATAGCCGCTCCTGTATAAATTCGATTACGTTTGATGTGCAATGGAAAGAGCTTGAAATAATGATGGTCGATAGCCATAGCGACAGAGAGCCAGAGCGAGAGAGAAAGAGAGTGATCCAACAATTTCGCGCTCCGGTCAGCATTCAGGTAATAAGAGGCGAGCATCTGTGAATACTAAATAGTAACTACCAATATAAATAGTAAAGCACGTAAAGGTTCAAATGTCAATTTATATACATACATACACACCTCCGTATATAATTCATCATACACACATATTGCCCCAATTATTCAAATTTATTTATTGATAGATAGATAGAAAAATCGATAAAGATGGATTTATATTCCGGGGAAAAAATACACAATAAATTAACACAGAAATTCGACCTAAGGGCCCCCGCGCACTGGCAACTTTTGCAAAGCAACTATTTGATCGCTTTACAGAAATTGAAATGACATACACGGTATGGAATGCGGTCCCGCGCACGGGCGACTTTTAAGTTGCCGTGATTAAATAAGTGCGTCCAGCCCTATTCCAAGGGTGACTAAACAGTTGCCGGCAGAAATGGACCATGAGGGTTTTTACCTAAGCTCGCGCACTGTCAACTATTCAGTTGTTAGACAGCTTTGGTCTGGAGTATATGTGCATTTCCTATTTTTCAAAGCAATGACGACGGTAGATGTTGAAAGGTTTATTTTGGCAATAGAGAAGCAGCCAGCGTTGTACAATACGCATCTAAAGGAGTATGCTGATAAAAATTTAAAAAAAAATTATGGTTGGAAGTCTGCGAAGAGTTCATTCTATGCTCATTCTAAAATAATTAAAGAACTTGTTTGGATGTTCTTTCAATCTGTCGAAGAGCTTATAAAATTGTCCGTCAAGAAGTCGGGAACTAATTATTGGATGTACCCAAAACGTTTTGTTCCTTTGCTTATTTTTTCGACGTCTCAGAATAAACGCAACAGTACAGGTGGCTTCCACGATATCCATTGTAGACTGAGCTGAGAGGCAACTATTTAGTCGCCAGCGCGGTGGTCGACAACTCATGGGTGAGTCAACTATTTAGTTGCTGGTGATTAAAGTTGTCAGTGCGCGGGGGCTTTATTTGTTACTGATGAATAATGAATAATGCAAACAATTCTTTGTTAAAACTAGCGTGAAAGAGTTGAGATAGATGATACGATTTATTTGGTGCACACTTTATTCAACGAAAACATCCATTTCTCTATCCGGTTAGTTTTAATCATTTTTTCGATATTCATCGATCCGTACGCTATTTAATCCAACTACCTTGAGAAGTTATGAATGGAAAACAGTAGAGCAAGAAGACTGGAATCGCCAAAAAACAGGAAGAAAAGAGCCTGAAACATAATCAACACAAAGACCAAAATGAGACTGTTTTTTTTTTCTATGTCGACTTGTCTCGTATTATCACTGTATATGTCTTGAAATAAAGATCTGTTTTATCTTCAGTTCTTCGTTTTTATCCTTATTATGATGTCGTATTATCTCTAAAACTGGAAAGTTGGTGGCGTGAAAACCAACTTTTCAATCTTACAAACATTAACCGTATACTATAAAACTTTCTTATTAGTTGTCATTGTTGAAATTTCTCAAAACTATATAAGAAACTTGATCTCAGAATTCCTCTGCGACACGCTATAATGAACACAAAATGAAATTATTTTAAGATCGATATGCAAGATTTATATACAAAAGAATAGATCTTAAAATAGTGGAAATATCAATTGGATTATGTTCGTTACGTTTTTTCCACTCTTTTTTCAGTTTTGGTTCAATTGTAGTTTGTTATAAAAATTTCACGTCTGAAATGTTGTTCATCAAGCCGGCGCTAATATAATTGAATGATTTTCAATGAGCTTAATCAAAAATTGTAACGAATTCGCAAATGAAACGCATTTGAATATGGTGTTAACTAGACACATTTCGATGTATACCTAATCATATTTTACTTTGTTAAGCTGCGAAGAAAATTCAATAAATTCTAATCGAGACTCTTGACTTGCTGATTTTTCAGTAGTTTCTCGATTTATCACACTAGTTTTTATACGACTTCAGGTTAATGCATCTTTCATGCAATAGCGAACAGTGGAAAATTATCGAGAGTCGGATCAGTAGCGCCACTAATACAGGGGCGCACACCAGGTGTTCGCTACGCTACCAGGTCGGATAGAAATCAAAAAAAGACACTACGAATTGTGATAATTAAAAGGCAGACGACTGGTTGGAGACTTAGTCCTCAAAAGAAACCGTTAACCAATATAAAATAAAATTTAAAACACAAGAAAGTGTCCAAACAGTCTCTAGGCTCACTCCTATGCTGGTCGTTTTAGTGTATTCGCCCCAAAATTAGGAAGAACAAAAATGTGAATTGTGCCCGAACTATATTGGAAATCTTTAAAAGAAAAATGAGCTTGTTTCTTTATATGTATGTCTAGAATGTTCTCCCAAATTTTTATGTAAATTAGAGCAAAATTCTACGACATAAAGCCTTTAGGCTGAATTTTCAAAATTTTGAAATGAATATTAAACAAAATATTTGTCATGTTGAAAAGTTTGAATAAAACATTTCATTTATCAATCCTAAAGAAAACATGCCTTTTTTACCCTTTGAAACCCATATAAGCCCTTAATCATTCAATTTATTCAGTGCTAGGATAGACAGAAATACAATGATTAAAAATCTACACGGAAACATATTTCGGGATTTATTCAAAAGCGTTAGGCCAAATAGGGACTAGTCTCCTTTGGCATATATTAAAAATTTTTTAAAATGCCTATTTGTGCCAATACGAAAAGTCTAGCTTAAGAACATTAGATCTGGCCAATTTTTAGCTCTAATCATATATAGTCATACATAATTAGATAAAATCTTTTTTCATCGGTGATGAAAAAAAAAGGTCAGACCTGGCCAATTTTTAGCTCTGATCATATGTAGTTATACGTAATTAGATAAAATCTTTTTACATTGGGTCTGACCTTTTTTTTCAACGTCGATGAGAAAAGAGTTTATCTAATCATGTGTAACTATGTACCTATATGATCAGAGCTAAAAATTGGCCAGATCTGATCTTTTTTTTCCTGGGAAGCCTAAATCCACCACTGTCTGAAAGCGTGTATTATGGAAGGTGAAATCGAAGCCAGATGAATCTTTCAGTAGGTAATCGATGGAAAAAACTAAACTTTTCTAATTACGCAAAGTATAGAGGGCGGGAAGGTACAAAATGGAATATAAATAACACCCTAACCTAGCATAACAACGGTTAAAATAAATCGGAAATAAAAACTCCTAACATTTGAGTGCTAAGCATCTGTTTGTGATGAAATCATCATCAAATCATGCAAAAATTGCCTGTGTAGAAAGAAATGTTATCGTACAAGAATCTAACGAGAGACGTTTAGAACAAAAGCGATAAGCCGGACCGAGAATACATCATCAACAGATAAGCTCAACGTTTAATAAGTTGTATTACTATTAAAATTCTTACATTGTTCATCTGGAAAAATTCCAAAAAGTGTTGATTTAATCTAACTAACTATAGGGATGGTTGTAATTCAATTTCGACTACAACTCGACGAAAATTCAATAAATATCATCATATCTAATAAAATGTTCAGATATTAAAACGGGAGAAACTTGATAACTGTATAACAGTAGAAGAAAAATTGCAACAATTTAGTTGATATTTATCCATCAGCATTAGCTATTGCAAATAACATACATGCTACAATTAGGCATTTTTCATGTGATACAATCGATTTTCAGCTTCAATTAAATTAAGACGTGACTAGATTAAATAAGGATGTTTGTTCCAGGGCCGGCGTCTTATAAAATCAATTTTATATTGTAATTTGAAGATGACTGTTTGCAACACTGTTTGTTACTGTTTCAAATGCACTACATACAAAATGGGCAAATCAGCTAAGTGCACAGAAGAATTTCGTTACCGCCCACTGTTTAAATATATACAGTAAGGTGAGCCAAAATGATTAACCTATCGAATTTAGGGCTTCAAAAGGGCCTAAATGTTGGAAAAAAAATCTCCCATTGAGATAAATTTTTAGGTCCAAAAAAATATTTGTCCATTAAAAATGCTATAACTTTTGAACCATTTGGGATAAAAATTTTATCCAGACATTTTATTGTAGAGCATTAGATTCTCTTAAAAGGTGTTTCAAAGTTGATTTTTTTTACTCAAAAATTCATACACTTACGGGTTATGAAAGTTGATGAAAAATAGATATGTTTTTTTCAACATTCATAGTCCGTAAGCATATAAATTTTTGAGTTAAAAGAATCAGCTTCCAAGTATTTTTTTATAGAATTTAATGCCCTATAAGAATATGCCTGGATAAAATCTTTATCTCAAAAGGTTCAAAAGTTATAGCATTTTCAATGAAAATTTCCATAATAGCTTTAAACTAAACATATCTGTTTTTCATCAACTTTCATAACCCGTAAATATATGAATTTTTCAGTTAAAAAATCAACTGTAAAGCATTTTTTAGAGAATTTAATGCCCTACAAGAATGTGCCTGGATAACATTTCTATCTTAAACGGTTCAAAAATTATAGCATTTTTAATGCATAAAAATTCTTTTGCGTGTTATTTAAATGGGAAATTTCAAATGGCCACCGACACCTTTTAAAATTGACCTAAAATTTTTTCCCAATAGGAGAATTTTTTTCTCAACATATAGGTCCTTTTGAGACCATAAATTCGATAGGTTAGTCATTTTGGCTCATCCTACAGTACATACAGGATGGGAAAATCATCTAGGTGCACAGAAGAATTTCGTTACAGCCCACTGTTAAAATATGTACAGTTGTTAAAACAAAATAGAGAGAAATAAAGATTAAGATGGACTTTCTCTTTTAGAACAACACCAGTTGTCGTAACAATTGATACGGACCAGTAACGTGTCTCAGAAGTACAAACAATTTTGGAATATCTTCTGAAACGACCAGGATTGTTTATTGCCTCTACGACATGCCAAACATCTGCTACCTTCGTTGTGGCTGCAATGATTCTCTGATATTTTCAATTTTTGTGTTGATTTGTTGCTATAAAAGGTATTATACAGGGTGTCCCAGAAGTAATGGCCCACCTTGCAGGGTCAGATGAAAGAATTGAAAATCAAAATGTTTAAAAAATCATTATTCGATATTTGTTTATCGATTTAATAAAAAATTATTGAATCTGTTTTGCAGGCAAAGCGTTATTAAAAGCTTCCTCTAATTAGTCTTATTATTAACAATTAATCGAATAAAATTTGTTTTGTAAAAGAACCATGTAACAGAAATAAATGAATTAAAAAGAAAAAGTGTGTCGAGGGTGATTTCAACCTTCCTTATTTTTCAGACGTAATATTTAAAATTTCTACCTCCACCACTGTACTATCAGTTCATGTCTTTAATATTTTCTATTTCAAAGAAAATACTTACAATTTTACGGATAATGGCATCTTGTGAATAGTCCCTTCTTTGTCTGAAGCGTTTGTTCAGGGATGTATTTTCAGAAATTCGAATACTGTGTGACAAAGATATCGAATCTCTAACATTTGGATGTTGATATTTTCTAAAATATGGGATATTTGCAGAATTTTTGTTGCAATAGAAAGTGTTCTGTTTGGTCAAGGGACTAAGGGTGGGTGGTTGCATTTTTAATTCTTTCACCACCTACTTTCTCTTTATCTCCTTCTAACTCATATGCAAGTGCTACAGATGGGAGGGGCGAACGTTTCTCCCATGTACCTAGGAGAGCCGCCAGTACTATATAGGCCGTTGTTCACTGTTAAACGCCCGGGCCGTTTTACATCATCAGTCCGGCTCTGGTTTGTACTATTTAATAATACAACTCGGCGAAGCTAGCTTGGTCCCTTGCGCAGTGGACAATTCTCATTTCTAGAGTGGGGATTCATTTCTGTATTGTTCTTCACGTTGTACAGATCGGTACACTCTGGGTCAAATTTGATAGCGCTAATTCGCCAGTATTCACCTGTTATTCCGAGGCTTATCGTAAAAGAATTTCTCAATATGACATCTTTTATATTATTTTTATTTATATGCACATTTTCAATTTTTTGTCAATTTTTATTAATTTTATAGTATCATCAGTTGCGGCGGTTAACTAAACTTCTTGCTCCGATTGTACTTTCCAAGTAATGTTGGTTTGATCTCTTTGTCACACAGAGGTGTTCTCTATCTATCATCTGCGCATTTCACGGGCCAAGCTAGGATCGCCGAGTTGTAAATGTGTTGAATGGTAGATATGGCAATGTTCTTTTGTGTGCCGCCTCCGAGAAATTTTCATCATACTTCTGTAAAAGTTATTTTGCTGCAATATTCATGGTATTCATTCGAATTCAAATCGACACAAAGCATTTATAAAGTTCCATTTACTATCATCATTTTATATTATTAGAACGAGAAACAAGTCTATTTTCTTAGAAAACCGGATCGATTTGATAAATATTTCAAATGTAATGAAAATCGTTGATTTTAAAATATATGTAAATTGGCACAATTATCTTGATAATTACCGTAATAATAGTTGATTAAACAGTGAATTTAACAAGAATTCCAATTACGACATTACAACAATAATTACTTGCGCGCTTTCAGTGATTTGTTTACGATTTATTGTCGACGAATTTACACACTTTTAAGTTAATTGCCACTTTGAAATCTTACAATAAAACAAACCCGTAAACGGGTAATTTTTTCTAATTGGATTTTTGTGAAATATTAGCTTCAACTACGATTAAATTAAATTTACAATTAATGTTGGAAATTTTAAATTATCTGAACAATGCAAATATTACATTTAGCAAAAGTTTCAGTAATAAACTAAGATTATAGACTAACATTAATGTAGTTTTTTCGAGTACAATTTTATAAAGTTATGTTTGGGGAATTTTAAAGTTTCAAACACTATTTCGTCTTGACGATTCTGTTGCCGTGACTATCACTAATAATTCTAATTCTTTTTCTACTTCGTTAGCATAGCTCTGATAAGTTTCAGCTGAAAAGTTGAGCGACGTAACATCGTATCTATCTGGGGAAAGTCGAGCACAACTATAATTTACATAAATTACTGCCTCTTCTACTAGAATTGCAAGATTAAAATGATTTTTCTCCAACCAACCCACTATTTTAGTCGTCCAATTGTTCAGGGTTCATGAGCGACTTGAATCAGCTCCATCTTCGGTTATCTTCATTCTGCTGCGCTGCAAAACTGTATTTCTAACTCTAGATTAAATGCTACTTTAATTTACAAAAGCGAAGTTGTCTTGCTGCAGAATGAAGCAACTTTCGGGTTAAAAACAAATCGTTTTGCCTACTTTATTATCGTCAAAATCACGCCTTTTATTATCTCGATTGGATTCGATTCGATCCACAGCAGTTGTGGCGAGTAAAAGTAAAACGATGGAAATTTGAATACAAAGAATCCCTCAACCGATTTGTCAATCGTGACCGACGCCATTCAAACACTTCTGGCAGACAAACCAAAATTAATTACGAAAATCCAGACTTAAGTGGTGAGAAATAATCTCCGCGCGCACACAACATATTATCGGTATACCGCTTAACGGGATGCTCGGAAATATGAATTAACCATCACCTCATCATCATCATTATCAACGCGGAACAAGGCAGGTATAATAGAAAATCTTCAACCACAACACGACAAAGATAGTGAGAATTAATTAAACGGGGCTCGACCTGTTTGTTGTTCCACCTTCATTACCTTTTCGAACTCTGGTTAAACAAAAATCAACTTTGTTATCTTGAAAGGGGTGAAATTTTACCGAAAGAAATTTGTTTGTTTAAAAACCATTTTATTTATGGTTGTAATTAATTTTTTGTTGCTTCGAAAAATGGAGAAAGCCTAACAAGTTTTAGTTGTGCGTTTTCCGTCCCGAAAACTTTTAACCGTTGTGTGTGTGTGTGTTTTTTTTAGGGGGTTTTAATTGAAGACACGATGAAAGTAACCGTTTCTAATTTCTCTAAATGGTTCATTTCCACCAACATTCAACGTTAGACGATTAATTTACTGGTTCGTCGTCGTTTTTTCTTTTTATATATTTAACGCGAAACGCTTTCAGGTAATTTCCAATTTATTTATACGTCTTCAGGACGTGGCGATGGGTGGGGAAATAGTAGAGAAATTTATGAAAATTCCTTTGAAATTTAATTTAAAATTACACCGTGTTCGCACAGCACCATCTCCACAGTATGTGGTTTGATCTATTATGAAAAGCTAAATACTTTTTAATTAAAACAGTGTAGTCCTATTGCGGTTGTTTCGGGTAATATTCACATAATTATAATAATGCTTCGTATGAAAGAAAAAGAGACAAATACGGATCGATAATTAAGTTTATAATTCAATCAAAATCTTTGAGAACTTTTCATAAACTTGCTGCATGTAAAAGATTAGCGTTATTGCGAAAATCGCAACATTTCAAATTAATGAAAACAAAACGGGTTATTTTTTCGGAATTTTCCCTTTCTATTGCGCGATTTTGAAAAATGATTTTCAGGTGGTGTGTACTCTCGAATTGACAGATTTTCCATGAATGATACATTGGAGAATTGGAGAAATTTATCAAAGCTTTGATTGGTTTGACAGTTTTTTTCCCAACACACTCTCTTTCTCTTTCTTTCTAAATGTATTGATCAATAGCGTGCGTTTTTTTTTTAATATTTTCCCATCGATCGTGGATGTCCCTTAAAGGATTCACCGTGCCTAAAGGACGTTCGAAACACGAATCGTCCCTTCAAATTACCCGAGGCAAATATTGAATTTGTAATTAGGAAACGTTGTATATAAATCAAGCCAACACGGGGGGATGTAATCAAGTGGATTTACGTTTTGTAGACTGTTGTAATTTTACGATCTGATATCAAACACTGAGAAGTCATCCCAATCCGTAACACCATCATCAAACGATAGCTATCGTGTCCTTTAATCTACATACAAATTTTCTTTTGAAATTGAAGCAAAAAGGGCCGTTTGAAGGAAAGAAACAAAAATGAAATAAAATAAATGAAATCAAATCGTTTTTTATCTCTTCTAAAGGATAAGTGGAGAGATATATACAATGTTGGCTGCACAGATGTTGCCAACTTTGACATTCAGTCTATTATGTCTGAAAATCCATTGAGGAAATACGTGAGCTCAACTTCAAATAATCCCCACTCAAGACTAATTTGTGAGAGTTTGGGAATTTATTGTAATAAAATTGGATTTATCGTTGTTACACATGATAATTGTGGCATTTAATAGAATTTGAGTTAATATAATACGAAATTTCTAATATTTAACAACAAACAGTTTAATATTTATGCAAGAAGGCAAGTTGAACAGACAAAAAACGATATATATCATCAAGATATATGTGCTCGCTTTCTGATAAACAAGTCGAAACTTTTTTAACTCTCTGTTTATAAGAGAATTCCCAACACAACTCGCTACAATTCCAATAAATTTATGTTTGTTAAACTGTTAATAATAATTAAACAAATATTAACAGAATTTAATGAGATTTAATGAGCACTTTGGTATGGTTTCCGTATTGATTTATGCATTCGATATTGTTCATGCAAACAATAATAATTAACAATTTGTAATGCAATTTTAATTATTGTGCAAAATGGTGGATGCGCCGGGCTGCCGATTATCCTTTTTGAAGATCCTCCCTTTTCCCCCCAACTATATCCCTATATAATTTATGGTCATATAAGCAAAGCGGTAATTCTCTACCCCAGTGTCTAATAATATAAACACCGTAAAGCAGTCGAGAGATTTAACCAAGGGAATGATTACAGTTGCCTAACGGATGAAAGGATTAGAAAATGGAGACGCTTTGAGTCTTTCATAATGAAGGCACAAGGCGCGCAAGGGTCCGTTCTTCCTTAACACTCCACAACTTCTTGTAGATATCTGTCTACTTATTATGTTACGTTCTCCCCCTAGAAAAGCCGGCGAAAATCTGAGATTTATCGTCGAAATAATTAAAATGATGGTGTTTTTTGTGCGTGTATGTGTGCGTGTGGTGATGGGTTGGTTTACGTGCCACCTCTGACACTATAAACAATCCTTTTCTATACAAAGCCGGAAACTAATCTTCTAAGTGATGGTAGGTGGTTATTGTGTGCTGTATTTCAAGATAATTTCCTTCTTATTCGTTTAAAATTAGATTTGTCACTATCATTAGATAGAAAGAGTTTTGTTTTGTTTGTTTTGGTTGTGTTCATCTCTCTTTTAAATTTTCTGGACAACTGTGTGGTGAACACGTAACGTAATTTCCCAAGGGTTTGTCCACCTGTCACTTAACAATTGGAATTTACCACTCCACTCTAGTAAGCGCCAACAAAAACGGTGTATATTTTGTTACAATACAGATCTTTCATTGCCATTTACAATTAATTTATTTTACACTTTATCAAGATTAAGTTTGCTAAAACAACAACTATTTTCGAGTATCATATCAGAGAAATAGAACAGATGTTTACTAAAACTTTTCAACTACAATAATAATAATAATAATAATAAAGCAAACGTTCTCATCATTAATTCAAACTTGATCAAAACCAATTAGAATTCACGGATGATGTATTTCTTGCCGACACATCATATCCACCGGCTGTCATTAATTAATAATCGATTGGAATCATCGGTTCAGTGAACGGTTGTGGAGTTACCTTTGAAACAAACAAACAAACAAACAAACAACAAAAAACAAACGCTTGGAATAATCGTAGTGCCAACTAAACTAAGAATTTTTATTGGAATTCACTGTCGAAATATATTCAGTTGTGTCCGGAAAAACACTCCGATACAATCTTGATCAGCATCTTGATTTGTTTATTATGGAAAAATCGGATAGGGTCAGCAAATAAAGTGGATATTTTATTGGTGGAATACGATCAGTTTTTTGCCAAAAATTCTACTGATAACGGATTAAGAAGAATCTTTAATTAAATAATAATAAAATATTTCACATTCCATTGTTAATTTAATCAAATCGGTTTGTTTGCTCATACATTTTTCCAATATATCTATTGGAATTTCTTCGATTCGTCTATTCTATTCTTGTAGAAAATTCAATACGTATTTTTCTTTTTGAACATTTTAAGTTCTTCACCATTTATTCAGAGAGACAGCATCAAATGGAAGAAATTTATAATCGCATTAACATAAATTGAATCGCAAATATGAGAACAATTCCGCACTTATTGCAGCAGCTCTTATCTATTTCCTATTCTATATACGGCGGTAGATAATATAATCAAAAAGACTAAAAAGCAATTGGCCAACTTTTAAACAAAACAATCAATAAATTCGGGTAATTATCCAGAAAGGGAGATGTTTACAAATATAATCTTATCAGACTAAGCATTCGTAAGGCATTTCGCATTAAGCCAAGCAATAATCATCAACACTATCACAAATTATACTTCACTACAGTGATTATTATAAAATGACACTTATACGTGGTTAGCTCCAGAATTAACCCGCCTGACAGGAGGGCAGTGGTCGACCAAATGTTATGACTATTCCAGAAGTTGCATTGTGGATGACCATCGACTAAAAGTGTGCGAATTAGCAGAAATTGTAGGCACTTCAAAAAGTGCTGTGTGGAAGATGGGTGGTGCCGCGTTTGTTCAGAAGCGAACAGAAACAGTGAGGATGTTTCAATCGAGTGTTTCGCTGCAACAAACCCGAGCTTTTGTGTTCGATTCATAACATATCCGAGACGAGGGAATAGTCAAAAACAATGAAGTGAAAAGGGAAAATCGCTTCCAAACAGGGCAAAGACGGTTCCATCTACAGGAAAGTCCATGGCTTCAGTTTTTTGGGATGCGCATGGTATAATATTTATTGATTTTGTTGAAAAAAAAAAACACCTAGGGCGAGTATTTTGCGAACTTATTGAGCATTTGGGTGATAAAAAAGGTCAAATTTTGGTGTTCCATCATGACAATATGTCGACTGCAGTGGCCAAAATCAATAGTTTAAAGCACCCTCGGACTATTTTCTCTTTCCAAACTGTAATAAATGGCTCGGTGATAAAAGATTTGCCAACGATGACATCTGCAGTTGCTAGCTATTTTGAGGAGCTCAACGTTTCTGACATTAAACAAGGTCTGGAAACTATTGAAAGAGACTATTTTGAGAAATAAATAAAGTTGTCAAATATTTTATGTTTGCCTTGCCACACCGATTAATTGCGGGACTCGCAAATACCTCCTAAAACCTCGTTGTTGTCGTAATCAAAACATGTGATTAAGTGGATTGTTTTATAAAAATTTTAAATAATACTAAAGAAATCTGTGTAGAACTAACTCTAAGTTAAATGTTTATATTTCCTTTAACTGGGAAGTTTCTCTAAGTTTTGTGTAAATATTTGTACAACGAGACAGAAACGTTGCAATAGAAATTGAGAGGTAGATTGTGGTAAATGGCTTTGTCCATTTTAACGACGCCAAATCAATTTCTGTAACAATATTGACGATAATTTTCCATTTATAAAAAATCAGAAAAAACAACAATTACTTATTTGCATCATGATAGACAAAATAAACAGTCAGTACAATCTGTTTGAAAACATACAGGGTCGGCAAGTTGAAATGCGTACAAATGTTAAAAATGGCATTTATTCGTATGGACGCATTTGAGTTGCCGATACTGTATAAACTAGTCGAGTTCAAATCACAATAATTGAAATTCAACAAAATCAGATTCTATCCAAGTATCTCTGTGCTTTTGATAATTCAATTTAAGTGAACGATACAAGTATCGATGTCCTAGATTTTTTACGACTATTTCTCAGAAACGACCCATGTCATAGAGGCTTAATTTGATTTCTTCTGTGGTTCTAACCGATAGTCTTTTTTAAGACAGTGCTTTCGGTATAATTACTGACAATGTTCGGTTATTGAGCATTTCATTCTGTGTTATTCGTTCGTGTTTTTATATATAACAAGAAAAACCCTTAACATTGACCTTAAATCCACAAAACATTCTCTGTCAATTACGATCCTATATAATAAATTAGCTAAATTACACGCGATTGTATCGTATTAAGTTCGATGGAAAATCTAATTTCGAATCAATTTAGTTTGTGCGAAATCAATCTAAACCAGATTTTATTGGATTGTTAGTGTTGGTTTTACAATTAGGGCAAAATCCAGACCGACCAGCTACCCTCTAAAGGCAACAGATTGAAACGAGAAGTTATAATAGAAATACAAAATTTTACTAAATTAACATTTTAATATCACCATTATTTCGTTGTTATTATAGAAATTACACACATTGAAAACGTACAGAAATAGAATCTATTTTATTAGTGAAATGTTTGAATTTAATTTTCATGAATTTCAGCAACGGCAACTAGTGTAGAATTAGCTATATATATAGTGTTGTAGATGGATGTGTCATGCATATTCAACAACGATTTAGTAATGCTCAATTCTACAATTTGAATAAAAGATAAAATTGTCTCTAGTGTATTTCTAGATTTTGATACGATATAATTTTAAGTAAATAGTTTCGAATTGAGATAAATCTCATCTACAACAAATGATTAATTAACTCAACATGTAATCAAGATTCAAACAACTCATTAATTGTAACCAGTCAACGCTGCTCCGTCCTCAAAGTGATGATGATGATGAATATTATAACAGTTGTGGTTGAGATATTATCATCTGATGCCACAGCAATCGATCCGTTGTCAGCAATCAAATATACAGGATTGAACGTGCAAGGAAAAGACACTTCTCAAACTATACGAATCTCTTAAGGCCTTAATATACAGCGATGGCAAATGAAATAAATGCTTTGAGCAAATAAATTCAAAGGATATTGGGTCTCTGCTTATTCTACAAGTTCCCTATTTGTTTTGCCAGTATTGTATACTGGCACCCTGTTGATGAAAGGAATGGAACAAAGTGATCGTGGGGTTGATTTTTCGCCTTCAATGGATCAAAAATATCGAACAAATGTCTCACAAATTTCACACTATTGTTGAAAATTCCTTTCAATACTTAAAACTATAGTCAACTTAAGTACCTTTAGAAATCGATGAAAATTAAGGAATTTTCTATGAAAAGTAAGTGCAACTGGGGAAACAGCAAAAATCTCGATTTAATTCAGAAGATTTTTAATAACTGAGTGGCTTTTCAATAGAGTCTGAGTCGGAGAAGAAACTTCGTAAAATAGCCAACGGAGAGACTATCAGGAGAAGGAGTCGATTATTTTTTTGTTTACCGACCCCACAGCCTTGTGAAAAATTAACACTACATCACTGACCTGTTTAATTTTCTTTCGTAGCTCCAGTAGACGGCCGGCAGCATTTCCATGAAGAAGACGTCCGGATTTAGGAATCCTGAAAACATTTCAGTATTAGAAATAGAAGGCGCAACATTGACTACAAAGACCAACAAACAGAAAGCATTTCTACACTTTCAGACTATCAGAATTATAAAGAACAACTCCCACTTTTTGTGGACTAATCGATTCTCATATATTTTCTTTTACCTAAGTAAATCAAATAAGAAGAACTTTTGTAACGTTTGAGATTCCTGTCCGATCATTTTTACCACGCTAGTAGCATCCCTAAACATGTCGTGATGATGCAAAAGGCGATCATTTACTGTCAAGATCCAAAGCATCTCGTTACTTCTTAGTCCTGTATAATTTAGATTACCAAGAAAAATTGTGAAAGAAACAACAGATGAATAGAATGTAATTAACTCGACGTCAGTTGGAAATTTTAATTAAAACCCAACTTTAATGGCATTCTTTGAAATTCTCATTTCTTATATAATGTTTCTATTACTGTGCCAACTTGTCTTGATAGACGCAAGCAATGAAAACGACATCAAAAAAAAACCGGATACTAATTAGACTACGAACTGCCAGGATTAATGATAAAAATTAAAAAAAAATAAAGCAACAGTTTGTGGTCGATTATAATGCAATTCACCGATTCTCTCAAAACAATATTTTTCAATACACACAACTCACAAATACAATTTCCTTGTTACAATTCTGATATTTTCCTTATACGAAACACGTACCATATGGTAGAACAAAAATAAGATTCGTGTTTGCAATTTTGCATTAAATAAACTTTTATATCTGTTTCGTCGTTGGATTCGATCAAATTCATCTGAAATTTAGCAAATAGTTTTGAAACGTTATCAACTACATATATAGCATGGCTTTATGGTTTTTCCTCGAACATATACCGGTAGATTATTTTAAAATGTGTCGTTATATGGGATGAAAAATCGAAAAAAAAACAACGATAATAAACTCTCTGCAACGTTATAAGTTTACTTGCATTTCTTTCAGCATTTTACAGCCAGATCGCTTTTATGGGGGCATTGTGTGATTTTTATGGTGTTGTACAGCTTTTACGACCGCTCCTTGACGTCGATTTCGGTTTATTTTTGATTATAAAACGGTTTTTTTTCTAACAATAATTAATAAGTTTATTGGAGAATTATTGGAGTTTTGGTGGATGCGCCGGGTTATTGTTGAATTTTTTGTTCTCATTCAAATTCTCAAATGTAAATTTCCTAACGTTTTTTACATTCTTATTTCGAGGAAATACACAATATATTGTTGCCATAGAGTGTTAACAGTAACTTATGCCCGTCAGGGGAGTAGCAATTGTAACCACAAAAACAGCCAGTTATCTCGTATCTTCTATGTTGTATTCTCATGTATCACCGGGGTCCGGGCATAGACACACACAATATTGTCGGACCTTTTGTGGTGAACTTCCCTATTCATTCTACGATATCGTTTCGGAATATTTTATAGTTGCAGATACAATACAAACACAGTTCGTCTAAATCTTATTGTTAGATTGTGTGTACAGTAGTTTGATCGTTTCTCTAGTATTTACGAAGCTCTCTCGCTCTCGATTCGTTTCAACTAATCAATTTTTTAATAGACGTTTCGTATGCTTGTACGTTTCTCTTTTTTGCTTATTTTTATGTAGAACGATTTTTATTCGTGTTCGACTTGACTTTTGTTGCGGACGTTCGCCGAATGTTAACCAAACTCAATATAAACACACATTTCTCAAACTTGATAACACATCTTTTCTATTCTTTTCTTCTGTGTGAATGCTGGTGAATTGTATTCAAACAACTCTAACGGATTGTAAACAGAATTTCACATAAATCTCGCTTATAATTTCTCTTTCTTTTCTCTCTCAAATAAGACTCATTTTTATTGTAATCCAACACGAAACAATAAGAGTGTACTCCATAATTCAGTTAAAAACTTAAAATACAATAGATGTAAAGTAAATTCAAAAGAAAAGTTGGAAAGTTGGTGTCATTGTTAACACCTTTGTTGGGGCCGTTACCTAAAGGCTTTTGTATTCGTATCCGAGAATAGATGAAAGTTTTGCAACCACTTCTTACTAACAATATAATACCGCAAACTTCTTATCATAACTATTTTAATAAACTACAAATTCTGTTGTGTGGAGAGGAATTGCGTCAGTAAAACGATTTTTCGGCCGTAACCATCAATATCAAAGTTTTCAATAGTAATAAGAAAAAAATCTCATTTAAGATTAACACAAGCAATTACGGCAACGTTGTATTGTTACGATGATAATTTCCATAAATTCCATCACATTTAAATTCATGTCAGAGTATGTTATAAAACACAGCCGACTTTATGAATTTCTCGAGAGGGGACAATTTCATACACATCACCTATAAAATACACCTGATAACTTGTAAAGACTTGCAAGAGATTTAGTTTTTTTTTTTTGTAAATCTCAACGAAAATTTCCAGTATAAGTATCTCCAATAATAATCAGTTTGTATAATATTCACATAATCCACCCCCACGATATCATTGTTCATGAATATCGAATTAGAATATTATGCTAATGGGAGATTTTTAGAAATTAACTTGAGCAAACTTTATCATCTTTCGACTGGATTTTGTTGATTGTTTTGTGACGACGACACTGCAGAGCGGTTACATTTCGGTTTTTCGACGATAAACTGTTTTTTTTTTTTTAAATTAGAAATCGACTAGATTTCGTTTCGGTTCTCATTTAGACTCAATTACGATAAAGATCTGGCGAAATTGAAGCGTATGACATGAACTTTGTACGTTTACGAGAAGACGAGAGAGTTTATTTTTTTGTGGGAGAGATTGATATTTTATCACGTCCCTCTGCCACGAAGAACGAATGTAAATTGCATAGCTATTAGATCTAATTTGGGCTTATGCAGTAGTAAACTTCAATTTCGGGCTTAGCAACTATTTAATTGATTTACATTCTATTCTCGTAATTTAATTAAAAATATTAATCAACAGCTCTGATGTATAATTCAGTTGGTTGTTGTGATTGCACCAGGTGTCATCAAATGTACACAATCTCCATTTGATATTCAAACAATATAAAACAAATTCGTCTCCCGCTTTATACTAAATCTCTATATAACGATGGTAGTGATGGTGTTTGTAAATATATTCAGTTGGAAACGATTGCAACTAGAAAATAGCTTGTATCGTTAACAATATTGAGAAATAATTTTTTGCTTCAAATTGACAGCTTTAACTGCATTAGCGCAAAATAAGTTGCATAAGATTTTAGAAGGCATTCAAGGAAGTCGTTGAGCAAAAAGAAGAAAGATTCCGTGAAGATCCGTAAAAAGATCAGGCCACAAAAGAGCAGTAGAAAGAAGACCAACGGAAGATAAGAATGGCTTCGACATAGATTGAAGCTAGCAAAATGGATATAAAAGAATCCAAAGCCCAAAAAAAACATACAAAATGTAAAAATAGATCGAATAAATTTATGTATTATCCAATAAACTCGTACGACATGGACATCCAAAAACTGTTAAAGCGTCTACAAAAAAGTATTGATCGGAATGGCGATTATATAGTCAACTAGGCAGAAAATAGGTAAATGGTTTTCTGTACTTCAAAAAAAAGACCTTACTTCCGGGATTATCGTCTTATCCTACAATTAATACTTCATGTATAAAATTTTTCCAACTTTTTGACTTTTTGTAGAAAGGAACACTCCCCCCTTTCCAATTTTTCCCAAATTCACCCGTACCGAATTGTACATGTTTTCAATTAAAAAGGAGTAAAATCAGAATATTGCGTGTACACTGTAAAAAATCGGCAGTGAATCCGGAGTGAATTTTCACTCCCATGACTAGGAGTTCAGAGTGATTTTTTTAGCGGAGTAATTTCACTCCCATTTCGGAGTGAATATCGATTTTCGGAATAAATATAGATGGTGTTCAAAGATTAAAAAAAAAATATATCAAAATTCGAGCAAAAAATATGTCAAAAATAAATAAAAATTTATTACTTTTATTGTATCTTAATATTTTATGCACGATTCTTATAGGTACCTGAAATTCATCCGGAGTGAGTATTATAAATAATTTTTAAAAAATTCCGGAGTGAATTTCACTCCGGACGGGGATGAGTTAATTAAAAATCACTACACTCCGCATTCACTCCGGAATTCACTCCGCAGTTCACTCCCGATTTTTTACAGTGTATGAATGTTTTTTCAACATTTTTACCTGAAAAAATGAACTCTAATAAAGAAACAACGAAAAGAGCAAACATCTTGAGAGCAGACAAGAAGGCTGGATAAAAGTTAATTTAAACTTGACCGCCACTCAATACAACACTAGCAAAAACAATACAGAAACAAAGGCTACAAAAAGGCAACGTGCAAATCACTCTCAAAGTACACATGTCAAAGACACCAATAAAATTTGCAAATTCCGGAAAATCAAATGAATTTTTATCTATTTAATGAAATTATAACACTGACTGAGCTAGTAGTTCTAAAAGTATTAAATTTTGCAAAAGTGTTGTTTACAATTTAACATAGACATTTTTTGTACTGTGAGGAAGCGTTGAAGCTCACCTTTCAGCTCGTCTTTAGAATTGAATCAGAAAAAATTCAGACGAGCAATTCAAAAGCGAAGAGAACGGAGAAGGAGCAAGGCCAAAAGTATTCTTCACGACAAGACTCGCTCACGTCAAATCGTTAACTTGCTTTTTTTGAGGATTAACACACCATACTAGACACAATTATTATTCACCATAAAATTTCCTATTATTTGATTAGAACCCATTCGTTGCCAAGGACGAATATACTCGTCTTTGGCAGGATGTCATGCATTTCGGATTGTTGTAGATGATTTTAAAGCGCACTTCCCACGTTAATTGAAGGACTTCAACGATCTTCATGTGGAGCACCCTAAATTTGTCATGGTAGCTGCTGCAAGAGAAACGTGCTCTTTCGAAAGTCTCACGATAAACACTCACTGCCTATTTTGGCTTTGATCTTCTAAGTCATTGCGACCACTAGACGTTTCATTGGCAAGTGTGGATACAAGAGACTAGTTGTCAAAGAAGTCAGGTCGACTCAACAGAAATAGACAACATATACCAACTGTTTTAAACGAATTAAAAAGGGAGATTTTAAGAATATCGGCGGCAGGATGTTGCCGTATTTTTTTTAAACTCTCACATTTACGAAAATGACGTTGGCTAATTTGCAATAAGAGAAAAATAAGCAATTTAATGAGCGATTTGGTTAATTTTTGCAAACCCATTTCGTCTGATACCACCTCGTTGGGAAGCAAGACTACTTGAAATTCTTTTGAGACCATCACGATCTCTCACCAGGTCTTGGTTGTGAAACAGGGGCTCCCTCAGAACGGTCTTATCGATGCCAGTTGCAGTTAAAACTTTATTGTTTTTCTGGGTGTAAAAACAACACATTGAGTTTTTTTTAATCTTTCAGTGGACTTACTGAAATTGGATTTGTTACTTTAAAACAAGCCACAAATGGACAGAAAGAAATGTGGGAACCAATAATAAAAACGATCAAAACACAGGAAAGAGGATTAATTCACCTGTCAGAAAAAGTACGAGCTATTTTCTGATTGACTAAAGAATAACGAATGTCTCTTGTTTATTAGATAAAAACCGATTCGCGCAAATCTAGTGATCTATGCATTATTCTACTTGACCACGCAAATACTGAGACAGCCTGTATATCTACATACATTGACCGGAAATTGAATATCCGTGCTCTGATTACCCGTGCTCTCTATTACCCGTGCTAAGGAGAAATTTCGATTATTCGTGTTTTAGAGCAAGACGACATGTATTCGGTATTCGATTATCCGTGCACACGTGCAATAATGCAGAATTTACAGAAAACTCATAATAAAAAGCACGAGCATTTTATTCACTTCGGTCACAGTGTTGTATGTGCTACAGTTTAGATTGCACGCACAATGACTGGAAGAAAAAAAAAAGTTTTGTCCATTGCAACAAAACTTGAAATTATCAGTAAACGAGAGAAAGGCGAAACCGTCGGTAAATTAGCCCATACTTATGACATCGGAAAACAAACTGTCCGAGATATTATTAAAAAAAAAGATGACTTGTTGAAGTTTGTTTCATCGTCAGACTGCTTTAGTGGAACAAGTTCTAGAAAATCTATGAAACGTTCTAAATTAGAGGAACTTGATACTGGTATGTAATGATTTTAATTTTCGAAATGCAATTTTTACTAATTTTTGTTTTAAACTGTAGCTGTGTACAAATGGTTTCAACAACAGAGAGCTGAAGGAAATCCGATCTCGGGACCCCTTTTATGTGAAAAGGCTGTATGGTTTCATAAACAAATGCAGTTAGAGGAGCCCTTCAGTGCATCACAAGGTTGGCTTTCAAGATTTAAAGCTAGACATGGTATTCGTCAACTAGAAATACACGGTGAAAAACTCAGTGCCAGTAAAGATGCTGCTGAATTGTTCAAAAGTGAATTTCTCAGAATTGTAAGACGACATGATCTGTCCGGGTCGCAAATTTATAATGCTAATGAAACCGGCTTGTTCTGGAAAGCATTACCAACAAAAACACTGGCAGATGGCTCTGAAAAATCAGCACCCGGATACAAAATGAGTAAAGAAAGAATAACCCTGATGGCATGTGCTAATGCAAGCGGCGATCATAAATTAAAGTTAGTATGCATAGGAAGGTCAAAAAAAACCCGAAGTTTTAAGGGTTCCAACATGAAAATTTTTCCGGTTGCTTATTATAGTCAGAAGAAAGCGTGGATGAATCAAGATATTTTTAAAAAGTGGTTTGTTGATGAATTTGAACCTAAAGTTCGTGCGTACTTGCAATCTAAAAATCTACCTCAGAAAGCTGTGTTATTTTTAGACAATGCCCCCTCGCACCCTGATGCAACAAAACTTTCTTCAACTGATGGACAAATTTTTGTAGAATATTTGCCACCAAATGTGACATCTTTATTACAACCCATGGACCAGGGTGTTCTAGCAAGTCTGAAACGACATTATCGAAAAATTCTTTTACGATCCATACTAGAGGAGGACGGAAACCTAAAAGATTTTTATAAAAAGTGGTCTATTAAAAGTGCAATTGAAGCATCAGCAAACTCTTGGGAAAACGTGTCAACTGTTACATTTCAACGATCTTGGTGCAAATTATACCCACTTGACGAAGAAAATACAGTCGGCCCTGATACACCCGACGTAAGCGAAAACCATACCTTACCAGCTTCATCATTTTTAAATGTTATGAAAAACGTAGATGCTTTTAAAAATGTTGATGAAAGTAACGTCGAGGAATGGTTGGCTTGTGACGCGCAACAACTAGGATATGAAATCCAAGATGACGATTCTATAATTGAAGAAGTTTTGACAGAAGTAGTATGCGATGCACAGAACGTATCAGATTTGGACGACGAGCAAACGGTATCAAAAATATCACCAAGCGAAGCATTGCACTGTACTGATCAATTATTACAATTTTTGGAACCAGAAGATGACACGAATTATGCCGATATTGTGGCTATTCGGAAGATACGAACACAAATAAGAACAAAAATGTGCAAGAAAACTATTCAGTTATTGATCACAGATTTTTTCAAGTCTTGAATGTTTTGTTGTTACCACGTTATTAGTTATGTAGTTATAAGCTAAGTTCTTTATACGAGTTAAGTGTATTTGATCTTAAATTAAAATTGGTTCGATTATTCGTGTTTTTCGATTATCCGGCACCTATCTAACCGATGAGGGACACGGATAATCGGGGTTCTACTGTATCAATACTGTAGTTGCAAGAATAAATGAAAATCACAGAACGGAAGTGAAAAGTTTCTCTGATGCTGTAACAACAACACAAATACGGTTATATATCGATCATGTCGGTATTGTTTTTTATTTTCGTTTATTTACTTGTTTATTATTATTGTCCAACATTTCGCTGAATAAACCGATTTCTGGTTCTACAAAGGGGCTGGACCTATACGAATTTGGATTCCACTCCTTATATTGTTTATGTTACGATAAGATTCCGTGTCTTATAAAAATTTGAAACGTGATAGTTTCCAACAGTTTTGATTTATTATCAAATTTATTATGAAAAAAAACAAATCTAAATCCATCATCAAGTCAACTGGACACGTCTACATCACTACCCGATCAACCCTTCTAATAATAAAACAAATATTTACCGATCGTCCATTTAGTAGGAGAAATTGCAAGTTGTTGAACAACTTGAAAATCGTCGAGATTCTGTAACTCCCTATTATTGTAGGAGAATTGACCATTATCTATATGTCTATGTGTGTGTGTGTGTGTGTATTTAGCTAGAACTTTGACCAAGGGTTCAATCCAACTATCTCCACTAAGTCCTGTTGCTTTCGTTATCACAACAGTGGCCTTACAGTTAGCGACAGAAGAGGATTAAGTTGGTACAGCGAGCCGACCCAATGATACAATTGTAGCAAACAAAATTTCACTCAAACGACATACATAATTTAACATCCCTCTTTACGTATGTGTGTGTGTGTGTGTGTGTGTGTATGTGTGTATATACATTGCCCTAACTTTGTACCATTCATGGTTTACATGAGGGGCATCTAATCCGGAAGAGATTTGATAAAGGAGATTGTGAAACGATAACGTTTAATCCCTCCTCATTTCTGTATGAATTTATTTTGTAGATGAAATTGTACGGTTTTTTTTGTGCGAAATTATAAATCAGAAATGTCTTTTGTTTCTTGGTAGAGAACGTGTTTGAGTCTAGAACACGTGCGACATAAACGATGGCTGTCATGTACACATACTTTAATTCCATCTCGCCGTTAGAGTTCTTTAGGCTAAATTTCTGCCACTATCAACGTAATTTCCTCGTTCTAATTTCTCTTATTTCCCAAGAAAATTACAATATATATATGTATATATATATAAATGCAAATGCTAATCGTTGTAATTTTTATAAATTTATCTCAATTATCTTGGAATTATCTGAATCCACTCTAATTACAGCTCGAAAAACTTTGTGGCGAGCTATATCTTGGAAGATTGTACCGGCACAACGACTCTATTTAAAAAGAGGGAATGGCGATTTATGTGGTGGTGGAAAAAGGTATCCATATCGACGGAAACTAGCGTATATTTGATACGGGAATGTTTCAAATACGATGATAATAGGAAATGAAGAAGTATTGATTCTGTAGGCGAATCATATACACGAGACACAACAAATATATTCGGGAATTCGGTAGTTATCAGAAAATTTATAGACATTCCCGATGCGGATGATAGATGAAGTGGTCGATACACGAAGCCATATAAAACATTGTGGCGTGATTTGAAAGGAAGAAAGAACTTTGTAGGTAACAGTTTTAAATCTGTTTAGGTTATTAATAAGTAAGCGCAATGATTTAAGAAATTAATCAAGATTTCAAAGTACAAGGTTTCATTTGACCACTGAAAGTCCTATGGAGCTTATTCAGAAATTTGTTAACATTTTCATATCAAAAAATAGTCCGCACCTTCTCTACTAATGCTTTTTCTCGTGACTTCTATATTGAATATTTGCGAATTATTAAAATCAAAGAAAGACGTCTTTAAGTTGCTGAATTTTCATCAAGATTAAGATTAAAAACTTACGTGAAACAACCTTTGTAAGTTTAGCTTTAACCTATTAAGTCATTGCGACCACTATAGGCTTTGCTAGTGGATACAAGAAACTAGTTCTCAAAGAAATCAGGATATCAATATCAAAAGCCCACATTGTAGGAAGATTTGAAATGAAGTAAGAACTTTGTAGATAATAAATTTCATGCCAGGACAGAACTGTCAATTTCTATCGAAAACATTCGAGTCTGTTTGATTTTTTTACAGTAAGCGCAATGACTTAAGCGATTAGTGACTAGTGACAGTTCCCATGTAGCTTATTCAGAAATATAAAAGTAATAATTTGCCAATTGTTCAGCTTTTTCATGTCAAAAAGACTGCTGCACGCATTGCAAAAGTAACGAAACTATTTTAATATTCCGAAATTATTGGGTTAAGAAAGAGTAAAAACTGTACTTTAAGTTGTCAAATTCTCGTCAAAATGGGTCCACAAACGAGAGAGATATTGACGGCACGTGAAACGCCCTGTAGATCTCCAAATGTGCTTGTGAATTTTTTAAAGTAGACTTTGGCTTATTTACAGTAAGCGTAATGACTTAGGAGATTTATCAAGATCTCAAAGACTTTTTTTGACTAGTAAAAGTTCCCGTGTAGCTTATTCCGAAATGTGAAAGTAATGATTTGACAATGTCTACGCTTTTTCATATCAAAAAGAGTCCGCGCATTCACTGTAAACGGTTTTTCATATTTCCAAATTATTAAGTCAAAGAAAGGCTAACATTACACTTCAAGTTCTCGAAGTTTCGTCAAGATTCGTCCATGAACAAAATTTGTCATAGTAGCGACTACAAGAGAAACGTGTTTTTTCGAAAATTGGGACCACTATACGCTTAGTTGGCAAGTGTGGATACGAGAGACTAGTTCTCTAAGAAATCGCAAGTCAGGTCGACGCAACAGAAATATACAGACGGTTTAAATTGAACGCTGCAACAGAATGTTGCTGCATTTTTCTTAAACAATACGGTCCGCAAAAATTCGATAAAATGATAATATTCTAGGCTATATTGAAAGATTAATAAACGATCATCGTATGGAATGTGTAATTAAACACATTTCCCAACTATAGAACTCTACAAAATTTGTTAATATACCAAATTCAAATATATTTTAACACTCAAATATTAGACAATTTTATTAACAAAATATCGATGGAATTCTAATTGAAAAGTCACAAGTAAATAGCGTACGAGACGTATTTTAATTACCGTAAACTTTTTGATGAAATTTGGAGTGCTTTTCAGAACGATTGATGAGTATAGCAAATGCTGACTTTTTATCTCTATTTCTACCCGAAACGTACATCTTGTATTACACACGTAAAAATCTCATTATTTACGATATACAATCGCTGCTATACTTGGGATAGATGATAACAATAAAATTCGGCAAGAAAAACGATAAATATTGCTGTCAAACATAAAAATATCACAAAACGTTGTTGTTGTACACAATATTCAATTTCAAATTTTATATTTTCTATATTCCAATGGAATAACAATAAAAAAACAGTTTCAGCAATTTTTTTTCTCAAACTACTGAAAGTCGTAAATTCGATTCATGTAATAATTGTATTTTACCGAAAAATTTCTCTAAAAAGGACACATTTTGGCCATTATCCAGAAAACTCGATTGAGATCTCCATCGAATTTATATATCGGCAATAATGATGAATTATGAACGGTAAAATGACAACTTTATCGAATTATGTCAATTATCCAGAAAAATTCCAATGGATACATGCTCGAATCCAATCGATTCATGTGGAAATTTATACGATAATTGGAAAAGGAAATACGACCATTTCCATCCATTCATTATTACGTCTACGTATAGATTTTGAAATTCGCTACCGAAATAGCATCAAAAGAAATTTTAGTACAGTTTCGCATGTATAAATTAGTGTAGAAAACTTCAATCAAAGCATTTCGAGAGGATTTTAAACTGGATACAAAAGTAAATTGGAGAATTTCCAAATTTCTAAAGACATCATTTGGTATTATTAAAAAGTTGAAATTGTGGATGATTTTTCCAAATGAAATTGTAAATCATAGACCAAAAAAATCTCTGTTGACACTGATCGATGTCAAAATAGATGAAACCACAATTGTGTTATCTGTGTATAGTTTGGCTGTTATCGTTGACAATAAATAATGGCATTGTTGTTGTTTTTCTGATTAAAATTTTTGTTGGTATAGGTCAGATATTGTGTAAAATATATCATATTTCAGACAACTGCAATTATATTTGTGGCCAGGGACGGCCCGAGCTTTCCTGGCGCTCCTGGCAAACTTATTTTCGTCAATCAATAAATTTAAAAAAAAAGCAAACTTTAACTGAATTTCATCTGATTGAAAATCATTTTTTTCACAACAATCCGTAATAACAGAAAAAATTAAAAGTGCATGGAACGCCGTGCGTTAGAAGTGAAACTTCTTAGGTTAGAGATGAAGTTCATTTTTTTCTTGGTTTATTTTCTTTCTGTCGCTGCCTGAAGGCTCGCTTTTGTTCTGCAGTTGTATTATTCGGTATTTCGTTTATCTCAATTTAACGCCATTAATTAATATTATAAATATAAAAATTATAAATCGCGGTAAGCCTTGAAATTTTAGTTTCGATCCAGAGGGCGCTGTACATCGATCAATGACACCAACTCTAGACCATACTGTTTATTTTACACAGTTGGCAGAACTGACAGAGTATAAGCGACGCTATGGCAACACCCCCACTCTTCCCTCTCAGCTGTCTGTTAGAGGGGAAGTGTTTCCCCTCACGGCGTTACACATTTTCGTTACACAGAGAAAATACATTGAAAAATATTTACACCCAAGCGCGGCTAAAGAAGTTCCCCTTCAAAAAATTGAAAATTTACCATACTTATGGTAATGCTGGAGCCCTTCGGCATGGGTTGCCTGGTTCTACAATAAAGACACTAGCACTAAACGCAATTAATTATTAATTAACAACAAAAAATTACAATTTTTTTAAACAAGATTGACACCTCACATGTTGAATTTTATAATTAAATTCAAAGGGTTACTTATTTATTATTATTTTATATTTTTATTATTAATTATAACTCTTTTATAACAATTATTCAAATTCTTTATGAACTGGAACGGCCTTTTTTATTTAACCAAAAACTAACGCGTTTGATTAATTTTTTTGTTTATGTTTATCTAGCGATTTTCCAAGATATCCTGATATCTCAATTATTTATTATTACTATCATTATTTTAACATCAAAGATTAGAAAACAACTAAACAAGAATAATGGAATTGGCCTTTGTTCGGTTCTTATCAAGAACGTATATTTCCGATTAATTTAATCTTCACGATAACAAACAAAAATGTGGAAAACTATTAAAAATGCGTTTTATAAATAAAAATACCGCAACCCAAATAAAGGGCACAATATACACGAATGATTTGGGGCTAAGTTGGACACTTAAAAAAAATTCCAAGTGTGGATTTGGAAAATTCCACGTCCAAACCAAAATTCAATATTGCCAATATCAAGAGCCATCGATAACCGGCCTACAAGGGATGCACTGCTGGCGGGCGCCCCTGTTTGGGGGGACGCAAAAATGAGCTTTGAAGATTAAATTGAATTAAAAAAAAATAATCTGAAGGGCGTCTAGTGCCGGGCCTGCCAATATCTGTACTTTCAAAATAATTGGCCCTATCAAATTATGCCGCTCCACGCAGCTGCTAGTTTTACTGTGATCTCAGAGCGGCCCTGTTTGTGGTAGTCCACAGCTGACCTCCTAATGGACAATGAAAAGTACATTAATTACGATAGGTTTAATATTGGATATTTTCTTGAATTAAAACTAATTCCTTCGCGAACACTGTAAAAATTCATTTATTGCCTCTTTCAAAGGAAAAATTGCAAAAAAAACAAACTGAAGATTGCTCAACTACTACAGGGTCGTATTTTCACCGGGAGGCCTGAAGCTTCTTCCATTCAAGTATTCTGGATCCTTCTTCGGGATGCAGAGGTTAAGCTGCCGGATGTGAAGAAGGACCACCATCAAGACTTTCACAACTTTCACAGGTATATGTCACTGCCTAAAGCTGTTCGGTTCAAATAAGGTAAACGATTAAGAGACCCTGGAAGGGATGAGGTCGCAGTTCGAAGAACTCCTTCTGGTGCAGACTCCGACATTTATAAAGGAACAGATCCAACTATTTCTAGTTGGGGATCCTAAGATTTAAGCAACTAATTTTGGGCGGTCTTTTTCTCGGGCTCTAAAGACTACTTTTGCTACGCTGGAATTTTAACGAAATTTGGGTGCTTGAAAGCTGCCAAAAACAAAGATGATGCGAAAATTTAGAGTGAATGCCTAAAAAAAAGGGGATTCAAAGGATCAAAACGAAATGCCACGGAATGTTAGCGAAGCAAAGAATTGGGTGAAACACTAGAAGAAATGATGTGAATGAATAAAGAGAAAATAGTCGAAACAAAGAGGCTGAAATGAAGGTGCTACAATCAGACCGTTGTTGTTTTCCAAGTCAGGGAATCATAAAATGGAGACGTTAACAGAATTTCCACAATACGCACTCAAAGGATGACTGGAGACAAGAGAAACAAGTGGCATCGGTTTTTTTATAAAGGACTGTTTGAAGTTTTTTGTTTAATACGGAATCCGTCTGGGATTTTGGGCGATTTTTGCAAAAAACCACGCCATAAATTTGATAAAATATTTGCTGAATAAAGTTTGTATACACACACGTAAATTACGTAAATGTCATGTACCATTACTGTTTACACACACGATCAGACGAACTTAATTTTGTAATCTATTGTCCTGTTAGTAACTGAGCGGAAGTGATAACAACCACTTTATTATATGATCCTTGATAGAGACAAATATAATTTAGCGTACAAAACATTAATGTCAACTATAATATTCATGACTTTTTTTCCTCCCGTCTAGAATTAAGTTAACTGGAATAGAAAGAAGTACAAAAAAAAAACGTTTAGGGTCATAAAATTTTCCACGTTAAGTCCTTTGAGGATAATTCCAGTTATTTCATCCAACATGGGTAGTACAAAGCGTATTATATCAAGATGCAAAAAGATAACATCTTGTTACTTTTATGAGTTTTATCGTAATGTTGACGTTGTATATAATTAAGTGGGTGCCTAAAGGGCAGCTGCATAAAGTGAATTAATGATTTATACGATCATTGTAGTCGTATAATTATGTATATATCGTTTGGTATACGTACAAAGCATGATGTTGAATTATTTAAATTGTTAAGGCGGGTGCATAATAAAACCGTCTCTAATTCTATATGCAACAAACAATTCGAATGGTAAACGACCCAAACTAAATAATTACGTAATTGTATCGGTTGGAGGGCAATTGGCTAACAATTTTCTTTGCAAGTTTGTATTTAATTTTCATTTGACTTTTAATGGGAAACGAACTGAATAAATACAGAGTAAACAAGTTGCCAATAGTAGAAGAAAATCATCATTTTTCCTTTATTCATTTTGTTTTCCCACCAACCACCGTCAAGGGATTTAGAACGTTAGTTATTTTTAAATACTTTCCCATTTCGCAACTTTATTCAATCTTTAAATTCTTTTGTCATTTCAACATTGATGGAGTGTCGTACTTTATCAAACTCTACAATTTAATAATTGAAACTTTTTTTTTTGTTCTCTTATTCGTTTCTATTATTTTTTCTCTTGCTTCGTCTCTTGATTCGTTCGAATTTGAACCTGAATTGTATTCAAATGAAAATTCGAATCAATAAAGACGGAAATTTTACTAAAGAAAAGTTTTGGGGTGTTGAGAAAAAAAGACTACGTTTATTTAACATTTCTTGACTTATGGAAATGGGGATGATTTCTATATCGGCGTGTGTGTGTGAATATCGGGGGAATTTTCTATTGAACTATCTTGGTATTATTATGAGCATTTCTATTGCGAAAATGTTTGGCAATCTCTAGAATTGCAAAGATGGTTGATTTATGAAGCAATATTATGGAAATTACTACAATTTACTAAACAAAAAACAAACGTTGTTTTAGAGGATATATTGTAGGTGCTCATTTTAAATTTATACTCGGGCTAATTAGACTATGTCGGCTTGACTTCATGTAGATGAATTTGAAGGCTGTGATAAGTACTTCTACTTTGTTATTTTTCTTCGCAGTTGCCCTTGTTTGGTTGCGTTTTAAATCGAGAAGCAATTGAAAAATTATATAATTTGATTGAAGATAAAGAGACATTTTAATTCTCATTTATCCGGGCGTTGAGGTGCTCTTAACCGCTGAGCTATCGACGGCCTGTAATCATCTCTCGGACTAAATTCATATATTACTAGCTTCGAGCGGGGAAATATTCATTCCAATTCAATACCGGGGAGTGTTGGAGTGCCCTCTAGGAAACCCCATACCAACTAAAACGCCTCCTACTTCGGCACCACCACCGGAAGTGTTATTCGCATTACATCGGTGTCGGTGCTTATAGCCTGGATCCGATACCAAGAGAGTAATTTTTTTCAATTTTTGATTATTTTGTCTGTTGCAAGCAGTCCTAATAAAAAAACAAACAGTACATAGACGATTTCAAATTGTGGGAGAATCACGATTTCCGTAACGAAACGTTTTCTGTGAAAAACTGACCCACTTTCAACCGCGAATTTCCATTGCAGAAGTCCCACAAATATAGAAAAATAGTAAATGATTCCAGTTTTAAAGCCATTAGAATTGATAATTAGTCTATATCCAAGATAAAGCACAAAAAGAATCGTTCAAATATTCTGTTTTAATTTAGACGTTAATGGATTTGTAAAGGCATAAAACAGGCAGAACCCAGCAATTTGATAGCCACCAAGTCGTTCTTTGACTCTCAAATATCGCCCGTCAGACGCTATAAATTAACGTATGGACTTACCTTTTGATTGTTCATAGCCACGAGCTATCCAAGCTTTTCTCACGCTCCAGACAAACATTCCTTCGATGCTTCTTTCAGAGGGAAAAAAAAGAAATTTCACAACTACCCACCAATGTTAAGGTTATTGTACCATTTCTTTTTCATAATTATAACTGAAATACTTTCAGCATAAACTGCAGGCAGACACCTCGCAAAACTTACAAATTGGTGGTTGTGTACAGTAAATGCAATGACTTAAAAGACTAACGTCGATGTAATAAAATTGGGACACACCGTATCAATCGTGTTTACTTTGACTTTAATCTCTTAAGTCACCGATGGCATTACACATTGGATAAAACTCAATTAAATTGTATCGTCATTCTTTTGTTTATGGATACTCCCCTCTGCAGACATTTTTGCCAGCGTACATACTTATAATGTGATAACAGGTTCCAAACTATAAGAACTTGATTAGTAGGCTTTTGTTTTCGGTGAAGGGAAAATTATTACGTGGCATAGTGTTGGATTCGAATGCCCTCTAGGAACCCCCTTACCAACTAAAACGCCTCCTGCTGCGGCACCACTGCTGGAAGTGTTATTCGCATTACATCAGTGACGGTGCTTATAGTCTGGGCCTGGTACCAAGAGAGTAACTTTTTTCAATTTTAGATAATTTTTTCTGTTACAAAGAATCCCAATAAGTGTGGATGGAAATAGACGAATTCAAATTGGAGGAGAATAAAGATTTCCCTATAGAAAGGTTTTCTGTGAAAAACTAACCGACTTTCAACCGCAAATTTGCATCGCAGAAGTCCCCGAAATATGGAAAAATACCAAATGATTTCACTAAAGCTATTAGATCAAAGATAAAGCACAAAAAAAATCGTTCAAATATTGTTTTAATGTGCCTTAGACGTTAATGGGTTTGTAAAGGCATAAAACAGGGAGAACCCAGCAATTTGACAGCCACCAAGTCGTTTTTTAACACTCAAAAATCGCTTGTCAGGCTAGACAGTGTCAGAAATTTTTTTTTTTGTTTTTTTTTGAGTAAATACATCTAAAAAGTTTCAATTGATAAAAAAAAAATTGAAAGTGCGTGGAACGCCGCGCGTTAGAAGTGAAACTTCTGAGGTTAGAGATGAAATTCATTTTTTTCTTTTAGTTTTGTTCCAGAGGGCGCTGCATATCGATTAATGACACCAACTCTAGACCCTAATGTTTATTTTACACAGTTGGCAGAACTGACAAAGCGACGCTATTGGCAACGCGCTCCCACTCTTCCCTCTAAGCTGTCTGTTAGAGGGGAAGTGTTTCCCCTCACGGCGTCACGAATTTTCGTTACATACATACATACATACATTGAAAAATATTTACACCCAAGCGCGGCTAAAGAAGTTTCACTTCAAAAAAATCTCCTAAAACTTGAGTTTGATATCTTAAAAATTGACCTGGCGCATGGGGGGGTCCCTCTCCCATTTAAAATACATACAGAAAAGGTTTCTTCCATTTTTACTATTTCTTCTTCATAATTATAACGTAACGGCACCCCTCGCAAAACATACAAATTGGTGGTTGCGTATAGTAAACGCAATGACTTGAGAGACTAAAGTCCACGTAATAAAATTAGGACACGTTCACCGTATCAATCGTGGTCTACTTTGACTTTAATCTCTTAAGTCACCGAGACCGTTATACACTGGATAAAACTCAATTAAATTGAATCGTCATTCTTCTATCTTGTAGGGATCAGGAAATCAAGGATATTGAGGACGATTTCCGCAAATAATCCACGCAAATAAATATTTATCTACGACATATAAATCGTGGCGTATTATTAAATCAAACGAAAATCCACAAGATAAATATTATATCTAATCCAGTATTTATTTGGGCTGGAGAGAAATAATTGTTCAACCACAACATAGCAGGCCAAACAGTAAAGTATTAATACAATTTATTTACAAAGAAGAGAAAACAGACATTTTCCATAGCTACCCGCACATACATCATTCATGTGACAGAGTAGCTCTAACACTGGATTAATAAAATTATTTCGTTATTCGTTCGTATTCCCAGAGCGTGTTGCGCCACAATTCAAAACATTATACATTCAAACCAAAACGTTTCACACTTTTTTCTCCAAATTCTAGAGCGCTCTAGAAATACAAAAACAACCGTAAATGACACCGGTTATAATACACTCCATATCTGTGACACAGAACAGGTACCTATAAAAATATATACAATAATGGTGAAATAAATAAATACCAATTTTAATTAATAAACAAATACGTGATGAGATAAAGAAAGAGATGCGCAATTTAGCAATCAAAAGCGGACGGCTGCTATTATCTATTATTTCACTTTTTATTATTGTTTTGTCGACTATCTAAAATGTGATGCTCTATTGGAGAACTGTAAAGATTCGATTAAGCATCGATTCTGGATTTGATAATGAATCCAAAAATCGACGATTAAATCCACCAAATGCAATTGATAATAAATAAGCGCGCTACTCAAACTAAAAGACAATATTATAAAACAATAAATACATAACTATATAAAAATATAATGTACAAACTTTACTTAAATAGTAACAACTACTTAAACCATAGTTTCTTTACAATTTGATTACTGTTCTTATTCAATTTTTCTTGTAGAGAAGTTAATTTCGAATAAATCGTTGGATTTATTGGAAATTTCACAAATAAACTGAAGATAAATGAAAAATAATATGGCTTGCTCTCTCTCTTTAGAGCTGTTTTATATCAATGGCAAGTTAAAAAAAACAAACAGATACGGCTGAAACAGATCTGCGAAAATACAATTATTATTATTATTATTATTATTTAAGGATATTTCCAGCATATCACAGTACCAAAAGAAATATAAATACTCTGAAATTAATGGTACGTTTTATTGTCGTTTCAACTGTTGTTGTTTTTTTTTCTTTCTTTTACTATTAATTAATCAATTATTGACGAAAAAACATTGACTAGAAATACAAAAAGGTGTTGTTTACCAAAAAATTTCATCATCATCATTATTATTATTATTAATATTATTATTATAAAACCCGCAATTTCTTTTGGATAATAAAATCTAAGCTCTATTGGTTGTGTTAACTTTTTTTGTGTGTGTTTTGTTTTTAATATTAATTATACATAACTATAGACAAATATTATGAAAGCCCAATTTACGTTATGATTCTGTTTTGTTTTAAAATTTTACACAAATTGAGTAATGTTAGTACAAATTTCTTATTATTATTATTATAATTAATATTATAAATAAGATTAGGCTTAGGGTGCCATGCTCTCTACTTTTTTATTTTTATTTTAATTCTTTTTAAAAAAAGGCATTTTTTTTTCTGAAAAATATCTCATATTATCTAGGAATCATTACCATAACATCCGTCTATGATTAGTTCTTATACATATTATGTATATTTATAGTTATATATAAACATTAAAGAAGCATTAATAAAAATTATCATCTACGTGTATGTGTATGTGTTTATGTTTGTGGAAATATGTTGGTGTGTGTGTGTTTGTGTTAATAGTGATTTCTACATTTACAATTTATACAATTAAAATTTCACAATTTTGAAAATTCATTTCGATGTTGGTCCTATAATTTGATATTGTTTTTTTAGACGATTTGTTGTTGTTGTTGTCTTCTTTGATTTCGTTCGTTTTGTGTTGTTGTCCTTTTCTAGATCTTTATCTAATTCGGCCATTGCCTCTTGGATGGCGTTCTCTAATTGGGAACTCAATTTTCTAGATCTACAACAATCAAACGGAATTCAATTATTTGTTGTTGTTTTTTTTTGTGTTTCTCTAAAATATTTATTGGGAAACGGATTAATTCTATATAGTTATATCTTTAGATAGGAATTATTTCATGTAGTTTCAACAGTTAGAAGGCGTGTCTTATAGATAAAAAAGTGAGATGATCGTAAAGGTGAGAGAGACGGATTGCTCTCTTCTCCGCCTCATTGTCAACGATTTATCATTGTTTGCTCTTCAAAAATAAATAATTTGTTAAAGTTTAGATCGTCTGGTTTAAACGTGGTCAGAGATACTAAAAAAATTGATTTATTTAACTGTATTTCCAACGTGACGTGTTTCAGTGTCAGTAATAAACAAATAAACTAAGACGTATTTATTTCTAATACATTCTTCCATTGTTTTGCAAAACGTATGGCTTAACTTGAATCATAGTTGTTAAAAGTCAAAAAGTACGGGAAAAAGGCATATCATGATTGTGCATGTCGTATGTCTTAACTAACTTTACTTCTTCATGCGAAATAGCAGATCCAGCTTTGAAGCTAGACAAGCGTTAGTTTGTCGACTGGCAATAGACTATAAAAAGAGACTCGCACACTAGTATTTCATTATTATGCAATAGTATCTATTTATAAAATAATAAATTGCACAGGTATACAGCCGTAAGAATAGCGTAAAGAATTAAGTATAAAATAAACGATATTCTTGAGCAATTTGGAATAAAAATTAACGAAAAAAAAAATTCTGATAGCTTCTTATCTTTCAACACGATTAACTCTTGTCAAAGAATTCCAATGAATATTTTGGATCGCTTTTAGAACAGATTTATGCGATTTTTATGGATCCAATTAATTTTTATCAATTAATTAATCAAATTAATTGGATCCATATAAATCGCAATAAATACTCAAGTTATTATTTATTTAGATAAATATCGCACTCTGGATCGAATTGTTTACAAAGCAGAGTTTCGAACTGAAATTGAACCGAAAACGGACAAAAAATCGATACATTTTCCAGAACCGAAAAATGGAACGAAAAAAATAACGGTTCCAGGCGTTGCTACAAAGGTTCAATTTATGACTGATACTAAAAACAGTCTGAAAAGAGCAAAACTTCGAACCGGAACTAGACTGAAAACTGAAAAAAAAAACGATCTCTTCCGGATCGAAAACCGCAACCGAACATTATGTGTTTTAGGGTGAGCCAAAATGACTAACCTATCGAATTTATGGTCTCAAAAGGGCCAATATGTTGGGAGAAAAATTCTTCCATTCAGGAAATTTTTTAGGTCAATTTTAAAAGGTGTCGGTGGCCATTTGAAATTTCGTATTTAAATAACATGCAAAAAAAGATTCTCCATTAAAAATGCTATAACTTTTGAACCGTTTGAGATAAAAATTTTATCCAGGCATATTCTTGTAGAGCATTAAATTCTCTAAAGGGGTGTTTTGAAGCTGACTTTTTAACTCAAAAACTCATATACTTACGGACTATGAAAATTGATGAAAAATCGATATGTTTGTTTCAAATTTCATAGCCTGTAAGTATATGAATTTTTGAGTTAAAAGTACCAACTTTAAAGTATTTTTTTACAGAATTTAACGCCCTAAAAGAATATGCCTGGATAAAATCTTAATCTCAAACGGTTAAAAAGTTGTAGCATTTTTAATGAAAATTTCCCAAATATCTTTAAACTAAACCTATTTGTTTTTCAACAACTTTCATAGCCCGTAAGTATATGAATTGTTGAGTTAGAAAAATCAACTCTGAAGCATTGTTTAGAGAATTTAATGTCCTACAAGAATGTGCCTCGATAACATTTTTATCTTAAACGGTTCAAAAGTTATAGCATTTTTAATGGAAAAAAATTTTTTTTGCGTGCTATTTAAATGGAGAATTTCAAATGGCCACCGCACCTTTTAAAATTGAGCTACAAATTTTTCCCAATGGGAGAATTTTTTTCTCAATATATAGGCCCTTTTGAGACCATAAATTCGATAAGTTAGTCATTTTGGTTCACCCTGTGTTTTTCTAATCGAACCGAAACCGATAGCCACAATGAAAAATAATGGTTCGAATAACTATTACAAATTGCTATGGCTTCAAACCGGAACTGAATTGATAACCGAAAAAAAGCAAACTTTTCCCGGAACGAAAAAAATAACGGTTCGAAGCCCCGGAAAAAAGGAAAAACCACTTGAAATTTATGGCGTCAAGTACATGGCTTGCCAGTGTTAAGGACTCGTGTATTCCTGAATTATTAAAAGAAAAGAAGAAAACTGTCTCCGTCAAACTATTCTTTTTCTTCTTTCTATTTTTTTTTTCGACATACATATAATCTTTACAATAATTTTTCGACTTTACTCGGTTTTCAGCAACCGAAGAGTTTAACAGTCCTTAAGAACAACGCCTGAATCAGTTTCAAAGTGAAATGTGATCGTCTCAACAGAGAAACTGAATGAAATTACTGAAAGATTACTCCGCAGCCACATCTATAAATGTCGAAAACTTTCGCGCTATTAAGTGCTTCAATCTCTAATGGGAAAAAGTGGATCTCTAATTTAATTCTTCTAGGAAAACAGTGTAATAATTTAAACCATAAAATCTGTTATGTTATGTTTAAATGATGTGGCTAACAAAAGAACACTCACGTCCGACATTTTTTCCTAGCACGATGATGTGCATCTAAACCTTCACTTAATGTTTGTAATTTATTTTTATTTAATTTCGTTATTAATTTATCATTACCAAACCATTTTACTTGAATTAAATCATTATTAATTTCGATAATTTTACCAGGCCATGATGAATATGTATTAAGTGGACCCCAAACTAAATCACCAATCACAAATTTATTATTTTTATCACGACGACCACGACCATCATTACCAACATTGTCATTATCATCATTATCATCATCATCATCATCATCAACTATTGTTTCCCTAGTTGTGGTAGTTTCATTATTAATTTTGTTATCTAATAAAAGAAAAAGAAAAATAAGAAATTTGTTTGTTTGGAGTAGAAAAAAATAGGATACTGTGTGTAGAAACCATACCGCAATAAAAGCCAATTAGCACCGTCCACAAAATGATGAGAATTTAATGAATTGTGTTTTTTTTATGTTTGTACAAAATGATTGTAATGAGAGCATGATTTTTGTTTTTTTAATTGAAATTATTATTAAAATAAAAATTTCACACACCAGTAGTAGTTATGATTAGTTCTGTACATTTTCGATATGTGTAAAAATGTTAGCCACACCATATTATTTTTATCCAATTATCCAGAAAAACTGTACAAATTATTCAAAATCTGCAAGAAAATCAAAACAATTGACAGACTTTACAACTTTTTTTTGTATTTTTTTTAATAAATATCTCATGCAATTGATAGTAAATGATAATGAAATAAAGCATCATTGTGCCAAGCTTAAAGCTGTGACCCAATTCTTTTCATTTTAGACAAAAAATACTTACCATCGTCATCATCAAATAATGATGAATGCATCTGATGCGTTTCCATAATAAGTAAAGTATCACTATTTTTACGTTTCTGTAGAATTTTATCAAAATTATGTGAACTAACAACAGCTTCCTGAGCTTTGGTTTGTTGGTCATTTAAGAATTGTTGTAAACCAGTTACAACCGTTGATGATTCAGCATAAGCTAAATGTGTGGGTGTTGATTTTTTTATAAAATGGTGATGATGAATTTGTCCACTAACATCCGTAATTTCGTTAGTTTTTTGCTGTTGTTGTGGTTGTTGTTGTTGTTGTTGTTGTTGTTGTTGTGGCTGATGTTGTAAATTAATTGAGATACGTGACCAATCCTGATCGATTGCAGTTGTTGATGTATTCAAATCAGCCGAATCTGGTTCGCTGCTCGATATACAATGGACCATTGCCTAAATCAAAAAAATTAAAATTGGTCAGATGCACAGCAGAATGAGCGAAAGTAACATTAAAATGTACAAGTTGCACGATGTATCAAATCACGTTATAATGAATGAAGAAAAAACTGTCTCACAATAAACATTTAATCGTACACAGCAAACAAAGAAACTCTACAATAAAAACAGGTCATACAGTTCAAAAGTTATTGTGCATTACATTTTTGTTAATGTTTGTTTATAGATCTTAGGTAAAAAGAAACCTACAGTGGAACATTAAAGAGCACGATAAATAGACTTGGATAGATGTGCATAATTTTATTGTGAATTTCAAATATTTTACTGCTTTCATTGCACAATTGTCGAACCATAAATTCTGAATAAAAAGTAAAAATGTACACACGGTAAACAAAGAAACTGCACAACAAAAAAGCAAGTTGCACAGTTAAGCAAAATGATGAAAACAAGCTGTTATCATTTATTTCATAGTGCATTCGGGTTTTTTTACCGTTTATTTACAGATCTTATGGTTAAAAAAAGGTACTGTAACTAAAGAAATTGAACCATGAAAACTGCACAGTAAAAATCTATTTTTATGGTAGAAACCAGAAATGGCAAGTTAAAAAAATAATCAAATATTGGTTCAATTGTCAAATTAAAACTCAATTCTACTGCTAGACTATTTAGTGTGAGAGGTTCTCATTGTATTGTGCATGTCAAATATTTTATTGTTCATTGACCTACTGTGCAACGAAACTGTACGGAAAAAAATACGGGACAAAATCAAATTACACATTAAATGTAACGATTCACGATAGAAAGAAAATTACTCCGTAAAAATATCGCAGAGGAAAATATAAGAAATTTCTTAATTCTTCTATTCAGTTATTTAGAGTGACAGTTGCTAATTTTATTGTGCTCTACGAATCGTTTATTGTTCATTTATTTACTGTAGAAAATAAAGAAATTACGCAGGGATATAATGCAACACAAGAGTTCACAATAAAACAATCCAATAGAACAGTCGTAAAGTAACCCTCGCATCTGTTGTTTATCGTGAGAATTGCCAATTTTGTTGTGCATTTTGAATTGTTTTACCGTTGATTGAACAAAAAATGAAATTAACCACAAAAAAAAACACATCGTACAGTAAAATATAAGAAATTACACAGCAATTCTTCTGTATTCTTTAATTTAGTGTGCGAATTTTCAATTTTAGTGTGCACTACAAACTTTGCGTTATCATTTATATTTTAGATTACACGATAAATAAGTTGTTCAATAAAAGAAAAGAAACAATACATCACAATGGTTCACAATAAAAAATAGTAAAGAAAAATTGTGAAAATTACCAATTCTATTGTGTATATCGCAAATTTTATTGTGGAAATAGAAGAAAATAAATTGCAATGTAAAGAGTTAAAAATTAGGTTTTTTCGAAACCCTTTTAATACTTAATTCTTCTATACAATTGGTTAGTGTGAGAATTTCCAATTTTATTGTGCATTGCCAACTTTCTATTGTTCATTTCTACTGTATTATAGAAAGTAGAAAAAGCACGCAGTAAATCATTTAATCATACACAAAAGGCAGATGCAACACCATTCTATTAATTCTATTAATTATTTACTGTGCAAATTGCCAATCTTATTGTGTATTTCGAATCGGGCACCAAAAATATTGTAATGATAAAAACAGAAGGAATTGCACAATTTAGTTAATTGCGAGTTTAATGTGCATTTCGAACCTGTTATTGTTGATTTGCCTATTGTGTAACTTGTCTATTTTATTGTGCACATTTCAAAAATAATTACCATGCACGACAATTGTCGTCCCGTTGTTGTTGTTGTTGTATTACCACCACTATCACAAGTGGCTGAACAATTAGATGGTGCCGGCGATAAACCATCATCTGTACTACCAGAATGTGTTGTTGTATCAACTGTTGGTGGACTCTGACCACCTGATGATGATGCTGATGATGATGATGATGATGCTAATGGACTATGTGTTGTTGTATCTGGTGGACTACCAGCTGATAATGTTGATGATGTTTGACAGAATGTATTCGTTGTAACCGCTTGTGTATTTTGATTGACTGCCGTTTGTGTTGATACCGATTGACGATATGAATTTTGTGGACTTTCACGTTGTTGTTGTTGTTGTACTAATAAAGCTTGTACTTGTTTATTATCATTTGAACTAATTATAAAATTTTGATCAACATTCAATGTAGTCGTCCGTCCCAAATTATTCTGATTTGATTGTTGTTGTTGTTGTTGTTGTAATTGTTGATTATTTGAAACCATTGTTGTTTGTTGTTGGACAATTGTTGTATTCTGTTGTACAAATGTTGTATTTTGATTTGATGACGATACGGCAATATTCGGTGTACATGGTACCATTAAAGTTTGTCCAGATTGTCCACACTGTACAAATTCTTGTTGATGATGTTGTTGTTGATGTTGTTGTTGCGGTTGTTGTTGTTGTTGTATAGAATTCGATCGTATTTGTGTAACATGTTGTGATGGACTAACACTAGCAATTAAAGGACTTAATTGTCCATTAAATTGTGCACCATTCACAACAAATTGACCACCATTCGGTGATAAGAATTGTGCCGTTGCTGCTCCAGGACTATGTTGTTGTTGGTGTTGTTGATGATGATGTTGATGTTGTTGTTGTTGTAGAATTTTACCATGAGTTGTTGATGGTGTTCGTATCACCATACCAGCTGGACTAGCTAAAATACTTTGTCCACTATTAAATACACCATTATTCTGTACTGGTGTCAAAACATTCTGTCCATTAACATTTTGTAATTGTAATTGCATACCAATATTTGAAGTGTCTTGTAATATTGTAGCAGTACCATCTGGATTCATTACCATACCACCCAAATTTGGTACAATAAATTGTTGGATTGTTGGGAAATTTTGTACAACACCCGTTGTACCATTAATTAAATTCACCGGTTGTAATAAATTAATTTGTTGTGTTGGTTGTGAATTCGTGATTAATTGTGGATTTGTTTGACCATTCATAACAATTTGTGGTGGTCCACCAGTTTTACTCGGTACAATTGTTAATGCTTGCATTACCGGTGCTGTTGTTATACCTTGTGGACTATGTGCCATTTGTAATTGTTGCGGAAAGCCTTGTTGTTGCATAACAACACCAGAATTCTGTTGGGCGGCCGCTATATGCAACATATTTGCAACAGTTTGTGATGAAACTTTCCGTTTTTTACCCTTCTTCTTTATTTCAGGTGATAATAATGCAGCTGTATTCCGTCGCACATCACTATTATCGATTTGTATCTGTTGTTGTATCACATTACCGGTGACTAATTGTGGTAATTGCATATTTTGTCCGAGTGTAGCTGCCGTCATTCCATCCATTGTCATTGTAACACCGGATTGTAGTACAAATGGTGTTGGTAATGCATTAACTAGTACCGTTTGTTGACCGAGTACTTGTTGGGCCACAGCTGGTATCACTTGTGATACAGCCGCTGTTACATTTGTGATCATCGGTGATACACTAATTGGTGGCATTGATGTGGCTTGATTTGATACGATTTTCGGTGCTGGTGGTGGTGGCATTACACTATTACCACCACCACCACCACTACTCGATTGATTTGTTGTATTCGCCATTATCAATTGACCACCAGATGATACAAGAATATGACCTGGTGGAAGATTTGTTGGTGAATGTTTGATTAGTGTTGACGATGGTGATATTTGTGGACTTGATTGTTGTGAATTCGGTGGTACTTGTATACTACTAACAACACTCTGTACCATTTCTAATGGTGATTTTGATACGTTTATTGTAATCGGATGTGTTTGTATTGATGATGATGATGTTGATGATGATAATTGATTGACTGAAGTTGGTGTGGATGATGATGGCATCGATGATGGACTATTTACTGAAACTGTTGCCGTATTTGTACGTCCCGCTAATACTGAAGTTATCGTATTACTACTAACTGTACGTCCACTTGCCATTGTTGTTACAATGCCGCTAGTAAATGGACTTGTAATTTTCGATACAGTAATCGGTAATGTACAACAATCTTTTTGGTTTTGATAATTCGTACTACAAATCTCACGTGATTGACCATAAACAGTAAACGAAACATTATTATTATTATTATTAGTGGTTTGTGGTGGTGTCGGATTCGGTGTTGGTGGATCCGATTGAGAGCCACCACTATCAAGTGGTGATACATTACTGGTACTAACCGTACCACCTTGTATTGGTCGTGAATCAGGTGATAAATTCATTTGTTTCTCTGATGAATATGTTGATGATGTGACAGGATCATCAATTGTACCGGATGAACTCGGTGTACCCGGTTGGCTATTAGGTCGTGAATGTGTTAATTTATGATTTGTATCTTTAATAATAAATTGATTCGATTGTAGATCTGTGGTAACACAACCTTGACATTGTAAATGTTCATTAATAACACTACTATCAGCTGCTATACTATGTTGTGCCAACATTTGATTGTATTGTTGTTGTGGTATAAGAATATTCTGTTGTTGTTGTTGTTGTGTTTTTATAAGATTTTGATTGGTTCGAATCGGTTGTTTCATATTCGATATTACCACATTACTCGGTAAAGGCACCTCGTTAATTTGTGAATTCGGTTGTAAATTCGGACTATTACACAACATACCAGTACAACCACCATTCATTGCTACAATTTACAAAATAATAAAATTTATTATTATTTTTTTTTATTAAAAAATATTAAGTTGGGGGAAAAGAGATCCATTATTTTTTCGGTAGATGGCTCTAGTAGTGATCGATATCTTGTGAAGTATCGATCGAACAGTTTCAAAGTTATGCTCGTTAGGAAGGTGACATTTCATACTAAAAAAGTTCGTTTGCTAAAGGCTGAAAATGTGACCGGCATGTTAACAGTCGTAGCATCGCCCAGGAGTTAAAGATCGACCATAAGACTGTTTTAAGCCATTTGCACAAAGCTGGATTTAAAAAGAAGCCCGATGTTTGGGTGCCACACCAATTGACACGAAAAAAAAAACATTCTGTCTGCGAAACCTTAGCCAAACAGAATGAAATCGACCCATTTCTTAAACGGACCGGGAATGAGAAATGGGTCACGTACGACAACACTGTTCGAAAAAGATCGCGGTCAAAGCACGGTGAAGCAGCTAAAACAGGACTAACGACCAGGAAGGTTCTGCTGTGCATTTGGTGGGACTGCATCCGTATGGCCTAACCGTTTGAAGCTAGCCATTGGCCAACAGGAGAGGTGTTGTGTTCCATCAGGACAACACCAGGCCACACACGTCTATAGTGAGTTGCGCCAGAACCTCCGGGATCTTGGTTGAGAAGTTAGGATGCATCCACCATTAGACTGTATCAGAAAAATCGACCATTTTTTTTTCTCAAAAAGCACTCTGCAAATATTGTTCAGGATGTCGAAAAAATGAGCCTGTGAAAATATCAGCTCTTAATTATAATATTAACAGGTGCCTCATCGCGATTTTCCATTTTCCATTTGATTAACATGGGAAAAAGATTGTCTTGCACTTTGGAATTTTACAGCTTACGTTGGAAACAATATTTCGGAATGACTAAAGCATATTCTTATACAAAATTTAACGCTCTACAAAAAGGGTCTCTTACAATTTTTTGATATATTTAGTCCTTCAAAAGTTATTCAAGGTTAAAGTTGGATTAATTGTAAATTTTTACATTTTTCCAGTTCTTTGACAGAACCATCAACATTATGGGAAAATTTTATAGAACATTTTTTGTAGAGGATTTTATTCTCTATAACTTATCTTGATAAAAGTTTTTGATATTCTTCACAGGTCGAAAGTTATTTCACTCACAGTATTGAATAGTTATCAATGTAAAAATATTACTATAAATTACTAGAATAAAAAAAAACAGTTCACTGCAAATAACTTACGACCTGTAAAAAATATCAAAAACTTTTATAGAGATAAGTTATAGAGAATAAAATGCTTTACAAAAATGTTCTATAAAACTTTCCCATAAAGTTGATGGTTGCGTCAAAAAACTGGAAAAATGTAAAAATTTACCTTTAACATTGAATAACTTTTGAAGAAATAAATATATCAAAAAACTGTAAGAGACCTTTTTGGTAGAGCGCTAAATTTTGTACAAGAGCAAAGTTCAGTCATTTCGAAATATTGTTCCCAACGTAAGCTATAAAATCCAAAGTGCAAGAGAATCTTCTTTCCATGTTAATCAAATAGAAAATGGAAAATCGCGATGAGGCACCTGTTAATTTTCACAGGCTCATTTTTTCCACATCCTAAACAATATTTTCAGGGTGCTTTTTGAAAGAAAAAAATAGTCGATTTTTCTGATACAGTCTAATCCACCATATAGTCCAGACCTAACACCAAGCGATTACCACGTTTTTCTTGCATGGCAAAACTTCCTCAGTGAGAAGAAAATCGATTACTAGTTTTTCGCCAATAGGGACGAAAACTTCTACGAGAGACTCATTATGAAGCTACCCTTAAGATGGCAACAAATTATACAATAAAACGTTGCTTACTTAAGCCATATTGAACAATCCCTAAGTATGTTAAATAGTCTTGAATTTCACTTACAAATAATGGATTTCTTTTTCCCCAACCTAATAAATTAGAATACAAACCTGTTTGACGATTAATCGTACTATTTAATAAAGCCGTTTGTTGTGCAAGATACCCACTCGGATCCTCCATAAATGATGGACTTGCACTCTGATTATTTGATGGCATATGATTAATAATCACCGATCGATTACTTGTATTTTCATTTGGTATTTGTCGTACATCAATATTCGGACATGGTGGATGTACGATCGATTGACACTCCATCATTTGATATGGACGATTCTTTACAATTTTACTTAATTTGACTTTTTTCCGTTTAATCTCATCATGCCATAGATTCGTTTGTGGTTGATGTTGGTGTAAAGGTGGTACACGTTCGTAATTGTTTTGTTGTTGTTGTTGTTGTTGATTTGCAGCCGCCGCCACCACCATTTGTTGATTAGTCGCCTGTATCCGATTGTTCCATTGTAATTTTTGTTGATTATTAATCATGATGGGTCCTTGCACGATCTGGTTGTTTTGTGGATTTAAAATAGTTTGTGGTCGGCATCCGTTCATTATCTGATTATTACTAGACACGAACTGTGGCCTTATCTGTTTCGGACCATCGTATTGTTGTTGGATTTGTTGATATTGTGGTGGTGGTGGTGGCGGTGGTAGTGGTGGTGGATTATTATAAAATTGTTGCATTCGATTTTGTATATCTTGCCGTTGTTGTTGTTGTTGTTGTTGATGATGATTTGTAACACCAACAGGTATCATTTGTATATTAGGCCGGCCAGGTCCGCTAGGCTCATTTGGTTGATTATTAATAAATACTCTATGTTGTTGATGTGGATTTGATTGATTCGATATAACGTTTTGACCCTGTATAACTACACTATTGTTCGGATTTGCTATCATTGATGTGTTAACAACATGATTTATTGGTTGTTGATTATTTGATGGAACTTGGTTTGGATTTATAGGTCCCTGAACACTGATCACTTGACCATTTGGTCCGATAATGTGTTGATGTTGGATTTGAACATTTGGACTTGCTGATGCTGTTGCCGTTGTAGAAGTTAAAGACTGTGATATGTTTGTTGTTGTTGATGCTGCTGTTGTTTGATTTTGTTGTACCATTACAGCACTAGAATCGCCAACAATTAACGGTGATCCGCTTAAAATACGATTGGATTGGTCCTGTTGTTGGTTCTGATGATGATGATGATGATGATGAAGATGATGATTAGGAGGATGATGATGTTGATATCTAACAATATGTTGTTGATTCTGTGCATTTTCTATATATCCCTGTAAACGGCCGCTAGTTGGTGATTGTGGCCAAATTTGCTAAAAGAAAATTTAATAAATTAATTTGAAAATTTTTGAAATACAAAAATAAACCTGTTGTTGATCTTGTTTGAAATTTTGATTAAGTGCTAATTTTTCACGTTGTGCCAAAATTTGCGAGACAGACACACAGCCAGTATATGGAATTCCAAATTTTCGTTTAGTTTTCTTAAGATTACAGTCTGCAAAATACAAAACAAAAACAATTATTAATAATTAATTTAAGGAGAAACAAGCAGTGTTGCAACTTTCTTTAACTTTTTCCAAATCAATTAATTAATTAAATTAATTTCTTTCTTTCGCCAATCAAAAATTATGTCGAATTAATCTCAAGATATTCGGTTTTTTATGAGTCAATTCGGTTACAAAAAGTTTAATTTGAGATGGAGAAAGTACTTAAGGCTTCAATAAAAAATTGATCTCTCCAGTGGAAAAGATGAGGAGCTGGCTGTTCTAGTGTCTAACACATAAAAGAGACTATATAGATGTTCAAATCATTTTTTTTCATTTCTACAGGTGCCCAAAAATCATTTTTTTACAAATTAATCCTAAGGTATAATGTCAATTTGACTACTATAATTCTTAAACCTTATTTATGATCGAAACTCAAATTTAGATCAACCGAAATCAATCTAAATTGGATCACTGAGAAATATTAATAGATACAATTAATTAATCAAAGATATAAAGGCAATCTCAGTTGTTTTTTAGTCCGAAAAATGTTTAGCCGACGATATTTTGATATTGTTTGAGGATCTACGAAAAAAAGTAAAAAAAAATTGGAATTTAAAAGCTGTAAAGTTTAATGTTTGAAAATTCTAAAGCAACGGAGTAGTCAAAAATTCCTCCCTTAGAATTTCTAATTTCTCTTTTTGATAATCGGACGGTAGTAAACTCGGCGCGAAAATAATCCCTTTACCTAGGTTTCTAAAAGGGTATGTCTTCACAACATGTAAACTCGGCGCCGGCCCTTCTCTAGGTACCTGTCTGTTTAGAAAAGTAAAAAGGTTTTTATATTATACAATACAATGCACTTTCCTTAATTCCATGCGAAGTTTAATTCCTCTTTGTGTGCACCTCATCCATCTTTATACGTCTTTATTGAAAAGTTAAAAGAATGTCAAATTGAAACATACATTAAACTACAAAGTTTAAATGTAACTTGTAAGTTAATAGTTAAAACTGTAAAAGCTAAATTAGAAGCGCTGAATAATCTTGTCGATAAATATAAATTAGGAGAAATAAGTACACTGCATTACTGCATAGGTATTTATAATTTATATTATGAGTGTTTTTTATTAAACAGTACGCAATAAAACGTAATGTTTGTTTCTTTACTATTGAAATCCTTTGTTTTCACATCAGATCTTTAATTTTAATTATGTCAGTAATAAACAAGTAAACAAAATTTGCCATGGTGTTGCCTCTTAACAATAGTTTACTTTGGCGCCGAGTTTACCGATGGAATTAAAATGACCCTAAAATCCGTGCGCCGAGTTTACATGTTCCTGTTATGCAGCAGGTAGTTTTGGCGCCGAGTTTACGCCCGCCGTGATGATCGGTGATATCATAATAATGACAAGACTACCAAAACCTAATTTGCGTTTCAAAAACTGTAAAAGATATCAGATTCAAAATTTCAGACTCCACTCCACAGAATTTTGTCTGAAGAAAGATCAAGTGTTTCCAGAATTATGGGCAACAGTGTATTTAATATATTTCGAGACTTTTGAAGCACATTTTACTCTTTTAAATTTGCTGCTGCGGTAACTTTTTAACAGCTACTTTCTTATATTTTACCGTTTAGAACAACTAAGAAATAAATAATTCGAACATTGAAAAGTTTCAAAGATAGATATGAGAAAACAAGCAAGAATAAAGAGATATAATCCACTTCTGTTTTGTGACACTATTCACTTGTAAAATAAATAAGAATTGCCTCTCAGCCCATATTGATCCCCAAAAAGCTTTATTATTTTTTCAAGCCCTCAAAAATTTGATTATTACAAGCCCTGCGCTTTAAACTAAAGAATCTGTGTAAGATTAACAGAAAAAAACAACACTCTTTTATAATTTCGACCCTTGAAAGCACATTTGGTGAATCATGAATGCCACTGTAGCATTTAAAAAGATTTATGAAAGAATGACGTTGGAATATAAAAGTTAGAAAATCTGATAATTGATTATATTTTTGGAAAAAATTTCTACAAATGTCTGCGAAAATTCTTAAGAAACAGGGTATCCAAAAATTCTTCTAGATGTTCGTTTTTGATAATCAGTGGCGTATCAATAAAATGGGAAGTGTGGCGAAACATGATTTGGGTTTCTATGATCATTAGTAACAAAGCGATCAGTACTTTTTTGAAAATCCAAACTTAAAAATGCTGCTCTTTCAATTTGTTGTAATAAGTTCGTTTTAGAGCCTTAACAGTTTTTGGTACTCAAACAGTAGAAAAATTCTCGAAATTTTTAATTTAAGTTTTCAACAGTTAATGTATTCTGTAGTAATATTATCTAATTTTACGGCTTCGTACAAGTTTAAATCATTTTAAGATAAAGAAATGCTGATTTCTTATAGTCTTAATTCCCAATTTACAGAGTAGTATAGTAATTTTTTTGCACCCAAAACACCCCTCAAATATTTTCATAATTGAAAAGAGTTATAAAAGGGGGTAGCTGGGAATCAAACAATCTGTGTAAGGGGAAAAATAAAGGAGCTGAAGGAATTGAATGTTTAGGGGGTTTTTGTACTTATGCGGATTGTATTTATTACTTTATTCACTAGTGGATTGAATATTTTACTCATTAGTGGTTGAAAACATAAATAAAAACACATTAACAACTACGTCAAAAATTGGAAAACTTCATCATCTGATAAAGAAAAGAAGTAAGAATAAAGCGATTTGATCCACTTTGTTCGAAGGCACACTCCATTTAACTACACTTGTGGATTAAATACGTGTAATTTGTTGTAACAAAAGAATCTAATAAAAATGACAAGTTAAGGCCGAAAAATGTTAAATACTGTGAAATTTCGATGTCTCCGATAATGACAGATTGACTTTAAAAAAAAAACGAAGAAAAAAAACAACCGGATTTTAAGACAATATAATAGATTCAATAATAGATTTATTGCAGTTATTAAGTATAGATGCTTATGTACAGAGAGTCGGTATAATCTATTCAAAAACACGATCTATTAAATTTGACAGCATCCATAAACTAGTTGTTAAATTAATGGAGCGTGCACTAGCATATCTATCCATCCATCCATCCATCCAACAAACCACGTGTATGCATGTGTGTGCATTTCTGCAATTTACTTAGAAAAGGCTTACAGAGCATATTCCTGTCAGTTAAATAACCTCACACAGTCACACAAAGATCAAACTAACTCTGAGGTTTGTGTATATGATATTATCATTGTTTTACTGTAAATAACATGGAAAATACACAACATTACACATGTCACAGATGTTTACAACATCAACAACAAACAACAAAGGCCATCATCTCAACTGTACATTATTACAATTAAAATTAATGATTTCCGAATAAGAAACATAAAATTTTACGATATACCTGTGTACATCAATATTTTACACTATTATCTTTATTATAAAATATCTCAACAAGGCATTGTAGTTGTTTTTATTTCGTCAATATTGTTTATTAAAGCCGACAATAATACAACGAGTTTTGTCGTATTATTTTCTTTTTCTTTTTCTTCTTTTCGATTCTACCTTGTACATACATAAACATGCCATAATAAAGACCTGCACAACTTTCTTAATAGCCTTTACGCCTATACTTTGTAATTCAATTTCTTCGTTATTGTACTTTTTCACAATTACAATTATTAAAAGCAATCGGTTTTATCTTGACAACAATTTTAAAATATATTTTTGTAGCCTCTCTAATAGCTACGCAACATGAAATTCAATTTATTATTGTATTACATACAATTATGGTATTCAATCTAAGCACATAAATCTAAAAAATCACCACCATTATGTCGAATATATGTCTTTATGTCGTCAGACAAAAAAATATTGTCTTTCTTACATATTACAGTACTAGTTTTTTCCTTCTGTTCTTGTATGGTTTAAAAGAACCTAGTAATAAAGTATGGAATATGTTTAGATCAATAACCGTACCTGTATATTTTTGCTCGGTTGAAATTCGTTAACATTTCTACCACGAGAAAATCTCAACATTTACAATACTCTACAGGTACGGCTTTAGATCTAGACTTACTCCCGCAATTTCAAGAAAGTTATATTTACTCGTGCCGATACACAAAAATTCGTGTTATTAGAGAATATTTAAATTGCTGTGTTCGTTTTATATGTCTAAAGAAACTGCCAAGACTGTATATATAATTTTTATTACCAGAATAATTTAAAAATCTATATAAAAATTGAATTATTTATATTATTATATAGGCGTGGCATCTCTCCCGAAAGATATAATCTCCAAATAACTATAAACAAAATGATTCCTAAAGAATATACATAAGTAATTTCTGTGGTTCTATTCTATTTAAACGAAATGCCACACCTGTATATCATTATTTATTTATATAAAAGAAAATCTCTAAGACACCTGTTACACGATCAAAGATCTTTGGCAAGGTGGTGTTTGCGAAAGAAAATTTGGCAAGAATTTGACTTCATGCAAAAATTTCTTTTATAAATTTAACTTTATCAAAGTACTTTGATAAGTGCCTAAAATCAATAGTAAATATCAAAATTGTTATCATACACAGTTGAGGCACTTTATCTAGGCGTTAGTGTGATATTATATACAGGGAACCAAATTGGACTAGGTACATTAGAGGAAAAGTGGGATGAAGTCTCCTCCTATTCACGGCATAGGATAGAACAATTGTGTGGTCAGAGTAGGTCAAATAGGAGGACTTTTTTTATGTTTATTAATTAGTCAGACGCCCACTGTTGTTAAGACAGCAATATCAACAAACATGTGTTGTTTGTTTTAAGAATCAAAATTCAATCAATATTTATTAAAAAAAAACAACTTATAGAATCACGAATTAAATCCGTACTCAAGTAAATTATCTAAAAATTCATAAATACCAATTAATGGAATTGTAAAAATTATAAAAGAAAACGATTCTTTACCAACCAGACAAAACTATCTAATAAATGAACATTGAAAAGAAAAATCAGATGCCCAGTTACTTTATTTTCGAATTATCAGATAGTAGTTCTAAGAAATTATACATTGTCTATCTAGCAACGGACTATTAAATTGTTTGTAATTTTGAAAAGAATAAGACTCATTACAGCATGAGATGTACCTAGTTGGCTGTGGACAATTTTCAACACTCATAATGAGTACAACAAAGGCAACACATGTTTGTTGATATACCTTGCTTTATCAGTTAAATTAAACACGTATTAATAGCAACTATTAACCTTGACTAATTGTAAGTATGCGTATCTTAACAACAGTGGGAAGTGTCTAAATTATAAACATAAAAACCTCCGACCATTTGATGTAATCTGACCACATAATTGGAGGAGGAGCCTTCCTTCCACTGTTCTTCTAATGTACCTAGTTACATTAGTTTTGCTGTATATTTCAATAGAACAGAAAAGAGACTTGGGAAATATTTCGATGTTTAGTTTTAGATGCCGATACTGTATACTGTCACTAAATCGAGTTCATTAACCACTTTTATCATGAGAAAATTTTCAAAGTCAACAACTATTTAAAATTAATGAGTTGTATGTGTGTACATTTATTTTGTGTGTCTGTTATTTATTCCAAAATAATCGATATGATAAATTTACTAATGATTTCGTCAAATTTTACGATATTAATTCGAAGCATGTACGCAAAATTACATAATTCAATGACGTAAAACATGAATAATTGTCTATCTATTTTGTTGTTTTTGTTAACAAATGTTGATGGATAATAATGATAAATAATAACATGACATGATAATAGACAATTTGAGCTATTATAACAATAAGAAAAATATTTCAACAATAATTAATTAATCTGTTGTAGATTTAAACTAATTAATTAATAAAAGTTCTCCACTATCTTGTTAAAGAGTTGAATTTCATACTATTTTCCAATTACGTTGTGACACACTCTATCTACTATTTAAATCAAGAAGAAAACGCTTTCGTGACTCGTTACAAAGACTCAAATTAAATTTGACTATAATGGAGTTTTAACTTGGTTCAATGGTAGTGTAGAGTTTCGAATAAAGTTCAGAAATACGAGACGACGACTAGCTAAACTCTCACCCGCAACTTATAAAATTAACAAAACAAAAAATATTAAATTATTTCTATAGAACATCATCGATCTTTGTCGCTCTTATTCAATATTAATAACAGATAAATGTGTGTGTACAACAGAGATGTTGAATAGTATGTCATCTATAAATATCAAGTTTTGGACGAAATTAATTTGGAATGTTGGAAACGACACGCCTTTCCAATGACCCAGATTGAAACAAAACAATTCGTGAACGTCATCCGAAAAAGTCGAAGAGAAAGAAAAAGCCGACTTAACAACATATCAAAATCGAATCGAGTTAATAGAACTTTCTAAAAAAAATATACCGTCATTCTTTAATATGAAAGTTTATTTGTTTGATTATTTACAATGATACTGTGTGTGTGAGTGTAGAAAATATCATGGTTAAATCAATTAAAGGCTAATATGATCGTTTTGTAAAAGTTTAAATACCATTAATTTCCATACAAATTGAATCTTACACGCTTCGAAATGATTACGTCCAGAATCAATAAAAACGATTTTAATTCCCGTTAATGTGCCTCTGCTTTTAACAGGTATAAACATTTAAAATTCATAAGACTTATATTTCAGTAATTTAATTGGAATCGGCAAATTACTCCAAGTTTCATTACAATTTTGCCTTCTTTCGATAAAATCATTAACAATAAACAAACGAGTTTCTGTTTTGGTTTTCAATAATAATAATCGTAATGATCATGATGATGATGATGATGACAGGGCCGGACTGACATATCGGGCGATCGGGCCTCCCGACCTATTACTGTTTCAAATGCAGTACATACAGGATGGGCAAACCATCTAGGTGCGCATGAAGAATTTCGTTACCGCCCACTGTTAAAATATGTACAGTTGTTAAAACAAAATAGAGAGATAATAGAAAAAAATAACGAATAAAATGGACTTTCTTTTTTGGAACGACACCCGTTGTCGTAACAATTTGCCTAAGACATGCTAAACTATAATGATATCAACAAAAAAAAAATGAACAATTAACAATTCTAGTCGTTTACTAAAATATTTCAAAAATTTTTGTTTAATCTGTGTCCTTCTCCGTCACGTTATTAGCCAGTATCAATCATTATACTCACAACGGAGATGGCAGATGTTTGGCATATCTTAGATAAATTCTTACATGCCACAATAGCCCGGCGTGTTTTACATCATTAGTCCGGCCCTGATCATGTTGATGATGATAATGTAATAAGAAAAAAAAACGAGAGCCAAAAATACTCTACAGCTTGCCATCAACTTTTTAAAACAAGACTGATTTATTATATGAAAAACATTATCCAATTATATCTATCTTTGTTGTTCAACTTTCTTTCTATAAGACGTGTATATAGGTATACATTTATACAATAATCATTTTAAAACAACTTACACGTAGAAAGATAATTATCGTCCTCTCTCCTCCGAGGTTTTTATTTTTATTTTTGTTATTTGTTCGATTCACGGTAGAATGAATTTCTGGCATGTCAATAGTTGGATGTGGAATAATTTTCGTTGTTGTTGTTCATTTTTTTGTATTATAATAATTGTATCACATTGCAGTCATTAATCATCAAAATAATAACATGAGAAATATTGATAATAATAAAATAGAAATATTACGTATTATGTGGGAAAATATGTGGATAATCTATTTGTTAATCTTCTGGAAATGCAGAAAAAATCAATTAATGTACAGTCTCCCTAACAAAATAGCGATTAGCGGCTTTGATTTTATGGTTTAAGCCTTGATGATATACATAATATCTTTAAATGGAAAAATTATTGCAAACGCAAAATTTTTTTTTTCTATTTTGCGTCTATAATAGCGCTATTTTTAAACTTGCTACTGTATCGAAATGAGCTCATTTCGATACATGTAGTATTTTTTTCCCTAACGTTGGTATTGACAGTTGTCAATGTCAAAAATCGTGAATAAAATCAACAAAATACATAGTAATTTTTGGTAACATATACAACCACTAATGCATCAATCAAAAAAATCAAACAATGTTCAATTGTTTTATCAATAACACCAACTCCCACCAATTTCCCTTATTAACTACAATTGTTCTGTTAGTACTTACTACTTTCTTTTATTCAATTGTCTTTAACTGTGCAGTTAAAATGATAGATTCAAAGTCAACGCCATAAAATCTCTCTTCAGTTAGTTCGACTATAATTCCATATTATGCAAGTAGGTGTGTCTGAAGAGATTGCAAAACCCTTGGAAACAATTGGGAGTTCGTAGGAATTACACATTGAAAAAAAGTACTTTTACCAAAATTATGCCAAAAAAGTTTTGGTACTACTAAACATATCACCAATAAGGTGCTTTATGAAACTCTGAAATTAGTTACTTTCAGTTCTACATTTATTCGTGAAGCAAATACGAATCTGCACCTTTATTAAAATTACATCGCAACATTGCTTAGTGGAAGAAAATGGAACTATACACAAAAATAAGCATGCTCCAAAAAGATTGCATGCTCTTTTTATAGAAGTTTTTGTTTTAACATAAAGAATTTGGGTAATTCTGCAGTTGCTAGTCGGCCACTGCAAACAAAGAGAGTTCAGCTGCTCGGCCAAGAGAAGCCCAATTTGCCAAAAACGAATGATCGCGAAGCTTATCAGAAATTAATCCCGAGATCTAAAATGGACAAAAGAAGAAACGACTACATAACTATTGATGCCTCAATTTATAGTTTTTCTATTCTTGTTTAGGCCTTTTTATTGTACGCTACAGCAAAACTAAATTACTTGAGAGATATAAATAACATGTAAATTATTACCAATTAAAATAACTACGATAATTGTTCAAAGAATAACATTTTTTTTAAAATTAAATTCCATCACCTGTCTTTCAAGATATTCAAATTGAAGCCATTTTAACAGTAGCAATGATCTGAAAAAATTACTGAAAAAAAAACACACTTTTTTAAAACATAATAAACGGGTCTAATTATAATGAAAATGAGTACCTTTTATGCTTAACAAAACACTTAAATACAAAAAAAAAAACAACAAATAAAAGGGTGTCTGTACGAAAAGCTACCACCTGTCCTAAGAGGATCAAAAATATTTAAAAAAATAATAATAATACTAATAAGAGTGGAGCAATAAAAATAACTGTAGCTTGTTTGTATCAACATCACCGACAAATTACTGATAATACAACAAAAAAAAATTAAAAATAATGATAGTAATAAAATTTTTGATTACTGTATAATTGTTGAACTAAATGTTCAATTTAATTAACTGTCGTAATATCGCGAAATCATACAAATTAATAATAAAAAGATAATATAATTCTCATGAAAGACATGTTGACTCTAATAAAATTACAAGTATCTTGTACTGACTGGAAATTATTAGTAATTTGTTAAATTATATGATGTTAAAATTACTTTTGATGAGAGATGGAAAGATAGAAGAGAAAAAAAGAGATTCTCGATGTGACCCTGCAGTATATTAAAATTAATCATAATTCTGAAAGTTAAACGAAATGGAAAAGCAGCACATTGAATGATACAAGTGGTGAGAGAAGAGAAGAGAAGAAAAGAGAGAAATGAGGAAAATGAATATGCAACATTTATAGTTACAGTTGGATGGATTTTTAGGTTATCATCAAATAAAAGAGAGAAAATATAATTTATACTGACATATATGTATATATCGACAAGCATACAAATATAGTTATATAAATCAATAATATATGTATATATGGAGAGTAATAAACGACTTATAATTGTGAGAGTTAAACCGATATAATTCAATAATTTATCTTAACTGTAAATCAGTTAAAGTCTATTTCCTGATTCATTGACATTTTAATACTTTCTCGATGATTTACTATGAATTCTTTAGATGTAAAAGCCATGAAATATCACCTAATTAGGACGCCCGTATACGTTCTACTGTCAATAGAAACCATCATTATCAACGATTGATCTTCTCACTCTTTCACTATCTCTGTTTGTATATCTATCATTTAAAGATATGTTGCAACTAATACTAGCATCGAAAGAGATAGTAGTAAACAAATGGAGTTCATAAAAGCCGGTTCATCTTTCGTTATCGTTCTGCGATTTATGTATTGAATACGGTAACAATGATAAAAGTGTGTAGGGCATCAAGCGATCTCTTTTTTTTAAATCTATTGATTTAGTCCATTTCTGGACTTCTTAGATCAATTAGCTGAGGAGAAGGGGTACATCAACGATTTTTTGCAGGATCTGCTACATTTCAGAACAATAGTTATTTACTTTACAAGGTAGTAAAGTGACACTTTTCACAAGAGCGGATAGTGAAAAATCACTTTTCAGCGTGTAAAGTACAACATTTTTTTCAATACTAACGACCTTCAATTTAATCTATTTTTTTTATATTATTTATATTTTTTAAAGCAAAACGTTTCGACCTTTAATTTAAAAATAGATGTTTGTTTACATTTTCGTACATTCTAGTTCTTCAAAGAAAGATCTTCGAGGAAATACTACACAAGGCCAACTTGCGTCGCAAAATTTTACACAGAGACACTTGCAATCTGATGTTTGACGAGTTCAGTTCGGTTTCATTAAAGTAGACGATCTGTGGTAGACGCAATTGTTTTTAATCGAAATTTAAATTCAAATTAACCGAAATTAATTTAAATTGGGGATAATTAATAATTGGGAATAATTAATATATAATTTAATTGAAGATAGAGGCATCTTAATTCTCAGTTTTTTGTTTGTTTTTTTTTCTTATATTCCAAAATTTAATCTGTGTATTTTTGAATTGTTAAAAATGTATGGTATTGAGAAAAAAACTTGTGTCGATTTTGTCCCACAAAAAAACTTGTTGAACATCATTTTTAGTACCCCCAATAGAAACTAAAAGTCAATAGTGAAGAAAAGTGTCACTTTACCATTAAGATATTAGCAAAGTATAGTCAACTTTCAACTGTTACTATTGAGAAAAGAATATTTGTCGTTCAATTTTTATTGTCCTAAAATAAGGATGAAGTATCTCAATTGGTCGAACAAAAACACTATAAAAAGTATTCTCCATATCCGAACGCTAGTTATTAAATAATAATACTGAGGAGCACTTATCGAAAATGAGGTCTGCTGTGTGCTGAACTGATGGCTAATTTTGCTAAGGCTACATTGATAATTTGTTAAGCATGCATGCCTGCAGACATTATAATGGTCGTAGCGTTTTTCACACGATTATTATGAAGACCTCGTGTCAACTGTCAATCAAATACACAGATCTCAAGCAGCACTTTATGTCAAAAAATTTGTAGTTTCTTTCAGGATCGTGATTCACACTCTATGAGATACTCAATAATTTAATCAATATTCAAAGTATGTATCTTAAATATGTAATAATAATAATAATAATAATAAACATAAGCAGGATAGAAAATACAAGAACAAATAGAGAAGAAATCTGTGAGTTGAATCGTGAGTAATATTTTCTGATGGTTAAAAGGTCAACTGTTCTCCATCATCTTCTTCTTCTTCTTCTTCCACTATTACTCTACCATTGTCTGCTCTTATGTACTTTATATAGTATATAAAATAATATAAGACAAAAATAAAGAATATACATATATATAGATACACAGTTTTGCCTGTTTAGGGCATTTACATAAAACTTATAGTTAATATTATGGTTGTTATGTTTTATTTATTGTTTTCCCAAGAGTTTACCGCCAAGTGTGGGAACAGAATGCATTTATTCTAATAGATGTGTACGCCCACTATGTAAAATAGATATAGGCAAAATGTTATTTTAATAAAACAGCCCAAAAAAAGAAACAACAGACACACACAACATGAAGAGTTTCTCTTTCATTGTCAATGTCGTCATGTTGCAATATACAAATTTGTTCTGTTTTATTTTGTTCGTTTTTAAAGAATATTTAAAAGGCCAATGTCGTTCAATTTATTAAAAAAAATAAAAATAGTAAAGATGAAAAGAAGATATAAGAAATACCACACCACACCTATTGCGACGACATATTTTATTGTGCACATTCTTCTTCATCCAGTTATACGTATATATATATAGAGAGGAAACGCCCACAAATTACAATTATTGAAAATCTATCAGTGTCAATAAAACTATAATATTGAACAAATTTCCTATTAGACTGAATGACTAACAAACGACGACAATGACAAGTGTAATCAATCATGATAAATATAATAAGGAAATCGATAATGGTTTCAACGAAATAATTAGATTGATTTTGTTGTTTTTCTGTTCAAATATACAATATTCAAACAACATATCGATTATCTTGAGGACATATAAATATGATAAATCAGTTAGATGAAAGATCGATTATAATAATGGAACTTATTTGTTCAAATGAATCTCAAGTCAGAATATACAGGGTGTTTCACGTTCCCCTTTCTCAAACATGACACAAAAAAAAACATTAAAAATTCCTCATTGTGTTACCATGTTTCTCCCAAGTCAAAAGATCCACTCCTCTACACATTCACTTGAGACCAAAAAATCTTATAAATTGAATGCACTACCACCAGGGGCATACTTCTTGGATTAGTGGAGGTTTTCTGAATTAGAAGCCTGCTTTGTAAGGACATTTCTTCCTTGCCCAAAAAAAAGTCTTTGAGGCAATAAAAGAAACACAAAAAGGAAAGATCTGTTGTTTTGCCAGCAATATGGATATTACAAAGTAAATTGAGACCACCTAAAGGTTCCTTAGGTGAAACTATGGCTAAATAAAAGTTCAAATTAGGATGGGACGCCAGTAGAAGCTTAAAACCGATTAGATTTTGCACTGTATGCCGCGCCAAAGGCTAGAATTTAGGTTCCAGAAAGTATCCAGAAAACTGTCCGAAATTTCTTGAACTAGGCTTTAACTGTTGATCGGCTAAAGTGGATAACACCAATCTTTTTTTTGTTTCCTTAACGTAAACTAAATCAAATACAGTCGTTTTAACTACATATTTGGTTTAAATGCATAAAATGTTTATTTCAGCACTGAGAACAGTTGTTGCATTTTATTTTGAGATCGATTATTGTACAAAAGAAAAAAAAACAGTTTATAAAGAGCAAAATTTTCTTTGCCTTCTAGAATTTTGGGAAAACAATGCTTCCAATACGAATGAATGGTGTTCCAGTTCTTGTACATTTTATTTATTTGATCGACCAATAAGTGAAAGTCCTTGTATACGATTATAATTAAATTACTCAAACATAATATTGCTATCAAGATTCCTTTACACCATCCGTAGATAGATTGAAAGAATAGTTAATTAACGAAACACACCTATATTACATATCTTTCTATATGATATTGAAAGCAAACTACAAACGCCTTTAGGCTACCTAAATAATATCCAAAACTCACTCATCAACATACAAATAAAGATGGTAACAATAATGCATCAGAACAAAAGATAGAGAGACCTACATAAAGAGAGAGAAACAGGCAAAGAGAGAGAGAGAGCGAAAGAAATCATAAAAAGGACAAAAAAAGAGGGCTGACAAGAAGCTTTGTCGATTTATAAACTTATAAAGGTAGGGTCATCGGTGAACGACCGTTGTAGTTTAAAGACATTGCTTTCTCCTACAGGAATAAACAAACAAAACTGAACTTTATAATTGCATAGTAGTAGTGGTAGTAGATAGTAGTAGTGATGATCAATTTTCAACAGTAGTAATGATGGTGTGGGGTCATCCATCCAAATACCTTCGGGGGCAATCTTTTAGAACAATAACAACACCGAAATCTTGACACTCCTTGTTGATTAATACTTTGGCGAATCAACGTATATAAATATATGGATAATATACACGCCCCAAAAACAAAAAAAAGAACTAAATCAGATTTATAATGAAAAAAAACAATAAATCATTGAAAATTTTGAGCCATGTATTATTAAGTCGATGTTTTCTGCAACAAATCACATTAAAATAACTTATGTGTGTATGTGTTTTTTTTTAGACAATTGAATAAAAGAAGGTATTTCGTGTATCTTGTTAAAAGCTACAGTAGGGGCCTGTCACTGTTTTTAAAACAATGGTGTGTCGGTGGCACGGGGCGACCTGACAACCAGACGCTGGTAAATAGGGAGTTGATCAGCGAGCCGTAACCGGGCGTTCATTGTTTCCAGCTCGTTCCCATTATTACAGTGTTACCGTAGCATATTATATGATAACTACATTCAAACATCTGCCCCTATTCGTTAAAATATTTATATATATATAGCTATAATATACTTAAGAATATTTCAACTAATTAGTAATAAAAATTTGTGATTTAAATTAACCCAAAAGTCAAAAAAATAATGAAGGAGAGCAAAAAAATAGACAGGTAGAAATACAAAAACACTTTTGAATAATAAGTTAATACTACCTAAAATTAGACAATAGAGAATGTTTGGAATGCTTCAAAAAGACATATGGTATATTTTAAAATTCCTGACAGATGGAGGTATTCGCCTGCAAGAAACCTCTGTCACTAAATGATCTATAATAGAATACCAGAATTATACCCATTCATTCGCTAAAATGGGAATGACCACCTTTACAATAGTGCAACCCATGTAGCTAATTTGGAAAAATGTTTAAAAAATGCCTGTAATGAAAATGAATAAAAGCTAGCTTCAAAAAAAAAATGCTAAATAAAATTTAGCCCTCTGCAAGCAAAATTCATGGTTCTGTCAAGCTAAATATGCCTTGCAAAAATTTGAATTTTGAGTGCAGAACGACAAGTCAGGGTTTCAAATTAGAATTAAAAAAATAGACTGATACATAAAGAAGGATATTTTGGAAATCAAGATTGCTAAACACTGTGCTGTTTGAGGTATCTAAATTCTTGCTTCTCCAAATCCAAATTAACATTTTTAAGACAAGCAAAGTCTTGAAAATGTCGCAAAAAAATTACTGTAGAAAGCAGCTCAAAGATTATATTACTTTCTTTTGATTTCAGGTATCTTGATTCTCGATACAAAGTAAGGTTAGCCAATTGTGTTCGATTCAAAGGGATTAAAAACTAAACGAAAAACAGTTATGCCTAAATTTAAGTCGCTTCTATTATAGGAACTTTTCTTAATCTGTAAAGCCAAAAATAGTTATAAATTCCAAATTAATCATGAATCTATTGGAGCTAATAATCCTCTCAAAGATCTTGAACTATAAGCTTCAAAGTTTTCCCAACTCATAAACAACACTGTTGCTTCAAAAACAAATTATTAAAGGATTAAATTTCTGTTTTGAAAAATCGAATTTGTTTAGAAGTTTATCTAATCAAATTGTCATCTCATTGGTTGTTTTTTTGCATTCCCTTTTCGTGGCTAAAATGTTATCAAACAAACCCCCGTTTGAATAATGACAGTAACAACAACAATAACAACAGCCACGATCCCAGTTTGATTCATTATACAACAAGATAACAATGTAATCTCTGTTATTTTCCCTCATCTAAACTTGATTCTATACTACTACAAACAGGGTAAAAACCAAGTAAAAAGAGAATATTTTCCAATTTATTTTCAACGGTTATTTTTCTCTTCAACACCAATAACAATGATTAATTAAAGCAGCAACAACAACAAAAAATGATATAAATCAATAGCAGTACGCACAAGAAAAACGAAGGCAAATTTGCACAAATTAACTATAATAAGAGGGTCGAATAACAATGAAGTTTTATTCCAATACGAATTCAACCCTTATCAACTAGACATGTCTTAAAGATGTCGCAGTATAGTTGTATATTTGCGTGTCTAGAAGTGTGTGTGTGTGGGTGCGTGAAACGAATTATTGATCCTTGAAAGGACGTTTCAGGACCAAAACACATTTATAACACAACAGTTGACATTCTCTGTCCCATATGTGAAGCATTCATTCAAATTTGAACCTTTCAACATTTCGACTTGATAAGATAAATGCTCTATTAAATCGCAACGAAATTCACAAAAATATATCCAAAAGGGAAAAAAAAAGAAATAATATTAGATTCGAACAATCCATTTTATACGACTCCTTCTCCTATCGTTCTGTTGTGTCTTTCAAGATCAAAGTAATCGATATGTTTTTATTTGATTCTACCCTTATACATACTATAATCTTTTCTTTTTTTTGATTGGAAGACGAAAAAAAACAACGAATAATTTCTTTAAGATGTTGCTGCTTTCCGATCGAGTGATATTCGAGAAAATTTCCATTTTAGATGTTGTTGTCGAAGAAATAAAAAAAAAGCGCTAGATTTTTGGTAGATTTATAGGGGGTGAGAGTGTGATAGGGTGGAAATGCTTTTAAACTCATCAATATCATGTTTGAAATAAATTTGAATTTGAGTCGCAATGGTAAACAATTTCTCTTGTTGTAGAGATAATCGATATTAAACTAGCCAGCTTAATATTTGCTATAATTGTGTATACAGTTGTAATGCGCCAGAATGAAATTGCATCAAATTCAATCGTCCACAACAAAGCATTAATACTTAAACTATACATAAAACAATTCTATACTACATTTACTTGAATCTAGTCAACTTAACTGTATACGCATGCGTAATTTCTTTATAATTTATTATAGTCAAGTCGGCTAAATTCGAGTAAACATAATGGAAATAATATTCGAAAAATTTATTACCTTTTCGCAATTTTATAGCAGGATCTGGTGGTTTACAATCCAACGAGGCCATTGTGATGGTTTTTCGTTTATGGTTGCACAATTTGGTCAGGTCCCCTGTATTTGTATCTGGTGATAATGTCCACGGTTTACTCACCACCTGAAAACAAGTTTTCAGAAAAGCAAAAAATAATAATAATAACAAAAACTAATTTGATATAGGAACAATAATAGAAGATGAAAAACCGGTCGATTTTCCAGTAAAAATGGAAATTACTATTTTAAATATTCATAAAACGTTCACAGGATAAGACTATAAAGAATCATAAAATTAAAACGTAAAAGCCACTTATCGTTTTCATAATAAATTTTAAAAAGCTATTCTTTTTCGCCGAAGAACTACCACATTTCAACTCTTTCCACATTTTTTCAAAACACCCGCCCACCCACTACAGTAGTCGTAATAAAAATTGTTTTTTTAATGTTTTTAATCATTTTTAAATAATTCTCTCGTTCACGCGTTTTCTCTCTCTCTCTTTCTTCCTTCAACAGATTGTTTGGATATCCTTTGAGATGGAATAATAAAATTACGACAATTTACAGAAGAATTTAATTAAATTCTGGACTTGTTGAAAATACCAACAACAATCCAAGTTTCAGGTGTTTTGTTGGAAAACTTCCACAATTATAGCACCCGTAGTTTAAATACTGATTCTTTAAGAACTCATTATTGAATTAATTAATTAAAGCTCAATTCAATATATAAATCCATCTAACAACCCAGACAATTTGACCACGCAATGAATTACGTAACTTAAATCGCACGCCCAGAGTTTGATTTTTGATGATAATTAAGAGGTCTACAAAATGTCAGTCCCATAAAGTAGATCCAGGGACATTTTTAAGAGCTTGATACCTTAAAAATTGAGCTGGCGCATGGGGGACTTCCCTTTCCCACTTAAAATACATTGAAAAAAAAACTTTTTTTTTAATTTTCAATGTAAATCATCGAGATTTTTTGTTTTCAAATTTCCCTTTTCATTATCTTGGAGGAAATTAAATTCTCTACAAAAAAGGTTTCTTCCATTTTTTGCTCAGCCTTACAGAAAAAAAGTTACAGAGTTAAAAAAGTGGAAAAAAATGAAAATTTCAAAAAGTCGAAAATAATTTATGTTTTTAATTTGCTCTTAACGTTTTTCCTATGAAGCTGAGCAAAAAACGGAAGAAACCTTTTTTGTAGAGAATTTAATTTCTTATAAGATAATAAAAACGAAAATTTGAAAAAAAAAATCGATGAGTTACATTGAAAATTATAAACATTTTTTTCAATGTATTTTAAATGGGAAAGGGGACCCCCATGCGCCAGCTCAATTTTTAAGACACCAAGCTCAAGTGACTTTTTAAATGTATCTACTCAAAAAAAAAAATATTTTGTTTTTCTAACACAGTCTAGTCAATACACTTATTGTTAGAGCTGTTTTTGCATTTGTTAGCAAGCCTCTTGCGGTCTTGATATTTAAAGTTAAGTAGTAAAAGTTTTTACATATTTGCTTGTAAAAGTTTTAAAGTGTAGATACATAAAAAAAAATCGATCAAATGTCTTGATTACGTAGAATCGAATCTTGATCCTGAAATTCAGTCTTGTTATCGTTTTGCTAGGCAGAAACAGCAGACTGTAAGGCCAAGGCCCATTTTGCTTATTAGTAATTCAAATCATTTTCCTATTACAAAGCTCTATCGATATAAGTAAGCTTTTGGACCCCTATTTTTCATTGAAATCAAAGATTAGACAAGGTGTGGGGCCCCCATCCAATCTGAAGAGCGACAAGACTTTGTAAGATCATGATGTGAACGAGTTTAGTGTAATCATTCAACGATTTTTGCCCAACTCTCAAGTAATGCCTATTAAAGGATTCCGTTTCTGGCATGAGAAGGAGCTTTTTTTGGCACTTGCACTCAATACGAACTGAATGGTGCCTTAGAAGATTTTCTCCCCTTGCATGTGCGAAAATTAGGTCGAGCAGTCTTGAGTCCCGTAAAGATTTACGCGTTTAAAAAATCGATGCTAGACGGTAAGCAAAATTTGTAAAGAATGAAGAAGACATGGTGGCAAAACAGGCCAAAATTTGTCTCAAGCTAAGATAATGTCAGTCCTGCTGATCACAAGTTATTTGAGCATTTGTGGCAAGTGTCCAACCATTCGATATAACCCAATATAAAAAGCTGCATCGATTTTTATTAACATAACATGTATAAACTCTTCAGTTTTATGTTATGTAGAGATGTTCGAAAACGAAAAAAAAAACCGGTCCAAAGTTAATTAATACGGAATTTAGAAATTTCCAAGCGTGTTCATTTCAAATGAATGGTTATCTCTCTGAACAACAACAACAAAAAAACGTTCAACATTACATGAAGGTTAATTTGAGTTATACGAGAACGATTTTCAAAAAAGTACTCTTTCTCTTATTTCCATACGCCTTTTTTATAAATGGTACATCTACAATTTTGACGGTTTATATTAAATTTACATTTTAAATAAAAATCTATAGATATAAAAGACTGTAGCCAGAGAGACAGGGCAATGAATAAATGATGGAATATTTAATAAAAAGTTACACTTCTACCGAACATTTCGTTATAGTAGATAAACCGAATATTTCGACAAAACAAAATTGAGATTAACAACAACAACAACAACAACAACAAAAAATGCAATAACATAGCAGCGAATGAGAGAAATTCAATTAACGTAATGTCGGATGGTTTCAATTTATTTCCAGTGATCGGTATTGCAATTAATCAGAGACACATATACACACACACACACACACAGACAGAGTCATTTTCCACAATTCTATCTCTATTCATCTCTCTAGAGTTCAATCGAAAATGAAAATTCCAAATCGACACGATATCATAATTGATATAATTCAAATCGTATTGATGAGTACGAATAATAAAAGTGAATTAATAAATAGACTCGAAGGCATTTATATAGATATTTAAAAAAAAATTGGACGTTATGGTCCATTTAACATAGAAGATCATGAAGAGAGGAGAAGTGAATTATTAATCGCAACCTTGGTTTACTTGAACTTACATTTACTGGGGTGAAGGTTACGGTTGGTTTCAATGCCATTTATACATACATTATGTACATTACATACGTATATTGTAGACTGTAGAGGTATTCACCCATAATTCTACCCCACTATAGATTATACAGCTGTCTTTGCTAGAATTGGTTCTTTTTATAAACATCAATCGTCAATTGTATTTAATATATAGAAGTAAATAACAAGAAAATTGCACAAGAAGATCATAATAGAATTGGTTAATATAAATAATTGACTAATAAACAACAACCATATGTTATAATTGTGTCTGGTACATACATTATTTTCATGAGTCTGTTTAAAAAATGTTTACGAAAAAAAAGTGATTCAAACAAAAATGTGACATGCACATGTTGCAAATCGTTCAAGACATACACAGTCGACGAATTGACTTAAAAGATTAAAGTTAAACTAATCAAATTAGGCCACAATAGATTTACCATTAGCGAATCTACTGATTCGTTTGACTTTAATCTATTAAGTCCCTTCTCTGACTTTAAATGGCGCGATAAGAATCTTCATTCTGTATTCTTTATATTTAATTCCATTTTCTTTAAAGTGAAAAAAATTTAAATAAATAAATAAATGTAAACAGAATATAACTAGATTTAAAAGTAAACTGAGCAGTTAATGTCCAGAACTAATTGTATATTTAAGTCAATTAATTAGGACGAATTATGTGCAAATTTCTCAGATTCCTAACATTGTTAGTGGCATTGTATTCATTTTAGATTCAACAAGAGATTGTCTAATGAATTTAGAATTTCCAATGCTACTTTACTTAATTAATTAACTTCAATAAATTGTGTTTTTTAAATGAGATTTATTACGCTCTACTTAATCTGGAAAAAATGGAGTATAGGACGGCTGCATTCATAATATTTAGAATAATTAAACTTCGTTATTCAAGCCGTTAGTAAGCTCAACCAAATACTACTTAACTATAGCCGACACTGAGTAACGGAAGATGAACCGGACGCCTATCTAAATTATAAAAATCGCTGGACGAAACTATCGGCGATTGATTTGAAGCTAGTTCAATGTTAAGCCGAAGGAAAGAAGAATGACTTAACTGTCTCTTAACCTAAGTAACACTCAAGTATCTAAGATATTTATGTATTATTGATAAACAGTACCTTAAAGCGAGACTTTCTTCAAGATGGGTCGAGTTCAGGCTGGATGAACTTATCGAGCTTTAGAAAGTGAAGATTAACCGGATTTTTATCTTGTAATGAAATAACTTAGAAATCTCAGAGAAATAGAAACAATTTTCCTTCGTTTTCACTACACGTTATCCTGAACTAGATTAAGTCGAAGATGCCAATCTTTCACCATTGGTATGGAATAAAACAAGTGTCGAAATCCTGTGGAAAAATAAGGGTCGAAAAGCTAACAGAATTCGATAATCCCGCTTTTTAAGCTTCCCTCATGTTTCGTTTAAATTTGAGAACTCGAACAAATTACTCTAAACTTGGTTTATTTGTTAATCTCAATTTAAAATTCAATTTCAAGTATAGTTAAAGCTGGAGTCGTTTTTTTTTGCAAGATGCTCCGGGCGTGCTTCTCAGAATTTAATCGATTGATGCTAATGTGAGCCTCTGTGTACGATCCGTTAAGATGACAAAACATGTTGTAATTTAATTAACTACATAATAAAACAAATATAAACGATTTCACCGATTATATCATCATTTGATCGATTAACTTTAATAAAGTTTATTTTCTAAATGTTGTTATTCAAGTAGAAAATAACAAACTTAAAATAACAGTAATCAGACAATAACGTAATGTGAGAAATTTAATCTGTTACTTGACCTAAAACTTCTTGCATATGTTTATTTTCAATCCAAATATGACACTGTTAATTTTATGACAATCCAATAACAAACAAACAAACATTTGCTAAATAAATTTCAAGTTTTAAAATTAACAACTATTAGAGATAATCAACACGATTAAGAATTTTTATTTTAAACAATAACAGTATTAAAATATGTTGGTGTCTCGTTTGTGAGATTTGATGTGAAGACGTTGATTTATTCACAACAAAAGAAAACGAAACAAAAACAACAGACTAACAACAGAAGATAAGTTCTCTGTCTTTTCAGTCTTTGTAATTTCCTCTCTTCAAACTTCATATTGTAATATCTATCAACATACAAAGTAATCTCTCATTTATTTTCTTGACGAAATATTCAAGTTATGTACATATAAATATTTCTTATTCTTGCACAAATACAAGCCAAACAGACGACGAGAGAAAAACGAAGAAAAACTAACAACAAAAAGAAGTTGTAGTAAGATAGATACATCACTAACACCCGTATCTTTTATCTTTCAACAAACAATAACAACAACGAAATAGAGGGGTGAATGGAGGCAACTTTAAAAAAGTAATTCAACTCCAAAGAAAACTCCTGTCAACGGAATGAAATTGTAATTTGTCTCTTGATTTCGTTCTCCCCCTCAATCTTTACGAAAAATTCCAACAGCATAACGATGGAATTTCCCATTTTTCTACAACATTAATTTTGATTGATTATTTTTGTTATCAAAACAGACAACCAGTCAAATTTTATTAAGGAAAATTCATTTAAAAAAATAGGCGCAAAATTATAAATTGTTCTCTCACCGATTGGAAGAGATAAAACACTAAGATTTTTGTTGGCAAATAGATAATTCACGCTTTGGCCTTACTGAGGTTAATTTTTGTTGCCAATAGGCTGTGCTTTTAGACAACACTAAAACTAAGCACCAAAAACAACATATAGGGGAGGGAGGGGCAAAGTGGGCCCCTTCAAATTTTCAAAGCTTCAGAAAATATTGGGGTAAACCTTTTTGAAATTTCTTATATAATGAGGGATAAAAAGGACCATTCTCTTTTTGAATATTTATTAATTAATTGTAAAAATAAAAATTCAGAATGAAAAATATCAATTATTAATTTTCTTTGGGGGACCCACATTGTCCCAAATTTTCGATTTTTCAATTTTAATGGACGCACCACAACAATGTTAAATACGTATCAAGGCTCTAAAAAAAAGCGAACGCGTAAAAAAATTATTGATATTATGATTATTTCCTTAAAGGGCCCACTTTGCCCCCCCTTCCCCTACTTGAAAATTTTAGAAAAAACTATTAATTCTCCACCGTTCGGCAACTTTTTGTTGTTTGGGCACAACTTGGGAGATTCATGAAATAAAATATAAATCTAGCGTTAAAGTTGCTCCTTCAGAGAAGCTCCTAGATACAAAAACTTTGACCTCACCACACCTATTTTGTTTCTTCGATAAATCTGCTCTAGCAGCTCAGTTAAGTTAATGAACTGCAAAACAAATTAGGCTAAACCTATTTAGTGAATATTTAGGAAGACTTAAGGGTGGCTCTATTTTAAATCTATATTTAGAAAGGAAAACAATTCGTTTCAATTTTAAGGAGAGATTTAGAAGAAGCTTAGGGTGATTTCACTGTTGTTGAGTGTGTAGCGGTGACTCTTATTTTTGTTTTTACAGAGCATTGAACAATTTGCTGGAAAATGTATTTAGTTTTTCCGTTAGACGTTATTTTCCAAAATACAGCAAGAATTGTTAAAAAAAAGTATTTGCTTTTTCCCTTAAATGGATGAAAACCTAAGAGTGATTTTATAGTTTACAAGCGAAGCTTAAGTATTCGCGATTAAGTCATTTTTAAGTACCGTTTATTTAGCTATTCTCAAAAGTTCAAAAGATCAAGTATGTGTTGGGTTTTATAAGAGTATTATTTTGTAATAATTAACAGTGAATAAATCCGATTGACGCTTAAGTGGCGCTTTAGCAAAGAAAGATAATCCGGGTACTAAATTTAAACATAAATTTTGTAATTTTATACAATTTGAAAGCACAACTCGAATGAATATTTTATAGAAACAACATAAAACTCCCCATTTTGTCAATTTAAACCGATCATCTCCCTGAAAAACTTCTTCTTTGTTATCGCAATGGTGATGATAATTTGAGACGAAACAAACAACCCCAAATATTTGATGAAAGAAAATTGTTTAAACGTTGAAACAATAGATAAGATGAAATGTACTTTACAAACTCCATTTGATATTTCCGTTTATCTAAAACTAGATAACTTGTTAGAGAATATTATACGTATTTAATGAAATTTTGTTGTAAATTACTTGAAATAACAAATTCGACGTAAAGAAAAACGAATCAAAAAGTAAACAAGTAAAATTAATTAAAATGTTTGAATCGTATTTGAAAATTAAATCAACTGTAAACTGTGTAAATAATCAAAATTGAATCAAAGTTGAAAGTTTTTTTTTGATTATTTAATAGATAGAATTGCTGCAAGCAAGCAAGTAAGTAAGTAGTTAAAGAAAGAAAACGATTTAATAAATATTGACCTTTTTCATATTAAACTGAATACGAATAAGAAGTTTTTAAACTGTTTTGAGATGAGAGAAAGAAACCAGCAGGATTTCTTTCTTAAAATACGCCCTATTTCTAAATCGAGTTTCCTCATTTTCCATCTATCTTTCTCTTTATCATACACACAATATATATCTATATAGGTATATATACATATAAAATAAAGTGAATTTCTCGAGCGGAATTACTTCGTTTATAAATTCCAATAAGAAAATCCACTGTAGAACCAAATTTCATTTCCGTTTCTTCTATTCACATCCATTATAAAAACAGTTATTACCATCAAGTTATTATTTAGTAACGACGACGAAAAGAAAAAAAAAAGAAAAAAACGGGAAAATAAAGAATTATGAGCGTGCGTTTCGACAAGACCCATTGATGTTTTAATATTTTTATCTCATTATAATCATGATTATTATAATCGACAAAAAACTGTCGAATTTATAAATATTGATGAGCTAATTACATATTTAATTACGTCATTGACTTTAAGCTTTTACGTTAAGTAAGATTGTCTTTAATAACGTACACATATGTCAGTTGATTCTTTTCTTCTTGTTGTTGTTCGTTTTACTTTCGAAAAAGAAGAGAACCAACGGTCATTACGTATAATTAAGATTCTATCGCAACAAATTATATCTCTTGCGGATGTGTACTTCTTAATTAATTTAATATTTAATCCTCACTCACTTTTAATTAAAATACTACAAGATATATTATTTTTGTGTTTCTTGTTGTTTTTGTTTTCAACAAATAATAATCACCGGAAAATACTATTACAGTAGCTATAATTATTTTATTGAATAAACGCAATGGTCGGCAATTAGATTATTATAGGGTGTTTCATGTAACGGCTGTGCGGGAATACTTGCAAATCGAATGCAGAAGCTCAAGGTAGTGTCAATAGAAACACACTTTATAATCTCTCATTGGAAAAATAATTTTAAGCAATAAACCCAGCTGCAATCCGCCTTAACTTCGTGTTGTTGTTTTTTCTTAAGGCTGAAGTCTCCAACTAATAGCTACAGATACAATAGCCATGGAAAGAATAACATTGGATGTATTTATGATTACATAATTTGGTGTTTCATTTACAGTATTATTAAAAAAAAAATCTGATATTTTGAATAAACTCGTCCTGTAAAAAACTGAAGAAAACTGTCAGTGCAAAGATTATAATTCCGTCAAATTTAGGAAAAACTGAAGTAGTTGAAACCACCAGGCTCGTCTTTTTTTTTCGGAGATTTGCCGAAATTTTTTTGCTTTCAATTACATAGTTTTTTGGAAAATATGTGAAAGCTGTGAAAATAAAAATATTCAACATAATTGTTTAATCGGTGATTATATCTATAGATATAAATCGAAGCTTTCCGCCTTAATCAATTTTTTGTAATGTTCTGGGACGTCTACATGGTGTTGTGCGTCTTGAGGCAAGATTGAAAATTATGCTCCTAGTTGACTGCCACGTGAAAGCTTATAATGCGAGAAAACTAATTCGTTTATCAATTTTCTACGCCTTCCTATAGTCTTGCTTAACGTCCCTGTAAATGTTTTAGTCATTGAAATCGACATTAATTAAGAAATTGCAGATGAACTGAGCATGAACCGGACGTGTCGCAAACAACCCAAACATCAATAAGAAATTTCACAATTGGATAAGATACAAATCATTTTCTCATAAAGATTTTTCTTTCGTTGACTTACTTTTAAGCTCTTATTTTGGAGACAAGATGCCCAATTTTTCCTTAAATTTACAGTATTCTCATCCCATCTCATATCGACAGACGATCAATCAGGAGTTTTATTAAGAAATGTTGATGCAACTGAAGGAAATGACCAGAATAATGGAGTTTGAAGTTTGGCATTTGCCTTCTGTATGACTTTTTGGTAGGTATGATGCCGCAAATCAAATTTGAGTCCGTCAAAAATTTAAAAAAAAAAGAGAAAAATGCCATCATTCGACTAATGAATTGGTTTCAAAAAAGAAACTTTTGCTTAAAACGAATTACATTTTTTGAAAACCTGATCAATCGTTTCAGGTATTCGGTGGACATGGATTAAATTTATTTTTCAAATCGTATCATTTAAGCCCTTGTTCATATCATACATTGATTTCAAATTAATCTAAAATTAAACGGCGCACACTGTACTTATTTTATTAAAAGCGATTAAAATTAAAATACAGAATAACACAAAAGCCGTTGATATAAATAAAAACCATAACTGTTAAAATGAAAGGGTTTAAAACTGAAGCTTTTAAACATTGGCTGAGTGAAAAATAAAACAACGCTCATAAATAAAATCGGTTATTTTATCGCTTTTTAGGTAAAATTTCCCCCTGGTTTTATAACAGAAAGCGAATTTTCAGCACAAATTATTCCCCTACTATATATACCTACATTCTAAAAACTTGTCACATTCAATTGTTTTTAAATTGAAAAAAATCAACTTTTAAAGCTATTATTTTTCCAACAGTTAATCCTACACTTAATAGAAATACTACATGTGTTTTAAGGGTGTACATATGTGTATGTGTGTGTGTATAAAAATTCCCGGAAATACTCCCTCAAGTCTTCTCTTACGTTTTAAATAACTGTTGTAGCGACTGGAATTCACATGTTTTATTGTGTCTAACATCGCCCCCCAAAACAGCATACATATGTTATCTGGGAGTCAATTTCCGAAACCCCGGATCTATGGAATCTGACCCCCAAACAGGGGGTGGATTACAATTAAAAATGTTCAAATCTATAATGTATACACATTGTCAGTTTATGAAATTAAGTAAATACAATAAATTAATGTAAATACGAAAAAAAAAACAACCTTCTTTTTCTGGTAGAAGGCGCTGGATAATTATATTCGGTTCTTTTGGATTTTTTCTTTGGTTTGTTTGTGTTACTAATGAAAGTCATCTTGACAACTCTTGAAGCAGGATGAAAAAAAACGTCTCATTTTTTCTCGTCCGTCAACAAAACTAAACGAACAATAACATAGTAAAAAACCATTAATCATCGACTGCAAAATTGCTGTCAACTGAAGATTTGTTCTATTCTTGTATTTTTTTTTCTCCTCCCCCACAACCCCTAGAGATTGAATTGTCAAATGATTGGCATTAGTAATAATATGATGATAATGCAGATAGATAATGTAACCTTGGCAATATCCCACCCCATAAACTTCCTGGGTAAAAACAGTCATTTTAACAAACAAGGGTGTATTTTATATGTATTGAATTGATTGCATCATTTTGTGATAGAGAAATTGATATGTTTTGTTTTATTTAAATTTCCAGTAATATTCCATTGAAATCCAAAATGGAAATGTATTAATTAAATTTGAATATAATACAATTTTCAACCCTTTCATGTTTAAATATTATATAATTTACAATAAAATTAACTTTGCTATGGATGATGATAATAGAAAAGCTGTCTCAGTTATTGATGTTGCACATTTGATTGATATTGAAGGGGATATAGGAATACTAATAACCATTAATTAACGCCAACGAGCGATATACATGAACTCTCTCTCTCACACACACACACACACACACATACAGAAATACACATGAATACAAACATATACACGTGCACATACATAAAAGGTTTTATTTATTCGCTTTTCACATGCTTTCCAAAATCTACAGCTCATTCATTGTTGGTACGTCTACAGGGTGTCTGGATGCACTATGCGCAGAACTAGCAAAAATTTTTGCAAAAGTTGTAATAACCGTATATCTAATAAAATTATCCTATTGTTTATATTACACAATAACTGAACTAATTTCAAGATAGATTCATTAATTTCTCTTCCAATGAATACAAATCTGGATAATGTGTTTTTTAGGGCTATGTGAATAGGACAAGCAACTGTATGACATTTTATGGTATTATAAAAATGGGATCAAGCTCCTAAGCCAGCATCCACCTTTTGATCGTCCTCCCTTAAAAATGTGCGAATATTTCAAATCTTCGACAGATTAGAATATGGTTGTGAATGGATCTTAGAAAAGATGCAAGAACTTGAAGAGCAATATATTGGCTTCCTTTGACTTATAAAAGTTCCCAGACAGCGAACTTGGAAATATAAAGAATTTTGGTTGTCATTTTTAATAACTCATGGAGTTCCTAGTGGAAAAATCATTAAGTGCGGACCAGCGTTTGTGGAATTTTAAGTTAAAATTTTATATCTAAGTCTTTAAAAAAATTGGCAAACGTTTCTATTTGTAAGACATTAAATATTAAATACGGATTTTAAGCCCAAAGAAAAAACTCTTTCGATATTGCTCATTCAATGATCTTTCGACCACTGAATGAGTGGCAAAATTAATTATCAATTATTTTATATTTCCAAATTATTTAGAGGGGAACTTTTACTGATCAAAGAAAGTACTGTTCCCACAGCAGGCCGAGGCGATGGGTGCGTGTCACTATGAAGGTGAGTGGATCGCTTTTCTTATATTTAACCAATAAGTAACTGACCTGCAATTCATAGGCGACCGAAAAGGATATTAGTTAACAATACGAACCCTACATAAAAGACGCCTTTGCATCTTTTGACATTATAACAAGTCTTGTGATAATTAATTTTTACTATATCGATCGGGAGATTTCTCTCCGTGTTGCTTTTATAGAATGCCATTTATATGCAACCGTCTGTACGCCGCTGGATCGAGGATGGTTCTTTAATGACAACGATTCTATCTCGCCTCGGTCTAGTGTGGGAACAGTACTTTAGGTTGTTGAAGTTATGTAAATCACTCTATAAATACGATGTGTTTTTTTTGGTAATTTGGGTATCTCAATCTTTCTACTAAAAAAGCGGTATGGAATGAATCATTAATTCAAAATCTAAGAATCGTAAACGTACTTTGACTGATAGTCCTACGAAAGTAACTTTTTTTTTAATTATTTAAAAAACTTGACCCACATTAAACTTAACAAAAAACAAATAGTTAAGGAATTCGAAAGAAGCCAGGATTCTTAAAGGATTTGCTATTTCAGAAGGCAAAAGCTCTAATAAAGTCGATACACGTTGTAATTCTATTTGAGAAGAAAAGTGAAGATGATTACAAAATAAGATTCCTTTTTTTACAGACCGTAACCATTGTTATAATTGGTTGGTCATCTCTTTTCGGAAGTTCCTGTGTAAGCAATATTTTCATGTACAAACCAAAATAAGACGCCTGCTAGGACACTTTCAATACTATAATTCCTGCCAATAAATTGACTTGTTCTCAATCAAATTGGTAAATTACTGTTTATCGCTGTAATACGAACAATACGAACATTTAATTGGATACATAGGGTATTGCAAATCGACCAATGCTTCTGATGAAATGGTGTAGGTACCTTACCGAAATAGATAAAGTGAACTTTCCCTATTTTTTTAATGATATAAACGAAAATAGTGTAAATCCGAATATGACAAGTGTATTTTTAGAAAATTTATTACCATCAAAACAATAAATATCCAATGGAACATTTGTTAAAAATATTCCACTGTAATAAATAAACAAGAAACATGACAAAATTCCAACAATTATTTTTTTCTATTTTATTTTTATTTTGTGTGTATGTAGATATGTATTTGTATGTATGGATGGATGGATGTACGTATGCACGTTATTTACAATTTATTTGATTTTATTTTATTAATGTGTCTTTAGTAATCATCAATGTATGTTTGTCGGGGAGGACGCACCTGTTGAAATGACCTCCAGACACTCTCTTAACATTGGTGATGGTCGTTTTTACTAAAAATCTTGAAATGTAATTAATATTCCATTCTTATAACGTATAAAAACCACTTTTCAATTATAATTAAGTCAAATAAATCACCATTTATTATTATTATTTTTTTTTGAAATATAATCAAAATTCCATCAACATCATTTTGAATTACTATTGATTTAACATAAAGATAGCAAGAAAACAACAATTCCCAATTCACCCCAATCGGTCTCTCCGCATAATACAGGATTCAATTATTTATTTTTCTTTATTCCGACACAAACAGAAACGATCCACTACTATTACTACTACTATACCATCACATCATCATCATCAACAACAGAATAACAACAGGGTGGAGAATTGCTTTGTTTTATGTTACCCCTTTTTATATCAAAAAAAAAAGAAGTAGAAAAACCTTTGACAATCGTTTTGTTTTAAATCTGAAATAGACGGGGGGCGAACATGGACGAATTACAAAAAAAAACACACACAAGCTTTATATCAAGGAAAAAGAGGGTAGTAAAAGAGAGTGGTAGAAAATGGGGCAACAAACATTGATTTTTAATAGCATCAACACAACAGTAACAAAAATAATGCAAAGAAAATTAAATCATTTTTCAACTCTATCGAATAGAAAATTAATACAAAAATTCGACAAAAAATTGATTTATGATGAATGTTAACACACACAGAAGAGAAATGGGGGGAGGAACAATAACAAGCTGCTTAGCTATGTTGGAAAATACGTAATCCTCCCATGACAATAAAACATGAAACGGGAGGCGCGCACCCACACTGAAAGTCATCCAGATTTCAACACAACAAATCAAGACTGATTTCCAGACTTTAATTCTCAACAAATATCCCAAAGATTTCAGAGATCTTCTAATGTAATATTTGAGAAGAAAAACTAAGAGAAAAATGAACTAGAAATATCTTGATAGTAGAATTCAATAAAGTAAATGCGCAGAAAATAGATTGGCCGTTGCTCGATATAGAAATTCATGTACGTCTCAAAATCTCCTCTTTATCTATCACAGAGTGAGTTCTGAATACGCCAATAAATCATGATTGTATTTCGCGTTTATATACACATAGAAAGACGAATGAGAGAAAGAGCCACCCCCACGTCTGTATTATAAACATCGATCGATAAAATACACCACCTAACAAACCGGCCACGTCTGCTACCCTCTACGATCCTGTTAGCTTTTAAACGTATGCCACATATACAAGAAAACACACATACATAGATCGAGAATGTCTGTCTGTTAAGGGGTTGTTCGCCTCAGTGTGTTCAGTAAAAACGATTACCTTTGTATCAGAACGATATTTGCTGCAAACACCCTTATCTTTACTCTTATTCTAGCTACTTGAAAAACGTCAGGGTGGTAGTTTAGTTGACTCTTGAATAAATTGCGCGAGTTGCTCCTTCCATCCCCCAACCATCATCATCATCATCAGTATTGCAACAATTTTCTTATCGTTTAAATTGTAAAATAAAAGTCAATCTCCGTGGATGGTAATTTGATGATGATGATGCATCAAAGATTTACTTAGAGAGAGATTTTACAGACGACGAATTATTTTATGTTCATCCCCTTTTATAAACCCGACTACGATTGCTGCCAAATTCAAATACATTCATTCATTCATCTCCCACTTGAAACCGTTTTAGAAATTTATTAAAAATTCAATTTCACTCAAGGGTGTGACGGTAATTCCACAATTACGCGTTACACGGGGGGTGGAAAGTATCTGCTGACAAAAAATAATCTCATTCTTTCTATTGAATGTTTTTATCCTTCTCTAACACGTCTAATATTAAATATAAGCCAAAAATGCTAAATCAGCGGCGCCCAACAAACCACGAGCGGTCCAAAGAACAGAAGTTAGGGGCGACCCAAGCCACATGCAGGTGCGTTTTTTCTCAAGCATATCCAGCAAGTCTAGCTCAATTTTTTTTTGACCGGCTCTCATAAATTGAGCTACAAAAGGTTGGGTTTTCCGTCATGAGTCAAAGTAAATTCCAGAAAAGCCTGCTCGTGTTCCGCATCTTTACAATAAAATTCTATTGAAAACTTACCTTTGGATCAAAATTGAAAGTGGTATCATATTTGAAATGACACTCTAATCCGCATTTGCACGTGCCCGCCGTTAGAAGGTACTCTTTGACTTGTTCCAATGAACTTAAAGCTGTATTACTGGGACTGAAACAGACAAATGAGAAATAAATTAAATATTTTGATTAAATCAAATTTTCAATTAAATTCCTTTTACAAATAACTATGTACAACATAATAATGTAATTTATTAAGTCATCATTTAGTTTAGATTTAACAGAGAATTTGTGGTGTAGTAAAATTGCATTGAACTTAGAATTTACTAACAACCCCTCTCTTATAACACTGGTTTAAATGAGTTTCAGTCTCGTTGTCTTCTCTATCTCAACGTATTTCTCTTTGTTCTGCCGTCGAGACGCTCATTAACTTTAAACGACATGATCGAGACATAATAAGTTATTTGAACAGCAGCAACAGCAACAGCAAAATATCTTTGATAGTAGAATAATATTTTATTTCGGATAAAGCCAGATATTTTATTACAAAACTAGTTTGATGTGACAATTTGATTGATTTTCCTTTAATGAACTAATCAACGTGATTTTCCCAACTACTATTACTATCAAACGTACAATGAACGTCTGTGTATTTTGAGATTTTCTCTTTAAATTGATTTAGAATGATTTTTTTGTTGTTGTTCAGCTGGATGACTACACCAGACGAATCGTCAAGCTTTAAACGACTCAATTAGGGAACGATGGAGGTTTTTCTGTTTTTACATTCGTATTTTACGACTCCGTCCGTTTCTCAACAAAGCGATAGATTTTTTTTTGTATTATTCATCTTCAGTAAATCGTTTACTTTCTAATAATTTCGATAATGACAACATGTCGTAATGAATTCAGCAGATAACAAACAAAGAGATGAAATTTTATCGATAATATCAAAATTAGTTTTGCGTAATCTCATCTACCAGGGAGGCTATTGTATTTGGCACTACTTTCATAATCTAAACATACTTCAAAAAAGGCGCTGTAAGATTAAAATTGAAACTAAGCTACTAGCAAATCCTGCAGGAAAGTAACCGGTTTTCAAACCTATTTTTAAAACAGTTCATTTCACAACTGCTTATGAAGAATATTCCATTTATTTCCCCTGATAAAAACAACTAGTGTTCACGGTCCTTCTTCTCTTGTGTTAAATAGTTACCATTACGTTTTTACATTTTTAATAGAAACGAATTAAACACATATACAATGTAGAACGACGTTTAATTAAATAATCGAGTCGAAGATGACCCTGAACTCTAGTTCTGAAAAAATCGTCGGATTCTTGTTATTTTATTTCGAACAATTTAAGTGGAGATTTTGTAAGAAAATTCTCCAGTTGAACGCACTTTTGGCTCGAAGTTCTTAAGAATTCTTAGGAAATTTCTACGTCTTGAACGACTCACGCTTTAGCTAAAGTTATTACATAACTACAGAACCTGATGACTGTCTTACGGAGAGAAAAAGCAGAAATATCTGAAAAAATCCTCTCATTTTTTAGAAAAATAAGAATACACATTTTCTTGGAGTATCTGTTTCAAATGCCGCCTGTGTATATACTTTAATGTGGATAGACACAAATTATAATGTGGGCAAAGCTTCAGATCTAACCTCTGGTCCAGTTAAAGCAACATTGTAGTAGTGGTGTGCAATCGCCTTTATTACAACTTGGCATTTTCAATCATAGCAGATTATAAATAATTTATGTGATGTAACAAATGAGTTATTAACAATACCGATTTCAAACAATCTCCAATAAAACTTAAATATAACGATTCTTCCGTGTACACATAATTTTGTAATTTGATTTGATGGGCCCAAAGAGTTCAACGATTCAATAACATTTCAACTTATAATTAGTCAATTTCATAACTCAAATCGAAAAAAGAAAAAAAAATAGGAGAGTTGCTTGTATTCAAAATTACATCAATTTATAATGTTGAACATAACAAGCCAGCTTTCCAACTACCTAATTATCTCAGAAATAGATAATAGGTTGTAGAATGTTTGGCATACGGTTTAGAATTAGTCCAAACAACTTGAATAATAAATCTCTCTTGATTTTTTCCTACAATATTCAAATTGACAAATCAAAAAGTTGAAAGAACTATTCACACATGAGACACACACACACAAACAGATATTGCAGAATTACAACGACAAAAAAAATGTTGAGTAAACTTGAATTGTCTATTCAAATTCGGACGCAGATGTTCAAGTATAGAAAATATTCATACAACAAAAATCATTCAAACTAAATACACATAAATTTCAATAGAAAGAGGGGCAACTGGTGGTGACTTTATTGTTTAACCACAAAGTAACACATCTACGCCCTAGATAATTCTTTTATTGTTGTTGTTGATCAATAATTCAATGTTTGCGTGCGAGAGAATGATACAATTTTCTTCATAAATATCCGTATTATTACGTTTTGTGTAGAAAGAAAAAAAAATCGACAATCAATTATACTCGCAAAGTATATTTACCACAAATAGGCGTTATTTTAAGAGGGTTTTAAGCAATAACAAGTCTCGCTTTTATTATTCACTAATAATTGTAAAGACGTATCTTTTGTTGTTGTTGTTGTTGTGTTTATTAAAACACGTGTACGTTAAATATGACAAAAAAAGAGGGCTTATTCTAACAACTTCTAAAGGTCGGAGTACACTTGATTTTATTCATGAATATGTATATTGCGCGACAATATTCATCAACATAATCCCTTTTGCTTCTTTTCTTTTCAGGTATCTCTACTTAAATAGATGATGACAAAAAAGTTATATTCCCACAAATAGTTTGTTTCTTTTGTAAGAGACACTCATGTGGTGAATTCGTTCGTTTTACTGTAACTCAGACTGTATCATCAAAAGACATCCTCCAGGTTTTGAGAGTTCTCTTTTTTGTGAGGATTGTTTTTTGTCAGCATACATGCTTTTGTAGCTGATTTGTAGAAGGGTGATGTTTCGAATTATTAAATATTTATACAATATTTGTTATGTATACTTTTTTAGGGGCCAATTGAATTATTTTGCAAATCAAGCTGTCGCGCCCATAGACAATAAAAAAATGGGCATTTTTATCGTTTTCCCATTCGTGGATCGTTAATTAAATAAGATATAAAAAGCCATTTTTTTTTAATTCAACAAGCATTTCATTCGTTTGCGATACTGAATTACTTCCTGAATAGTCTCAGCCTGAGCTTTGTAAGTCGGAACAGAATCATATCCTCTTTTGGAAACAAATAATTGGCAAAATTTTGACTTTTGGATCTTGTTCATGGAAAGATCAATTTTAAGCTCCTACAGAATGTATTCGATTTACCAAGGTACAATCGGCAAAATTCGAGTTTTTGCAATTTAATAGTGGATATGATTTTCAAAAGTCCTGAAAATTTTGTCTTCTTTTTTTGATTAAAAGACAAGCGAAAATTGTTTCCCATCAGTGCTGTGATTCCCACTCAAATGTTACACATGTACTTCCATGAGAGACAAGAGGGGACGATATAAATTAGCATAATCTTTGTTCCCCTATCTCCTTTTCAGGTATCGCCACATAAATAGCTACCAATAAAAAAATTGTTATTTTCCCACAAAGAAGGCAGTTTTTTTGTTGGTTCTTAAATATAACCGGATGCGTCAATCTTTTCAACTGATAAATCAAGATACTGCCAATTGTAGCTCATTTAGAAACAAATCTCGATTCGTTTTTTCAAAATGAAATTAAACAAAAAACGATATAACAGTGGCTAAAAGTAAATAGCTACTTTTCAAATTTACCCCATTTACTAAGTACCTCCATCTTCCATTATTATACAAGTGGAGATAACTGTTTCAAGTGATTGAAAATTGTTGAAATATGCAATCCAAATTTGAAAAGAAGCTTGTTTTAAACAACTTCTGATACTAAAAGGTCGGATTACACTTGATTTTATTTATGAATATTTATGCATACACAATAGTCATCAACATAATCCTTTATTCGTCTTTTCTCTTCAAGTATCTCAACTTAAACAGATAATAATCAAAAAGAAGAGCAAAAAAATGAAAGTCTCATAAATTTTTGTTCTCCTTTGTGGTCTTATAAAAATTAATAACAGACAACAGTGTAGATGGACATTACCATTTTTGGTAAACTATTTAATCGGCACACAATATATTTATTTATTATACATATACATAAATAAAAACCGGTTGAAATTTGTAATAATGTTCATGAATAATATTAAAAGAAAAGTATTTGTGGGCGGTTTTTATCGCGTCAATAACCGCTGTCTAGTTATGTAAATACGATTATATTGTCGTTTTATAATCAAATAATAATCGTACACAAATATTTATTAATGCTTTTTTTCACTATTATTATTATTATTATTATTGTTAACCACGATTGCTGTCAAGTTGAAAAATATTTGTGTGATTAAAATTGAATTTATTTTTCAATTAAACCATTTCTATTAATTTTAATTCAATTAACAAATATTCAATCAATAAAATTGTATAGTGTATTGCGAGTAGGGTAAAGGTATTGGAGTGAATTGGCGGTTCGAGTCCCAGTAAATACTTTTTTCATATTCCGAATAATTAAAAGAATGACGAATTCAGTGGGTGGATTGAACCTAGGATTTGTATGTGTGCCAAAAGTAGTCAGTAGTGATCAATATTCCGATTGTTATAAATTATTTTACCTTTGACCGTGAATAATAACTTTAATATTGCACAATAAGCATTTAACGTTTGTAACGCTATTGAATTAGCTAAAGAAATCCTTTAACTATCAAATGTTACAAAAATATCATTCGACTATATTTAAAGTAGATATAAATCAATTTGAAAATATGTAATTACGAAAGAGCACTGACACAATGTTGTCGTGAAAAAATATGTATTTAATGGATCCTAAAAGTGGCTATTTTTAGAGCAATTTGTATTGAGGCTCGAAAAAAATCTTCCAGACCTTGATTTATGTCTTATTTAAGAAACTAAAATCTAACGCAAAAAAAAACAACTACAACAATAAAACTAAAACATTTTTTTGATCATTCAAATTTTGAGAAACAATATTTTTATTCTCAACTTTTAACTTTCAGACAAATTTTGAAATCTATTAATAAATTATGACCTATAATATTTTTCAAATACTAATAATAAATATTCCACAAATTAATTTACAACATTAAACATAATAATTTTTTTATTGTTATTTGTCGCGGTAAATTAAAACTGAGAAATTGCTGAAATAAATTCCAATGAGTGAGACAACGCATAACAATATAATAACATTAAAAAAAATAACAACCTTAAAAGAGCCTCTATATAAATAATAACTGGCAAAAAAAACTACAACACAGACATAAATATACAAATAAAACAAATTAAACGATTCACGAAGCATAAACGCTTTATGATGTACAGAGTGTTTGGCTTAAAAGTGATCACATTTTGCTTTACATAATTTGACATATGTTTATTGAATAACACACCCTGTACGTTAATTTGAGCACGTGTATTTGGTACAGTACAACAAAAAAACAAACACAAATCAACTTGATATTTACATTGTAATGTTGATAATTACGGTAGCAACAATTAAGTACTAGTTCGTTTTCTTTATCAATAAATAATATTGATAATGTTATCAATAAACTGTTTTGTACACCTTTTGAAGACCTTTTTACAATAAGAGTTTGTTTGAAAAAAAAAGTTTTTGATTGGATGAAAAATTTTGCGAACGAGCTGCAAGGATCTTTTGAGTGTTTAAAAAAATTTGATTTCTATACAAACGGAGTCACTCTACTGTTTAGCAAAATTTTGGCCTCAACTCAATTGTTTCAAGTCCCTAGTTTTAGTCAAGTTAATTACTTCAAAGATTTGCCAAAAAGTCTTTTTAATCATGTAAGGCAGTAAAGATACTTTTACACCCATCCTTACAATTCATAAAAATATGCGTTTCTGGTATGTTTTTAGATAAAATGCCAACACTGTATAATGCCCATATTTTAATCACTCTTCCTCACATCAATTCGTGTGTTAAAATTGAAAAGAATTCAAGGCAAAAGTAGGCACAGTCTTGGCCTGGCTTTTGGCAATCCAAAGGAACCCTGACATACTCCACATAAAAATAAAGTCTCTGTTCAAAACGACAAAAGTCAAAGTGGTATTTTTGCTCTTTTTGGAGAAATTAACAACAGACGATTGAAGGTTATTTGACTACAGGCCCACTTCTAAATCAAAAATTGCAAAAATTTCATAATAAATCCGGCTCTGGTCTCAGTAGAGATAGAATAATAAAGTAGTAATTAACATAATTGTGCCTTCAGGGACATAGGAGCATTTCAGACACAATTAATAGTATCGGTGCGTCACCCTGTAGATTTATCCATTGTTCTTAAAAGAATTGTCTTAACTTAAATTAATCGTATTCACCTTGAATCGACAGACCATAAAACGAGTACAATTTAAAAAAAGGTATACGATTCGACTTGTTTCTTCAATAATAATAATAATAATGATGATAATAATAATAGTGATCATCATCATCACAACAATAACGATAACAGTACAGTTTATGTCAATTAAATATTCACAATGACAATTATTGGATCTGTTTTATAGAATAATTGATAATATCACGACATTGGAATCTCACGAATTAATGAATAGTCGATTTATCTCAACAACATACACATATTATAATCAACAATAAACAATTGAAGCTTCATTACAACAGAATACCTCTCTAATACATCATTCGAATTAATTAAGCAATAATTATAATAATCGATGCGATTACTTTAAATTAATAAATAGTCGAACAGACAGGAGGAAAGAGAAAGACAGATAGATAGATAATTATAGGGTTGAGAGGGTGGTGAAATGATTGAAATAAGATAGATGTAGTAATATAGTAGATCCCAAACAACAATAAACTCTAAATACAGATTATCAGTGTGTAATCGTAGCCCCTAGTGCGATGCTAATGAATTAATTTCGTGCGCTGTCGAGGAAACAAGGCACCGCTTTGTCATTCCATTTTAATCTTGTTTAATTGTCTTTTAATCTAACGTTAGAATGAATTAATGCGACAATCCTATTATTATTCATTTCATATTTTATTTACTTATCATTATCATTATTATTATTAATTATTTTAGAAAAAAAAAGCATCACATATGTACAAAAAGAGAGTAGTGATTTGTTAACGGGTCGATTTGCATAGCAAAATCTAATAATGTAACGCGAAGTGTTACATAACGCGGTTCAATCCCCAATACTACACTTTTTCTCCCATACAAGGTTAACACATAGCTTAATTACAGACTATTTAGAATCTTTCTCCACTTTGAGAGAACAGAGTGGGAGTGTCAGCTGGACACTGTGTTATACTGTAGCATGGTCACTTTCTAACCAATCAGAATAAATAACGATGCCGAGGTGAGGATCTTCTTTTTCAGTGGCGTCTATTATCTACATAATAAGAATAAAATGAGAATATCTGAAATTTATAGTGTCCGTAATAATTTATAGGAAACAAAAACAAAGCTACCGGATGAAAAAAGATAAAGTTTTGGTTATTCGAACTCAGTTAAATCTATTTTGTGGATGCCACTGAAAAAAGACCATCCGTTTATCCTCTACAGTACCCGCTCGACAACTGTTTATTTATTACGATTCGTTAGAACCTAACTATTACACAGCCTTTTGTAAACATCTTGGTATAAATGCTTCACGCCTTTACGCCTACCGTGTTCCCTCATTCAAAAAATTGAGTGTACCTATATCCAAAATCGTCTCGGTACAAGCTGTGCAAGTTTCTTAGAAACAAATAATTTGGCTCTTAAAAATAGTATCTTTTTTTTATTTTTGGTCTTGTGACTATAAGACACGTTTTAAGATGGTTTTGGTCTTCATCTTGATGACACTTATAACTCACTGCAGTAAGTTATAAGTGTATTAAACGAGATACATTTCATAAAAAGTTTTTCGCGACCAGATTGATAACTCTAAACTTTTCTCGTCAAAAAGATACAGTATTTAGAAACATTCTTGATAACTCTCAAAGTTTAGTCACAAAAAAAAAATAGACCTAATGATCTAGGTGTTTCTTTATAGGACTATTTCAGATACACGAAGTGAAAGAAAAAGTACTTACAAAAATAGAAGTAATATTTATTTGTATTAAAATTAAAGTATTTGGAGCATACACCTAATTGGACGTTAAAAAGTATGTACCCTGTAGATTATGTCTAAATTATCCCTTTAACCCCTTGTCTTATAAACACGAGTGAGACTCGTAGTAATGGATTTGTTCTATAAGCGAAAACCACAAGTCTGACTCGTGTATTTCACAATTCCTTTATGTCATAAGAAGTATACAATTTGTGCCAGTTTACTATGGCTCGCGCGATTAGCAGATAACATGTAGACCAAGGGGTTAAAGAAAAGTTTAGATCATCAAATAAGATTTTATTTTTTTGTGGCTAAACTTGGAGAGTTACCAAAAATTACAAAGGTACAAAAAAATGTGTTTAAAGAAAGTATCTTTTTAGGGACAAAAATCCAAAGCAATCAGCCTCGGCACATGAATAAATTATGATTAAATCTATCTTGTGACATTGTTGTTTAACATACTTACAACTTACTGATGCAGATCAAAACCACCTCTAAACAGTGTCACAAGACATTCCATACCAAATATTATAAAAATCGATCAAATTTTAGATACAGATAAGTTGAGTTATATTGTCCTCAACAGTCTGCAGTTGAGTTGTGCGCCATTTTTTGAAGACACCCTGTATATCAAATCATTTAGTATTAACCAAATCTAAAAGTTACCAAGAAAAGACAGAGGTGCAAATTTAATGGGAATCGAACCATTAACATGACGACAATTCCATTTATAGAGAAATAGAAAAAAAATTGTCACTGACCGGACAACTTGGACATTCCCGATTGTTATTTTATAATATCGTTCTCAACAAAGACAAATATAGTTGATCGACCGAAAATCGAACACAATTCCAATGAATTAATGAATTAATAAATATTTTAGAAAACCTGTTTTATCCTTGACGATCAATTTCTTTATGTCAAACACAACAAAAAGTTGTCCTTTTTTTGTTTCTTCGCTGTTCATTTTTGTATTTCAATAAATAATTGCTTTTATTAGCTACGCTTGGCAAATTTACAATCTCATTAATTCATAAACGTATTTCATGTTAACACTTATCTGTAATATTAATGTTTTCCAGTCTTTATTTCAAATTTCAACAATTTGTAAAAGAAAAAATCAGACAAAAAAACATCACACCTGTCATTAAATTGGTGATAATTAATAAAAATAACAACCAAGGCCATGATTAACATTTCTTTTATTGTCTAGAATAACAACAACATCCTATAGAGTTGTCAAGTTTAAATAAATTCCAGACGAAAATACTGGAATTTTTTCGAGTACTTTTTTTTTGTGTTACATACTACCAAAACAATGACCGCAAAAGTTGATAATTCATGAATCTACCGAATACGATGTAGAGGATAATTTTGTAGCCCCAATTGGAGCACACACCCACTAGAAATTCACAAAAGTTTTGATACAAGTTCAAATATGCGTCAGTGATTCAACAATAGCTTATAAATCTTTTATATACATTGAGATTCAATGCTGAATTCGTGAAACATCTATTATTACAATGCTACAGATTTTGTGTTATAAACTATATACATAGAGCAAAAGAGAGAGATGATCATTTTTTTAATCTATGGAAAATTTCACATTTGGACGAACCTTGAATTTAATCTGATTCTATAAATCATTTTAAAACGAACGGAGTATGTGTCAAAGGATCAAGTTAATAAAAACATTACAAATTGATTTCAGTTTCGTTTGACTTAAATAAAAGCTCTATACAAAAAAAAATATATAGGTATAGTATAGAAGAGTAGAGATACCGCAATGTTGGAAGACGTTTTTTTATCGAATTAAATACGATGGAAGAATGGACAGATAGATAGATAGATAGAGAGAAAGTCTTTACAGTAATTGGCAAAAAATATTCAACAAATGAGAAAAGTTTTTATTATTAGATTTGTTTAAAAACTAATAAGCCAGATTGATCAACCGAACAAGTAAAAAATCGACAAAAAAACTATTTTTATAGACAATACTTAGTTGAGACATTTTCTTTTGGTAAAAAAAAATTAATGAAGTATTATTTTCAGCAAAACACAGCAAAATCAATAGAATGTCTAGCTTAAACGTTATCAATCAAGTAGAGATCTTTTTGTGGAAATTTTTGCTACAAAGGACATTATACAAGACAAATTATCAATTTAAACTGTTTTTAGGAAGAATTTGCTAACTTTTGAGAAGGAAGTGCAAAATTACTGCACGTGTCACTTGCAGTGGATTATAGCAAAAAAATAACGATGCCAGATCTAGAGAATTCAGTTGTCTCCCGTGGCAAAAGACAATTTTTACATTTGCCACGAGAAAACATAGAATTAAGAAATTTTGGGGCCCCAAAAACGCATTTCTTCAAATTTTTTTCTGACCACCAAAAAAAAATTGAGTCTACAAATTTAGAAGAAGACATTTTAGCCACTTGACTTTTCTACGCTTTTTAAGCCTTGAATTCGGTTCTATACCAACCTAAAATTTCTTAAGGCTTACTTATGTAACACGTTAGACAAAATTGGCCTCAAATCATTTAGGAAAAAAGTACCTGTTTCTTCTAATATTACAAAAAAAAAATCATGAACACAAAACCAAATCCGCAAAAATATTTTCAGTAGTAGAAACTGAATTACCCGATAGAGTATAAATCCTAATTTAGAACAAAAAACCAAACTTCTTTTATCAAGAAACGTATAGATTTCAACTCTTAAAAGAAAATACGTTCGGAACACAAACAATGTAATCTCAAGGGTTGATGGTGTTTTTTCTTTTGTTTATTTATTTAACACCACCACTACCACTACCAACAACAATTTCGTACAAATGTCTCATTAAATGTTAGCTGAAACTTCTTCCTTTATACATCTGTTGGCATTTATTGGCTTTCACAGCAAATATCTATTTTGTTTTCAATTCGTATTTGTAGTGGCAGTTCAATTTAGCAATTTTACTGTTGATTTTCTCATCTTCTTCGTCTTGTACTATTTAATAGTTTCTTTTTTTCTTCTCGTAACAACTGTGTGAAATTAACTTTTAAAAACAGAATGAAGACATGTCTGACAGTTTCTGTCATCGAATATCATTTCCTTCTAGCAGACAAACATATTTCTATTATAATTACAACTAATCTGGTTAACATTCCGGCCAGATGTTGTGTTCTATGTAATTGTTGTATAGATGTATAAAGAGGAAATAAAAATAATATAACCAACATGTTTCTCTAATGCTTCTTTTTTCTTCTCGTTGGTTTTGTGAAAAGTGTTAATGTTCAACGGATACAAACTAACACACACAATACAACAGGTGCGTTTAGGGAGGCACAAATGGATTTATAGGCTTCACCAGATGATAGGATACAAGAATGTCAGTGAAGTATGTATATACGCCTACCTACTACAATAATTCTCCAGTTCTTGTAAACAGGGGTGGCCAGCATGTATATAACTCGAACTTGACTTTACAAAAAGAAAACTTCCTTTATATGTTTCAGAAAAGTAATTCCGGTTCTAACGAACTCTTCCGGTGTTTGCAACTACGCCTTTTTCGGAGAAATTTTGTGTTTTTTTGTACTTTTTCATTATAGAATTCTTTAATTAAAATGCTCGCATCTTCACGAGAAAATTCTGCGTAGTTTCAAGATTGCGGTTTGATACTTAGATACGCCATGAGAAAATTCGATGTTATTAGTCCCTACTCGAGTAGAAATTTAGTTAGGCTTGCCGAAAAATCAATTTGGGCCGAATTAGGCTTTCCGAAGTTAGGCAAGCTTAATTCTAACCTTATTGGAGCCACTTGCGGTGAAACGAAAATTGACATGCCGAAAAATTTCCAAATTCGGTCATAGTAACGAAAGTCGTTGGCGTAGTCTACGTTTGGCATACTATTGGACTTCCTAATTAGTACCTAGTTACAGTATTCGAAATGTTGAATTAAACTCTGTTGGACTTCCATTATCTTTATTTTTTATAATTCGCAACGTTTCAGTTGCTCAGTATCTGCTACCGTTATCAAACACTAACGGTAACCGAAACGTTACATTAATTATAAAAAATAAAGATAATGGAAGTCCAACCATGTTTAATTCAAGAACCAACATTATCTAAAACCTTTAAGCAAACCGAAATGTTACCGAAGTTAGTAACGCTACAGTCGAATGTAATTAGGAAAGCCTGTGGCATGGCCTAACTCTGGCATAATATTGGCATTCCAAATACGTGCCGAAGACACAGCTTATGTCAACATGAACTTGGCTAACATTTGGAATTCGGCATGCCTTGTTCGGGGCCAAATCAAAACTAAAGTAAAATTTCTACTCGGGTATCTTGTTGGAACAAAACGTTACGTCCACATGGTGAACATATTTTTAATCGATGACTTACAACAAACAGGACACACACCGCCGGAGCAACAATAACTGTTTCTTAATCGCTTCTTTGCGTTTCGGTAACGTGTTACGTCCTGCTTGGAAATCATATTTGTCCACGAGGATTCTTGAATTGACGTGTTTACAAAGATAAGGTTGATTTGGAAGAAACAATTTTTTTTTGCCAATAAATTACTTCTACAGTTAAATCTAGAAATTTAGTTTTCCATGCCTCACCCTGTATGAAATACTAGGTTTTGACATTTAAAGAATCTATAACAGCGGGGCGCAATGGGACATATAGATTACGATATGGACATCCCTTCTATATACAGTACTCGCCGTTTAACCTGATGATTCCCACTAATCTTGGTTGTAAATAAAATGATGTAAACTGTAAGTCTACTTAAAAAAACAAGAAACTGTTTAAAAGATCTTAACAAGATAGAGTTATCATCAGATTTATTTGTTTTAAACAAACGTTTAGTAGATAGAAGTAGCAACAGATATGTTCTTAAAATGTACATAAAACCATGCAATATTTATTAATAGTTAACAACATAGTTAAGACAAGTTGTGTCAACGAACAAATATTACAGAAGAAAAGAAAAAAAACGAGAAGCCTTAAATAAATAAATAGAATCATCACATTTATTTACACAAATTACAAAAATACACGTGGAGAAGACCCAACCACAACAAAACCTATTACTAACATGCTAATGAATTAGTAGTAGGTAGTGGTAGTTTTCTTTCGAAAAAAAAAGCGAGATCTTTATCTTGACATCTGAACCGGGGGTCGACACGTGGATTATTCCAAGTTGCATGTTCAATCTACCCTTGTCATAAGGAAATGAAAAGTTGAAAAAACTCAGTTTTAATTAAATCTCATAATAATAATAATAATAATGGCGTTAAAACCAAAGAAACAAGAATGAGCTTCAAAACATTAAGGCATCTAAAGTTTTCGTAACATCTGTTTATTTCAATATAAAGGCGATATGAATGCGCGATGTGAAATAAACATAGAAATGCTTTTATAATATTTCACGTATTTTAATATAATCTGAACACAGTTGTAATCGTGTATATTGTAACTGCTACACCTTTACATTCAACTAAAAGGAAATATTAAAATTTCATCCCTTGATAAGTAAATGAATCCGCCTAAGAGGGGTGAATATTCGAGGATAGGGGAGCAATTGAACGGTTATTTTGTGTGATTTATCAAAAAAAATAATAATAATCAGTTTTTCAAAAATGATAATTACGTTGTCGTGATTTCTGTATTGTTTTTTCTTGTGTAGTTGTTGTTGTTGTTGGGCAGTTGAAGAATGTTATAAATGTCTGTAAAAACAACTAAACTCATTGAAATGAAGCTGCTGATGCTGCTGGCAAGAAGAGGCGATTGTCGAGTGTTGAGACCAGTTCTCGCGGCCAAGGCGAGAGTCTCTCAAAGAATTCACGACAGACTCACGGCCAGTCTTCCCTTATTCGGTTAAACGTCTCCTATAAATAAAAGTCGTACAAGCCGGTTTTATTTTATCGTTTTGCCCCTCTTTACTCGTTATACGTTGTTGTTGTTGTTGTTTTTTTTTAATTGCCAACGAACGATTCTTCTACTACTTCTACTTTACCTCAACCAATACTGTATACACCTATATACGAACAGATATTATGAAACTGATATGTCAGACTGTACGATGTGTAATTAATTCAACAGAATGAATGCCTCTACATGCAACTCCCTTTTTATTGTTCTTTATTTCTTTGTGTTCATTTGGGTGTGAGTTGTGTTTCTTGAGAGTCATCGACGCCTTTCTTTTTTTTAAAAAAAAAATTAACGCTATTTCCAGATAATAACCGCAACATTCTTTAAAATTTCACCATTTAAAACGAAGTCGTAATAGTAGAAGAATTTTAAATAATTTCCGCTTGCATAACAAACCTCTGAATAAACCAATTATTAATGATACTAAATTACATATTAATTTTTTTTCTATGTTTTTTTTAGTATGACATTGGAAACGATTTTATGAAGTTTCTCCTTTTAATTTATTGCCTGTTTGTGCACGGAAAATATAATTATGAATGGCATTTTATAGTTGACTAAGACGACGGGTAATAATTCAAGTCATAGCTCACGTTCGATCAATAATACTGGCGCAACCATGCGTTATTTTGTAAGGCACAAAAATAAAATCTTTACATAAAAGAAAAGCCCATAAATTACCAACTGGTTGTCTTAATCAACATTTATCACAAAAACAAAAACACGAAGCAAGAAAATTTATCAAATTCTTATTTATTTGTTTTGTATTTTTTTCCAAAGAAAATTGTTAATTCCAAAATAATAGCGTGCATGAGGACGTTCATTATTTATCTAATTGATGGTCGTCTTCTTTGATTTATTGCGTGATTTTCAATTACAGACAATCGTCTATTATTAAACAAAGACAATGCAGTAATAGTAGGGAGCTTATAGAAAATTTATAGTTGGCCTATTTTCAAGTGATCGACTTTACTTTGTTGAAATTATATAGAAGAATAATGTTATTGGGTGAAAAAAACAATGTTTACAGATAAAACGAATATGTCAAAGAATCGAAACCAAACAATGGTGTATTTGTGTAAGACTGTGTAAGTGATCACGTAAGTCACGTGGTGTGCTCGACTAGAGCTACTCGATTTTATTGGATTTGATAGAAAAATGGGACACATGTTATAGTCACGTGACAAGTAACAATTTAACATGTTATACGCAATTTTTAAATTCGGCTTCGTCACAACTTTAGCTTTTATACGATGTGTCATGAATAATTTTATTATTGACAAGCTTTTTGTAATAAACAAAAAATATTACTCTTTGCTGCATAACAACTAGTGTTCAGGGTCTCAGACGACCTTCTATGTATTTAAGTACATTTCACATTTAAATTGTAACATAAAACAAAAAACGAGTGGGTGTTCTATAAACTTACAGCAACTGGCCCTGAACTCTACTTCCAAAGTGACAAAATTGGGAGCACATCTTAAATCTTTGATTTCATTTCTAAATTTCCATGTAATGTTAAGCTCCTATTTAAGCTACAAAAATTGTCGTTATGTCAAACAATGCTTAAATACTGGCCTTCTTATAATAATAGGGTGCTTAACTTTACTATGAAACAGTTTAAAGATATTTTTGTTGTAGTATTAGCAATTTATGAGTCAAATTAAAGAAATTTCGTTACGAAAAGCATGTGGCCAGCGTCTAGAATTTGCCAAATTCTCCCGTCAGGATAATTAACAAGTCAGTCATTTTCAGATTTTTGACAGCACTATTCTTATTTTCTCCATCACCTATCACATTAGAGAACCAATAATTTAACTGTTACTTATATATTGATGTTTGACTCTAATAAGTTCAGTTCAAAAGCACCTACAGTTGCCGATATGCAAAACCAGTTACAATAAAAAAAAATGACAAAATCTCAATCCGAAAGCACTTGCATAAGCAAAGGTTCTGAACTGAAAAATTAATAATCTGCAAACTTCGCTGTGTAAAAATTATAAATGCAGTAAAACCTCTCTAATGCAGACAGCCACGGGTCTTAGAAAAAGTATCGGAATAGGAAGTGTCCTTATTAGAGATTGTGGAAGTTGAAAATTCCTTTTATAAGATTTGGTATCCACATCAGTGTAATTGTTTCTGATGAAGTTGGCTAGTAACGCACAAATAGAATAGAATATACAATAGAGCGGGGAAATAGCCACTGAAATGATTGCTGACTTTAATCAATTCAACCGCCTACATTTCGTATTTAAGTTACAATTGGCCTTCAATCAATATTTAGAATATTACTTGAGAAACGCGCCCGCCATCATATAAAAACATGGCATTAAATCGACCACAAGATTTAAAAAGTTTGAGTGTAAAACGTATATCAAGAAGATGATAAATTGTGGAGAATGTAAATCTATGCGTGCTTCTTTTTAGCTCATAAAAACGTCCCATTTGTTCCTTTTCTCGTACCCAAAAAGTAATACCTAATTGGACCTCCCCGTAGTTATCAATTATTGCAAAAATTGTGTAAATCGATAAACAAGCCAGCCTAAACAGACAACAGCAAACAGCAACAGTTTTTAGGGGCGGCAAAATTTGTCGAAACACGTTCCTTACCGTTAATTATCGGATCTACCAATTTCTCACAAAGTTTTTTCGTGGTCAAAAATTCTAATCCAAAATTTTTTACCATGACTTGGATAAAAAGTTATCAACGTTTTAGCAGTTTTACGAACTTCTCTATAAACTATTCTCAAATATTGAGACATTTTTACTACCAACAATGTATAGGTGGTAATTACTTAGCTCTTCTCACCAGAAATATATGGTATCCTAATTGGAAACATGTTACATGTCAGGGTAAAACTGACGAAATCAAGATAGACTGACTGTAAAAACAAGAATTTTTTTGTGATAAAATACAAAATCAAAAATTCGTTTCGTTGGCGATAAACAATATCGTGGGCGTTTGTAGTTGACAATCAACAACAATGCCAATAATAATCTCTGTTTTTCAATAATATTAATAATAGCAACGACAAAGTAAAACGAGTTACAGGAAACATATCTCGTATATTCTATAATAATGTGATTGGTATTTTATTTTATGATAACTAGCTCTTGTTTACTTAATCATAATAAATTTATAATAAATGAATATGTAATTGGACTGCAATTAAACTGTGAATAATACACAATTATTGGAAGTATATTGACAGGAAACCATCCTATAATATTTAAACAGGATTATAAAAAAATATATATTTCATCTATACTAATTACGTAATTATTCCAACAAATTATCCAAGAATTATTTACGATTTCTTTTTATTTGTGTTAATATTCTACAAATCACCTCTCATTCTATCGAATCTTACGACAGATAATTACCACAAGAAATCTTAAGAGTAGCAATAATAGCAGAGCTATAGCAGCAATAAAAAGGTACAGACAGGATGTTGTTGCTACGCATTTTACTCTATAATTACTATGTGTGTGTGTGTGTTGTTTCGCATCTTTTATTCATATTATTAGTTTGTTGAGTTGTTTTTTACAGTTTAACAAAATTGTTGCTCTATATAAAACCACTTTCGCTTCAACTTACTCAAGATTCATCTCACTTATAAAATAGAGAGCAGCGGACGTATAAAAGTAGAATTGATAGAAATTTACATTGACGCCAGTGTATGTTCGTCTGGTATCGATAGTACACGCCGCCTTATTCTCTAATAATAACTATAAAAAAATATTTTAAATCTATCGTGTCTGTAATTTGTGTTTTTTAAGAGTAATAATAGTAATAATAATAATACAAAAAAAAACAAGGGTTGTAGTGCATCTAATTTACGTTATAATTTCCTGTTTTTGCGTGAAACAACTACAACCACGACTGGACACAAACCCCTTAATCTCCCCCTATATTATACGTTTCGACTTTTTATTATTCCTTTATCGCGTTTTTTCTTTCTCCCTACACTTAATGAATACATTTTATATATATGTATGTATGTATATATGGGGTAAAAGTGTAGATAGTAGGTGGTTGGTTGGTTGGTTGTAGTTTTTTCCTTGTTGAAATTCGTGACAAGTAGTACAGTTTGCACCTCGCACGCATTTTTATTAACACGCACCCCTTTCACTCCCACTCTTATTATTAATCTACCTAACAACAACACAAGCTACACACAAGGCTTCTTATATTGTTGTTGTTGTTAATGTTGTCTTGACCACAAAAAGAAACCCTATATACGTGTTAATTCCCCCTTGATCATTCCTTCCTATTTCGATCAATCCGGTGTGTATATGTGTGTAAGGGAGTTAGAGTTTAATGCCCATGTCACGTGCAAAACATACACATTCTATTGGTGCGTTATACAAATTCTTCACGTTATTTCTATCAACTGTCCGTTTTTCAAATCTGGATCGAAACGTTTTTTTTTTGGGGCAAAAATACGTGACTCTATTGGTAGTCGTTCGATAAAGACCAACACCCTTCTTCAACAACAATTTCAACACCCTCGTTTTACAATCCAATTAAACCAAAACAAAAAAAAACAACTTTAATTGTAAAGAAACTCGGAAATGTTTCGTTAATTGGTTTCAAGAACACACCAAAATCCATGACTAATTGAAGATCAGTTTTACTAGCGTATAGAATTATTGTCGTACTATATTCATTTCCCTTAAACTAATCGGATAATTACATTGCCTTCGTTGAGTTGTATAAGGAGCCCCTAGGGTGATTGGCAACAACCTAGGAAGTGTTCCACTGTTCCGGCTCGGATTATACAAGACTGAAATTTAATTCTAACTAAACTTAATATTATTATTGTTGACTGGCAGCAATAGCGATGTTAATCGTTGATTGGGACACAGAGAAAATGCGATTTTCATTTGAATGTAAATATTTCAAAAACTGTTCCTAAAGGACAACAATTAGTTGACTGTACGATGAAAATCTTGATTTGTAGAAAATAGCAGTCAGTCAATTTTCCAACAATGTAGAAAACTGCCAATTCTACAGTTCTGTAAATATAGAAAAACGATAAAAACAATAAATCACCAAAAAATAAGGGAATTACAGTCATAAACACAGACACTTGTCTTTCTGATTTCTATCGGGGTGTAACAAAATCCTCCACCCCAAATGTCATAAATCTTGTCAAAAACAAGTCAATTAGCGGTTGGTGTTTTTGAATTAGAACAGGAATTTATTGACAATAAAATCGGCAACATCTATCTAAGGAATAAAAATGAAAATAGTCTACCTAGCAAAGAAAAAATCGTTAGAGGCAAAAGAAAATTTTATTTTTCCACCAAAGACTACTCAAAAAATTCGAAGCGGCAGTTTTTAGTCCTTCATTCGAAAAAAAACAGAATTTCTCACAAATCATTGTTTAGGAAAAGTAAAATTTAGTCAAAACTGTAAGGAGATTGCTGTAAATCTAAAGTTCTATGGTCATAGTACAGTAATAATGTTTCTTTTTGTTGCCTGTTTACATATTTTTTGTAGACTCATTATGCCTAACAGTTGTCATCTTCGCTTTTTTTAGGTGTCTTTCTCTTATGGAAAAATTACTTAAAGCCGCCAAATATTCGTGGGGAATCCATAAATACATTTAAAACTCAAAAATTTTGCATCTATGACCCTGACAGTCTAATTGTTCCGATCAAATTTTGCTTCATTCAACCGTTGCTTCTTAATGTCGTTCACTTTTAGAGTCATCTCGAATCTCGCCCAATTATTTTTTTTTGTCTAATTTTGAACATTCCTCAGACCATAAAAATGATTGATTTCACCGATTGGTCGATTTTATTTTAATCTCTCCTCTTAGAATACAATTTTTCATGAATTCACTTATTTTACTATGCAAATAAAATGCGCCAGGTTTTTTTTTGTATTATTATTATGGAACCAATTTAATATCAATTCCTCTAAATTTCTGCTACATATCTATTTTGTGGTGTAAGTATTGGAAAATACAAAAGAGTTTTGTTGAAAAATTTATTGAATCTCATGATTTTTAAATTCAAGATCTAATCTTGAATGAATTTAAAAGACGCCCGACAATAAACCAGAAAGAACTCCCCCTATTCTTTCATTCTTGTTCTCTTTTCTTCCTGAATTTTATACCCATCCTCATGATATCTTCTATCGCCTCTATATACTATATTTTCGGAAGCTGACTAAAAGTTTATGACTTATATATAGACGGTTATAAAGTCAACGAAAATGATTTATAGACATTGCGATAAAATACCCTTCTTGCTCTCTCTTTCTCTCTCACTCTCACTTGTGTATTTCTCTTTCACTTTCTCTTCTTCCATATTTCAAATAAATCACATATTGATATTCATTTAGTCATAAGATTTTCTGATAAGAAAATAAGCTAAAATACCACACAAATTTGTAATAACTTATCCAACAATGATAATAAAGAAAACGAATCAGCAGAAATAAGAGGAAGAAAAAAAAACGAAATCTATTGTAGAACCGTATAATTACATTGCCTGAAAAACATAATAGAGTCAGCTGTAAAACCCATTGTGATATAGATCTCTGTGAAACTAGCACACAGACCTCTGGTTTCTGTTTTTTTTTGGTTTTGTTTTTGATAGATTTATGACTTTTAGTTCAGTCAAACTGAAGGACAAAAGATTACCGAAAAAAATCTGACCTAACAATCCTATTTTATCCTATCCAGCTGTTTTTAAAGTGAAACTTTTCAAAAATAGTAATAATAATAGTAATAATAACTTTTATACATCCTATTATACAAAAGTTTTGTACAAAAAAAAATCAAACACCCGCATTTCATAGAATACAAAAAAAAAAATCAGTACAGTTAAAGCCGCAAATTTTGCAGATTATCATGTATTTCGTTCGTTACGATTATTTGACTTATGTGACTACTGAAATAGAAAAGAATATAGACAAAAGTGTCTTTGTATAGTTATTTTGAAGGGTTTTTGGGATTTTTTCGAGTAAATCACGTATATTAAACAAAGACAAAATCACTATGCACATGTTTCTTATTATTATTCTAAATGCATGACAAAGATGCTAGATTTGCTTGCTTGCATCAAAGTTTTTGAGGCGTCCAAATCAGTCATATTTTTAAAATGTTTTAGAAGGTGATAAAATAATTTTATTGTTTTAAAGTTTTAACATAACTTTATTTAACTTTTCTAAAGTATAAAAAGAAAATTATTTTTTGTTGTATTCCAAAATGGCGGCTCAGAATAATTTTTCGTCTGTCGTCTCCGACGCGAGGTCCAAAACTGCTCCATTTATCACATATGAACCATTGATTAGAAACAAAAAAATTAAATTGTTTTCTTTTTATAATATATTAACATGATGAGTCAGCTTTTTGACCTACTTTTTCCGACATTTTTGACCCCCAAAAAGTATTTTATTAACGCGAAATATCTGAAATTTTAGGTTTATCCTTCCGATAATAATGTAGGGAAAAACCTCTCAAAATTTCAGACAAATCGGTCAATAACTTTTTGAGTTACAACACGAGCAGTTTTTAAAAATATAATTTCGAGATAATCGCGTTTAAAGTTTTAGTACAGTATAACGACCAGTTTCAGTCACTTACCGATTAAACTGACAAAAGGTCCTGAATTTATCATTTTATCACCATACGAATACGTGACAACAATTTTGAAACCGAAACCTCTAGAGCCATACTCACTGAAATTTATTTTCTGATTACACACTAAGCACTTCACAATTTCAGACAAAGCTGTAGACACTCCGGGGTACTTGGTTATATTACCTATAACTTCGTAAATATTTTTCCCTCTCGTCAGGATATGCTCAATTTACTGTATTTTCAGATTATGGAAGGAAAAAAAAAACGATTTTTTGAAATTTTTACATGGACTTCCTCCCTTAAGCAAAATCATACAATGACGAGAGTGAAGTCTAATGCATAAGGCCCTAAGTTATTTGGCAATTTGACCTTAGATAAAGGGTAGCATATATCCAGGATATTTTAGTTTTACTATGTGTTGGAGATCTAAGCCAAGCCCTCTCACGTTTCGGCAATGGGCCTAGCATAAGCATAGTAAATTCACCAGTAGGGGAATTTGAAAAAAGAATCTATTGTGGTCTACTTTTTTAGGTTTGACTTTGGATTCCTAAGTCGTTTGCCGCACTATACAGTCTTTGAATGAAGTTCATGAGGTGTTGATGATTTTTGAGGGAAAGAACTCCAAACTACGCAACTTTTTATTTAAACCCATATGTGGGTTTATCGACTATAGCTGATATCGCCTATATCTGCTTAAACATCAGTTCTCTAGAAAACTTTTTAGGCTTTCCAAATTCAAGTAAGGCAGACATTCAAAAGCCATATATTTGGCTTCCTACTGTTCATCAGCCTTTAATCATTTGATTGCTTTTCAAAAAGCGGAGCCTAAATTTATGTCTACGAAATGAGCGAAAGCCTTAAAGAGGAATTCAGTGAGACCAAAAATATGTCTACGAAATGAGAAAAAGCCTTTAAGAGAAATTCAGTGAGACCAAAAATAGATCTAAAGAACAAATAAGACAATTTCAGGAGTACTATAATGCTAAGGAAATCAGTTAAAGATTAATAACATTTTTAAAAGTTAAGTATATCAACATAGGTAGGTACCTAGATTTTCAATGAGGTTAAGTGATTGAGTACTTGAATCATTGTGCTATATAAAAACTCAATTCGTCGATGTAATGAAATTTCGCTACAAATCACCATATTTGATCATTTTTCGAATGGACTTTTAGAATTGTACCACCAAATCCAATTTTACTTCATCATAATTAGTGATGATGAGCCAAACATCAAGACCGTGGTAATCTTAGTGTTAGGTTTGCTGGGCTTACTAGCAAGATAGTTAAGTAAAGACAGTTTTTATTTATGGACTTACAATAATTTTAAAGTACCTATGGCAAAATTTTACAGTACTTTTTTGCTTTTAGACTTGATCGGCATCTCGATCAATCAAGTCTTCGTTTTTGAGTGCTTGGTCTTGTCTTGATATTAATCTTAACTTTGCAGAAGGTAGAAGATTAAGCACTAGACTACAAGAACAAAATCTCACAACTTCTCCAGCAAACAGTTGTCGCTTTTGATATGCTTATTTAGCAAAGAAGCATCTTTCTAGCATTCACATTAAATAATTAAACAATAAAGTGGGAAATTTAAATGTGTCCTGTCAAAGTACAATAAAAAAAGACTCTTTTAAATTGGAACCGACGATATAATTGCAAATAGAACAAGCAAACCAGAAACCGATAAATACATTAAGGAAGTGAATAGATTGAAACGAGAGACGATATCTAAAATGCGGTAAAATGAGAGTGAAAGTTTGTTTTGATAAGATTGACGATCATCAATAATCGTGTGTATAGAAGACGAGACGAGACGACTGGTTATTTACATTTTAAAATTGCATTTCAATATCGGATACAATTTTAATTCAATTTTTTTTTTCAAAAAAATTGATTTGAAACAATCAAAATCTGATTGATCTTATCGTATATGATGATGATGGTTTGATAATAACAGGAAATTGTGGAATATTAATCTTAATTAAAAGTCATATTAAAACTAGTAATGCATTCGTTAACTATCATCTGTCTATCTTTGTCTCTCTTAGTAATTGTCCTAGTATCCTTGACATTGAAAACAGACGGGTCGTGAATAAAATAACAAGCGAAACGAATCTTTAGTGAGATCATTAGAAATTAATTTGATTAAAATTAAGTTGATTATGTTAATCAGTATTACATAATAGTTGATTATAAAATTTCAACTATTCGAAGGCTATAAATTCAATTAAAATTATTTCTGTCGCCATATAATCGTTATCAATGAATATATTTCCAAAAAAAAAATATGAATAATAATAATAATAATAATAATAATAAATGATAAGACTACAATTATGAAATAAAATAAAAATAAGACGTACAATCAACAATTCCTCATATAATAAATATACAGAGAATGAGGTCAAGGGAAATTGAGATTATCATAAAATATTTCCATTCATTATTCTCAATTAAGAGAAATTCTAGATATATTTCTTCAACAATAATATTAATAATAATAGAAGCACAATAAAAAAAATACGGTATAAACCACAAAATAATTTAGAAATGTCGTAAAAACAATGATAAACGACAACAAAACAAAAATAAGACACAATAAATTGTCAACTACCCTTTCTCTATATTCGTATGTATGATGTCTTTGTTGTTTTCTTCCCTCAATCTGTATAAATCATCATAATAGAAAGAACTCGTAGAAATTTACTAGATTTGTTGTTTTGAACGAAAAAAACAGACTTTTTAGTAATTTGTATTACATTTCAGAGTCTCCTTATCTACTTCTATAATTATTACTTATTTCCTTCATTAAGTTAAAAAATGATTTTGAACGATAATAGCACTTTATAGCTCATTCTGATTAAAGCAAAATTGTGATTGTGTGCTTGTACTCAACAAGGGCCAAATAATTCATACAGTTACTGCACCCTATTTTTCCCCATTCACAGTCATATGACATCTTTATTATGCTGTCTGTCAACGGTTTTTGATTTACAGAGTGTCCTTTCACTGGCAACGATATAAAAAAAGTTTTTGAATACTAGAAGCACTTTGTAGCCAATTCATGTATTAGAGTCATAGTTGTACAGTAAACTGTTTGTTTACAAATATTTCCTTGATTTGGGAGCGCGACAAGCTAATCAAAAATATCCAAACTTCTATCGAAAAAATCATCGAGAAAGCTTGAATTTATATGGTAAGAGTTCTTGTGAGTTTCGTTGACTCCTTGGGGATTCTTTGAAGAGAATTCATTCCCTAATTTTGCTTTTGAAGGGAATTGTGGATCAAAAAACGTTAAGAAGCCCGAAAAGTTGAGAAAATCCGTTTTTTTCTTAATTTCAGGCTTGATAATCTTGAAAGGAACGCAATGAAGACAGCTTCATAAGTAAACCGTGTAAATCCAAAACAAACTAATTGCATATAATCTTAAAGTAACCAGCATTCTTTAAGAAGTACCAAATTTAGTCCCAAGAACCAACGGAGGCAGAAATCTACTGTCAGAAGTTTGTAAAAAATACTACAGAATATGTTTTTGAGAAATATCGAGACTTTGTAGAATTACAAACAGCAGACCCAAATATGCTTAAAGTGTCAGTAAATATTTTTTGTTCAATACTTGCTGTTAAAGTCCTACTTTATCGACTAAAACTCGATGGTAAAGTAGCACTTTACCCACCTCAACGGTAAAGTATAACTCCATAGCAACCAACAGCAAACGAACAAAAACAATTGCTTGTTGTTTAGAGAAATCCAAACTTCCGCTCTTTACCACCTTGTACAGTAAATAGCTATTTGTAAATTGATGAGTAGATATTTCAACTTTACATAGATGCTTTTTGTAAAATAAATTTGCAAATATATCGTTCTAATTAGTCAATTGTGGGACCACCACTTGCGCCCTCCTATGTTTACTGCTTGTCCAATACATTTACAGAACCACCAAAGCCCTAATCTAACCGTAAAAAAAACGCTAACTCAGTTTAAATGAAAATCCAGCCCTTCGGAGTACTAAATAACGGATGAAAATTGGTATGGAACTTTGTTATTTTTGAAGTTAAAAACATGGAAACTGTGTACTCTGGCTTCTGTTTTTTGGAAACCTATTCCATCAAAGTTTGTAAGAAAAGTACTTAGGAACTTAAAAATTTTAGGCACAGACACAGGGCACTCTTTTGATGGATATTGCAACTTTGTAGATAATTTTTTAAAGTATATATGGTAAAATCGTAGTAGCAAAGCAATTATAAGACCACTACTTATCCAATGCAATCTATAATTATATAAGCGATTTCCCATTCACTGATTCACTGACTGACTCATCATGATATCTCCGAAACTATCCGTCCGATGGACGTTCAATTTGCTACATATATTCCTTTCATGATGTAGACGCTCAGTAAGAAAGGATTTTTGTAAATTCAACCCCTAAGGGGGTTAAATATAGCATTAACGTTTCAATATGTTGGAATACAGGCGGTTGTAGAAATAAGTTTTGACAAGCGGGTACCCGTTCGCATCGCTGGCCGCTTTTAGAAATAAGTTTTGATAATTTAGCAGTTTCATTTTATAATGCAAATAAGAGAGATTCTAACCTCACTTTCTTTGACGTTTTACAATAATTTAACAATAAATCGTTCAAACATTTCGATATTTTAGCAGATTATGATTTAATTAATAGAATTTGTGAATATAAACCAACGAACAGGCGGGACGAAGTCTGCCAGGCCTGTTAGTACAAAATATCCACAAAAACAGTTTCGATGTAGCTCAGTTCACACATGAGGGTAATAATCGCAGTGTAATAAGTGAGCTGGTACACTTGTATTTCCCATAAAACCGGATATGTTACCACTATCTCCCTGTACCAACAACAAAATTACGCCAGTAGCGTACCATTGTTTCAAATACTTTTAAAAATCTTACCTTATGTAGATGATTGACCCATTATTAAGAATTCTCTTCCATCCAAAGGGCACACTAATGGAAGGTTGTTGTTGATTATTGGTGTGTTGTTGTTGTGTTGAAGGAGGTCCTACTGTTAATACAACACCACCACCAGGTCTAACACTAACACTAGAATCATACACAACCATTTCATTTGGTTGTTGTTGTTGTTGTTGATGGTTATGGACAACGACCATACCACCACTATCATCAGCTGAACTTAAACTTGAACAGCTCGATTCAGCTGTTTCAGAACGCACTGAATCACATCTGACAACACTTTGTGGAGGCCCATCGGTGGCCCCCACAACCGTCACGTATGTTGAATCAATAAAAGTATCATTATTATTATCACATTCATCGGTACGCACTTTAAGATCAGTTGTTGGTGTTGTTGTTGGCCTACCAGGTCCCGATTGTCTATCACTTGATGATGATAATAATACATCATTAGCGCTACTATTACCACTATAGCTTTTGACATAATTTAAATTGTTAACAATAGGCTGTGGGAACCCGTTTTGTGATATCACACCAGTAAAATAGCCACTTTGTTGTTGTGGTTGGTGATGTTGTTGATGGTGGTGATGTTGATCAACTAATTGGCCATTATTTTGATAATCGTTGGATTTAAGCAAATGTTGTTGTTGTTGTTTATTATCAATTTGATAAGTTTTGTTTGAATTAACCACGGTGGCCGCCATCGATTGTGATGTATTCGTATAATTCCCATTATGATTTGTATTATTATTATTATTAACAACATTTTGTCCAACTGTATACGCTTGTGCGAAATTATCGTTTGATACATAAACTACAACATTTTGGACACCACCAGTAGGACCGGCCGATAGATCAGGCTTTGTTGTTGCCATTGTGACAGCATATCAACAACGGCCCACTCTTTGAGCCCCTTTCTAATTCCAAATATCTCTGAAACGTAAAAGAAAAAAATTCGTTCAATAAACCGACGAAATAATGACGAATAGCCGAGACGAGAGAAAGTGATATAGACACACATACAATAACCAAAACAGCATCATAATCGTTTTACAACACGGTAATAAAAATTTAAAGCCCTATTTTGACACACAACTGAAAAATTACCTGCATTTCGTCCTAGTATTTCGTGAATGTACACCACAATTGAATACTATCATTACAATCACGGTCTCGACCACAAAACAAGCTACTTTTCTCCTACAAATTTCAATGGTAAAATATTTGGTTTGTGTCTTGTTGTTTTCGATTTAGTTTGCGTCCAACACCTGCTCGTTGATGAATTTACGTTCCATTCGTTTGAAAATAATTTTGAATCGACATTTTTTTGTTGTTGTTTTATTTGTTGGTTAAAATTTTCGAATTTTCGACGAATACACACACACACACCGATTATGGATTTTTAATCACAAACGCGCACTAAATTTTGTTCGGTTATAGTGGAAAAAGTAAAAAAAAATTAATAATAAAAAAACAACTGTTTTTTTTATTGCCCCCGTGTTATGTTATACGCCGCGTAAAACTAGACACTGAAAATGGAAACCATCACTAATTCCCAGAAGTCTTTGCAGTTAAGACCCATGATGCATTGCACAAAAACAAGTCACCAAACGCTTTCTTGATGATGTTACTAAAAGGCGACATCTATCCGCCGTTTTCGTGCACTAAGCAAAATTTTCTAAATTTACAGGTTTGGAACTCTACTTAATTAAAACAAAGGGCTTATTTTTGCACCATTAAAAAATAGTCTATTTAAAAATCAAATAAAGTAACATATAAATTAAACAGGAGAAAAACTAAATAAACGGATAATCAATAGAAATCGACTGCAAAAAATTAAGTACAGAAACAAAAATTACCTAAAAAAAAAATTAAAAGTGCGTGGAAGTGAGATGAAGTTCATTTTTTTCTTGGTTTATTTTCTTTCTGTCGTTGCCTGAAGGCTCGTTTTTGTTCTGCAGTTGTATTTTTTGACATTTCGCTTATCTCAATTTAACGCCATTAATTAATTTATAAATATAAAAATTATAAATCACGGTAAGCCTTGAAATTTTAGTTTCGTTCCAGAGGGCGTTGTACAGGGTGGCCCATTTTCGATGGTTTTGCAGTATATCTCCTATAAGGCGAGCTCGTACAGAATAATGGATAGCACATTCCTGTCCTACTTTTTCCTGACTAGTCAGATGGTGCAATTAGATTTTTGCTACGTTCTTTTGTTTTCGAGTTATGACCGTTTTTTCACTTTTTTGCGATTTCTAAGATGCCTTATATCTCGTAGGCTTTCAAAAAAGTTGACACTTTTCCCAGAGTTTCTAGTGTAGTTTTTAAAGCTGATTCTATTTAGCTAATTATATTTTCTCTAGCTCTCACCGTTTTTGAGTTATAACACAAACTTATGTTTTTTTAAATGGAACCTATATTTAATGTATTGCTCATTAAATTGCTTATTTTTTTCTGATTTCAAATATACATAGTTTAATATAGTTATTATCAAAAATGCGGGAGTTATTTTGAAAATTTCGATTTCGCAAGTAGTGATTACAAAAATTATACTCGAAAGGACTTTAGAGTGCCGTGAAACAAATTTTACTTATTGAAAAATACGCAAACAAAAGAATAAATAAATAGCAACCAAAATAATAGTTCGTTGACCAGCTAAAAAGCGATTGTTTCTAAAGTCTCTTCGAATATGATTTTTGGAATGTTTCCCTTCGAAATCGAAATTTTTCAAATAACTCTCACATTTTTGAAAATAACTATAGCAAACCACATATATTTGAAATTAGAAAAAAATAAGCAATTTAATGAACGATAAATTAAATATAGGTTCCATTTAAAAAAACACAAGTTTGTGTTATAACTCAAAAACGGTGAAAGCTAGAGAAAATCTAATTAGCTAAATAGAATCAGCTTTAAAAACTACACTATAAACTGTTGAAAAAGCGTCTACTTTTTTGAAAGCCTACGAGATATAAGGCATCTTAGAAATCGCCAAAAAGTGAAAAAACGGCCATAACTCGAAAACAAAAGAACATAGCAAAAATATAATTGCACTATCTGACTAGTCAGGAAAAAGTAGGATAGGAATGTACTATCCATTATTCTGTACGAGCTCTCCTTATAGGAGATACCCTGCAAAACCATCGAAAATGGTCCATCCTGTACAGGATGGCCCATTTTCGATGGTTTTGCAGAGAATCCCTATACATTCCTATCCTATTTTTTCGAGACTACTCAAATGGTGCAATTAGATTTTTGCTATGTTCTTTTGTTTTCGAGTAATTTCCGGTTTTTCATTTTTGTCCGATTTCAAAAATGCCTCATATCTCGTAGGCCATCAAAAAAGTCCTTTTTGTTTTCAATGTTGTTTTTAAAGCTGATTCTATTTAGCTAATTAGATTTTCTCTAGCTTTCACCGTTTTTGAGTTATAACACAAACTTGTGTTTTTTTAAATGGAACCTATATTTAATCTATTGCTCATTAAATTGCTTATTCTTTTCTGATTCGAAATATATAAAGTCTGTTATGGTTATTTTCAAAAATGTGTGAGTTTTTTGAAAAATTTCGATTACGAAGGGAAAAATTTCAGAAATCTTATTTGAAAAGACTTTAGAGTGCTACGAAACAATTGATTTTTAGCTTGTCAACGAACTATTATTTTGGTTGCTATTTATTTATTCTTTTGTTTTCTTATTTTGCAATAGGTAAAATTTGTTTCATGGCACACTAAAGTCCTTTCGAGTATAATTTTTTTAATCACTACTTTCGAAATTGAAATTTTCAAAATAAGTCCCGCATTTTTGATAATAACTATATAAAACTATAGATATTTGGAATCAGAAAAAAATAAGCAATTTAACTAGTGATAAATTAAATATATGTTCCATTTAAAAGAACATAAGTTTGTGTTATATTTCAAAAACGGTGAAAGCTAGAGAAAATATAATTAGCTAAATGAAATGAGCTCTAAAAACTGCACAAGAAACAGTAGAAAAAGTATCGACTTTTCCAAAAGTCTACGAGATATAAAGCATCTTCGAGATCTCGAAAAAATGGAAAACCGGAAATAACTCGAAAACAAAAGAACATAGCAGAAATCTAATTTCACCATCTGACTAGTCTCGAAAAAGTAGGGAAGGAATGTACTATCCATTATGTTTATTTTACACAGTTGCCAGAACTGACGGAATATAAGCGACGCTATTGGCAACGCCCCCACTCTTCCCTCAGCTGTCTGTTAGAGGGGAAGTGTTTTCCCTTACGGGGTCACGTATTTTCGTTACATAGGGAAAATACATTGAAAAATATTTACACCCAAGCGCGGCTAAAGAAGTTTTACTTCAAAAAAAATTATACAGACTGTTTTAGCTCATGCAACCACCTTTCATAACTCCTTCAATCATTAAAATATTCAAATGCAGCCTTTACGAATGTAAACTAGGTCATCTGAGGAGTAGTTTTGAGTAGCAAAAAAATTACTAAGCCACTCTTTAAGTTGAAAAATCGACATCAACTTTTTGAAAATTTATCAAAAACAGCGTTCGGTCGAATATTAAAAAACGAAAAGTTTGCTTTAGAGAAGTGTTGAGAGTACCATTTGGGCCGAAACAATCTGTTTATACAGGGTGTTAGAAAAATACGGCCATTGTTTGGGTCGCAGTTCTTACCCCAATGGGCCGCCTAAATTTTCGATGTGAGAAAGCGACGTCATTTTGACCATCTATTCTGCCACTATCGTTGGAAATTGTTTGACTATAAACCATAGTAGGCTGTGGAACATGTGTTTAGATTGAATGCCATGCTGTATATAATTTCAGTTAGGGAATTGCTTTTGGCGACATCTATCAACAATCACGTGCACTTGCACAAGTGGTTTAGAACACGGCTAAGTGAGAAATCGAAAGTACGTAAAATCCACGCACATCACCCCCCTCTTTTAGTAATTTATTGACGCATATCTCAATATCTAGAAAGTCCAACTTCTGTTTACGATCAATTTTGTAAAACCCCAAAATTTTGATTAGAGAATAAAAGAACTATTAGCGTGGAATGGAAAATCATTTATTTTTCAAATATAATTATAATGACACTATGCCAAGGACAGAATTTGAAAATAAATATATTTAAAAAAAAAGAATATTCAACCAAGATCACGAAATTAAACGATTACAATATACGTATAGCGCCTAATATTACCAATTATCTAATAATCTTGTTTTACAATTACAATTAATCAATAAAATTGTTGTATATTTCAAACAATTACGTCTACACGAGTAATTCTAGATAGTTTGCTGCAAAGAAAAACCGTCTTGTCATAGAAATGATAATACTCGAAAAAAAAAATTGATGGTACACTCTAGATTTTTCAATAAAAATTTAATTAGCAGCACATTGTACCCGCTGGCCCGGTCCATTCATCTCATCATCTTCATCATAAACGTTCTTATTGTGTCGCCTTCTTGAATCCTGTTTATCCAAATCGAATGGTAACAGTGTACATTCTTCGGCTTGATCCGGTAACATCACTTCCGGTCGTGGTGGTAATGCATTCTCTAATTGTGGTATCACTTCCGGTGGTAGTGTATCAGGAAATTGTACCAAGAATTGTAAGATCATACGTCCCTTTTCAAATGGATTTTTATACTGTGGCATACCTTCGTTCATAATACATTTAACATCACCATGTTTCGTTACATCACCCGGTAATGTGGTAATGACTAAATCACGATCGTCTAAGGTACGTATCACCTTTTGGAAGCCGCATAGCGACTCAACCAATGATAATTCAACGCGCATTATCAAATCTAAACCGGAACGTTTAAAGACCGGATGTTCTTTCTCTTCTAATACAATAATAATATCGCCCGGTTCCAATTCGGGTTCTTGATCACCCTCACCATTGAAGATGATCTTCTGACCATCAACCATACCTTTATCCACATGTACTTCGAGGATTTTCCGTTCACGTGTCACTTTCTTGCCGTTGCACTGTTTGCAACGGTCTTTGGGATTGATACGTTGACCTTGACCGCGGCATTCATTACACATACTCTGTATCTGTTGGATCATGCCAGGTCCTAATTGTTGGATTTGTACTTGCATACCAGTACCACGACATGTTGGACATTGTTCAACCGCCCCCTTCTTACCACCAATACCACCGCATTTATCACAGATAACATTCTTTTGTAATGCCAATTTCCGTACAGTACCCTTATATAATTCCTCTAAGGAAACATTCAATTGATGTACAACATCTTTGCCTTTACGTTCACGTCGCCGACCACGACCACCACCAAATCCAGATCCACTGAAGAACATCTCGAACAGGTCCATTGGACTACTGAAGCCAGCACTGACACCACCCTCTTTCAAGGCCTGCTCGCCACCTTGATCGTAGATCCGTTTCTTTTCCGGATCCGATAGTACTTCGTACGCTTGCGAGATTTGTTTGAATTTCTCACCTTCATTTGGATTTTTATCGGGGTGGTATTTCAATGCTAATTTACGATAAGCTTTTTTCAGATCGTCTTGTGAACAACCCGGCTTTACGCCTAAAATATCATAGAATTTCGTTTCTTTAACCATTGTACGGGATATTCTAGAACAAAATCGAATATGTCAATCATTGAATTTTTTCGAAACAAAAAAATAACGATTTTCTAGAAATTATTGGAATATTTGTAGAAAGCTTGAATGAACTTACCTCAGAAATAATTAATATTTCTGAAGGATACCAAAAAACACGGAAAAGCCCTTGAGAAATGCTGACACAGCAACTTAGAAAATGATGAAATACAACGAGCGCGTGTTTGCTTATAAATGGAAGATATTCTGGAAAATTCGCAGGGTGATGTGCTTTCTAGATAATTCAGAAACCTTCACAATTAGCGCCATCTATCGAAAAACTTTGACAATAATTAATAATTTTTACAAAACTACTACAATGCAATAAATAAATTTGCGCAATTTATTGTCAAATATTGTTAATATTGTTAGGGGGTGTAGTAAATTAAAGAAATTTAACAAAATATTGTTTTATTCTTATTTTATTGGTGACTTTTAGCGACATCTATGAGCATTTTTTTAACTATACACACTATGATTTAAAACTAATTGTAGCTTACACTTCAGCGTTTATATTACAGTATTCACATATAAATAAAACCGATAAATTATTACCGAAATTATTTTACAGCCGATTTTCGTCTCGTTAATTTTTTTTCGTCGTCGTTCAGATCTATAAGTGCAATGCGGGCTACAATTAACTTCTTTATTTTCTTTGTCTAGGCAGTAACGAGCAAGTTTGCCACAACTTCCTTTAGAACAGAGAATTTCTTCAACAATAATTGCCACAAAATACAAAATGTGTCACGTTATTGTAGTTATTATTATTTGTTGCGGCTTAGTAATACTTTTTACCAACCACTAATTATGGTTTGTATGGTTTGTATTAAAAGACTATCCTTCTAAAATTTCTAGCTTCAAATATGTTGAAGAAAATTTCCTAATCTGACAACGCTGTCAACTATTTACAAGAGAAAGATAAACTATACTGGTTTTGTCTTTTCAATTGTACTTGCAGTATTGTTGGTTGCCTACGGTTAAAGACTATGAAGGTGAAAATTTGCCTCAAAAGATAGTTTTCATGTGAAAAAGTGAAAATTCCACGTGTTACATGGAGAATTTTACTATCCAAAATTGAATAAAATCCAGTATTAATAATAAGGTTAGTGATAGTCGTTAATATTATAAAAACGAACTTTGTATAACGCGCGGCGGAGCAGAATTCATACAACACGGTTATTGTTTGGTACACCATTTGTTTTTGCTACAGTCCAAAGCCTACTACAGTCATATTTTTTATCTATTATAGTAATTCATAAAAGATTACATCTAATCCTCAAAAGAAGATTTAAATAAGGTTAAGTTTTGTACGATTTAGAACGTATGCGATTGCCGCAAATTCGTAATTATAGAGCGGAAAAATTAGTTATATACAGCTGGGGCAAGCTAACTAAACGGACTAAATTAAAAACAAATTTGTGCATGCGCAATAAACGATATTGTGCACAGTATTTAGTTTAGTCACAACTAAACACATAGGAACAATATCGTCTTTAATTTATAAGTATGGTTGGACTGTAGAAAATTTTTCAGTAGGCGCTAATACTATTCTTGTAATGTGCTTGGATAGATTGCCATTCCTGTATATGTGAACGAATTCAAAAAGTACAGATCTCTAATTGTTTCTTTATTTTGTTTTTTAACTGCCAGAGCCACCTATCGTTTTCAACGAAAAACAAGTGGGAATTTCCACTCAAATTTTCTTTACATTGAGAAAACTCTTATTTCCAATATTTTATACATAGATATCAGTAGTGTAAATTGTATGAAATACAGATAAACAATTTAAAATTATTTATTTATTATTATTATTTCTTAAAACAACAAATAAGTAATTAATATACAAAAAAATCAATAATTTAATACTGTAAAATGAAACTAATTTCGCGTCTAATTAACATAAATTATCATCCGATAAATTGACTGAATTTGTAGAAGAATCGATTTGGCTCATCTGAAAAATGTATTTGGTAAACAAATCATTATTATTGATAAAGTTTGGAAGGTTTACCACAAAGTCCTGGATATTTTCTTGAATCTACTAAACCGAATGCATAACAATTTGGATATCCTTTCTCATACGGCATTCGTCCTTGTACGTTTCCACTGAAACCATACGAAAAATAGAATATAGTCTAAAAATAATTCCACTAATTTTACGATATTTACCTTGGTCCGTAATTACAGACGTACTTTTTGGTGAATCCTCTGAGAAAATCGTAATAATACGCAAAACCACAACCGATAGAATTCGTATCAGCCCACACCATCTGCGAATACGCGATTACAATTTAAATAATTTCGTTTGGAAATCTTTTCGATTCGGTCATACCTGTGTATAATGACCGGTTTTCCCCGAACTGCGACCATCAAAATGGAAATGATCGAATTCACCAAACCACTTCGAAACGGCATCTTTGTAAAAGTCCAACTTCATCTCATCGTAATTTTCCGGTTGTTTGGTTGTCCATTTCAGGGCGATATTCTGGCCGACACGGAAATTCGCTACAATTAACGATCAACAAATTAATCACACTGTCGGTCTGAAATTTTGTCTCAATATAGCGACTGTGTTAAATCGATATACTTACAATTATGTCGATCGTTGTCGTGGATGTATGGGGAACATGACACAGCCCATTTTTGTGCATCCAATGCTAATCGATTATCCCATTTCTGCAAATAAGTTCCATTAGAAAACAACAAAACAAACAAACAAAACGTTGTAATATTTACCATTTCCTTCATGTTAGCTGCAGGTGGTTGGCCGGCAATTTTACCTAAAGCCACTAATTGCCGCATTCTATTATGCATATCTACAACTAATTGTTTTTCATATTCATTCAAATCACCCATTCCTGTAAGTTTTAATTAAACCAATTAATTTTCAGTGAACGTTGCTATCTCCGTCTCCAACTGTTGTTTGTCTTTTAAAATGGATTTTCATTGTGGCAAAGAAATGCATGATTTTTTTAACAAAAAAATTGATTGATTATTAGTGTGAAGGAGATTTTTTCTAAAAAAAAAACCATGAGATCTTCACTTGAGATTTCCAATTAACTTCAACTACAGCAACTGTGTTAACAAAGGTTTACAATTTAGCGTCATTATTCCCAACAACTAACTCGTGTTAAAGAGTCATGTAGATCGTCTCATTAATTTCGTCATTAATTATTCACTAGTACTATAGAAATTTGAAAAATAACCAGGAGATGTGTTGGCACAATAAAATAGGCAACTTTCAGCTGTAAGTGGGATTTCTGTACTGTAAGGTTCTATTTTTCGCATCTAAACTGTGTGAAAACGAACAATATACTTTACATCATTTAAAATAACCGTCTAACGGTTGACAGTTTCTGTGCCTACTTCAGTTGCCTCTGCTGTATATATTATTAACTATGCAATTTTGAGGTGCCTACCGTTTCAAATTAATAAAATCAGATTTATCGGTTTGTTTCGTTTACAATATCGTTGTTATTATTGACAAAAATTATATCAATCATTCTTTAATTGTGCCAGATGACAATTTAAGAAAGTCTCATGACATCTCATTAATTTCCACCAATAACGTGACACTGTTTGTTTAACTTAATTGTCGGTAGAAATTTGTCACAATTTACACTGAAATCATTCATTAGAAAATACTATATCTGTCACTTATTATTATTGTTATTATTATTGTTGTTGGTGATGTTATTGTGAGCAAACATCAATACTGTTAAGAACCGTTGAATTGAAAAGATGACGGATCAAAATGTTTAAATTCAAGTCATGTTTAAAAGGTTGTATCGTGACTTTAAAGCAACTGGAAATATGTGTCCAAACTACTGAAGATCGGTCCCTTAGGATCTGTCAACAGCAAACTACATGGAAACATATGAATATTTATATTTATTCATGTCACTGTCAATGTGGCAAGACTTAACATACAACTATTATTGTTGTTGTTGTTGTTCTTATGATTTTATTTTTATGTTAATGTAAGGGAAAATGTCGAATACAAGGGCTGCCTTTCCCGTTTGATTTTGCGTTTTTCAGCTTTCGAAAAAAGAGTGGCACAACTTGAAAGACACCCAGAAGTCCTCTAAGGCAGTGTTTCTCAACCTTTTTTTTACGGCGGACCGGTAAAATTATAAATGAATGTAACAGGGACCGGCAGAGTCTCAGCTTAGACTTTCTGACGAGTAAAAAAAAACTTATATTTTTATTTTATTAGGAATTAGATTTTTAATGTTTTATTTTTTGTGGGCTAAAGTGCCCAAGGACCGGTAGCATTATCTTGCGGACCGGCACCGGTCCGTGGGACCGGTGGTTGAGAAACACTGCTCTAAGGGATACCCTACAGGTGTTCGGCAATGATGGGCGTCAGAGGAACACCAAATCTTGCTTTAGAAACGTTTGTTTTAAGTTCGTTTCTCTATCTGTGTGTGCTTGGTTAGAATAAGTACCTACTTTTACCGCTTCACCTTAAATTCACTTGAGAAAGTTGTTATTACATTACGTAATGTTGATTTTAAAAAATGAAGACTTAAATCTGTCGCAAAGCAAAATGACTTTCATACAGGGTGTCTCGTAAGTAATGGACTACCTTTCAGGGTCAGATAGGAAATTAAATCTTGAATCGAAAAGTCCTTTACCATTTTTCGATCTGACGCATAGATAATTTTTTATTTATTAAATTCAATAACCAATCAGGTGCCCGCTATAGCGCCAGAACGGCAGGCGGGGAAGAAGTAGACTAACGCGGGCTCTATCGCTCGCTCACTCACGCGCTGCCCCGTTGCGCCCGGATTGGATACTGAATTTAATTAATAGTAAATTATTCATGCGTCAGATCGAAAAATGGTAAAGGACTTTACGATTCAGGATTTAATTTCCTATCTGACCCTGAAAGGTAGTCCATTACTTACGAGACTCCCTCTGTAAACAAGAAAGTCGGCCCAAGCCGTCTTGACACTCCAGGCAAACTGATTCTCTGGCAAAATAATAAAAATAGGAACATAATTATTTATCATCAAAGCTTCTTTTGTGAATTAATTATAATCAGAACACTCAACAAAATCTTCCACGTGAATTGAGTATAAAAACACCGCCCCCAAAATTATGCCGTTCCAGACTCTGCTGTGGCCTCGAGCCGGCTCTGTATATCAGTAATAAGTCTCGTTTAAACTAAAGCCAATTTTGAGTCGAGGCTTTCCAACTGATGATAAATTGGATCTTAGTGGCTTGAGCGTAATCCAATTTACCGAAAAGAGGCTAGCGAAGGCGCAAATTGCAGAACAAGAGTGAAGTTTTTTGAAATCATGATTAAACGAAATCGTTCGAAATAAGGTAAAATTAATTAAAATCAAACAGAAATTCAAAAAATTTCAAGTAAACGAATATCTTGCGATAAAGAGGGTGTTCCACCTAAGTCTTCAACTTTGAGTGTTTTGCTTGTTTGGGGGCGGATGAAATTTGAAAATGTTGGCAAAATGTTTTTTATTTTATTTTCACATTAATGGACAAAGGAAGCCTTTAAGATCTATTCACAGAGAAGCGACAAATTCAAGATTAAATGGAAAATTTCTTTAACCGTTGAAAGTTCCGCGTTCGGTCCCTCGCATTAATTTTTTTTTTGATTAAAAATCAATGTTCTATGATTCATTAATGAGAAACAAAACGAGATGATTTCATTTTGTTTTTTTTTGTTCGTTGTAATCATCATGAAAGAGGTCAATGGCGACAGACACATATTTCATTAAATATTTTTTAATATAAAAAGACGCACCCAGAAAGAGATTCTCAAAACGATTTATTTCAACATTTGCATAATTTATATATGTAAATAGTCTAATAGATCTGTAGTGGGATACTATGACTAAACAGTCGCTTAACAATTTTTATTGCAAAATTTTATTATAAACTATTTTTGAAATAGTTTATTGATCAATAATTTCATAGGAAATAAGTTTTCATTGCACTCAAATATCACTAAATAATCAAAAAATAGTACATTGTGCAACTAGTGCGGGAAGTTGTCAATTGTACACGAGAGCTCATTGTGCAACTAGTGCGGGAAGTTATCAATTGTTCACTCAAGCAATGAACGCACTTCGGTTCGTACTCTCGTCTCCGCTCTCGTATGCAATTGTAAACTTCCCGCACTAGTTGCACAATGTACGATTTTCTACTTAGGATGTGACATAAAGAAACTTACGGAAATACGTCCGCCCATTACATGATAACGTGTTGCCAACTAATGAGATTATCGTGATAATTACAAAATAAGCTTCTATTATCATCTTTTGTGTACTCCACTACCTGTAAAACAATATTAATATCATCATTATTATTATTATTCTGGTATTAGATTTAATAAAATCGTCTCGAATCGTGTGTTATTTAGATGTTTGGTTACAACATGGGTAATGAAAACTTGGAAATTATATAGGGACATATTTGAAATCAAACGGCTTTATGAGTCCTAAAGTCAATATTCTAGACACGAATCTCTCTCTTAACCATGTTACCGTTGGTGAAAATTGAATCCGAGTATAACGATATGTGTGTGTGTAGAAGATATCTAAGTGTGTGTGTGTGTGTGTATGTGTATGGTTGTCGACTAGAGAAGCCGTAGAGGGAATGGTGTTTTGGGGTTTGAGGGATATTTTGGGGGGTCCCCGAGATGAATAGTGTGAATTTTCAGTTCATTTCATGAAAATACATGATCGTGCTGTGACGTCCCGTCGTCTACCAAATATTATAAGTACAGTTATGGCATTCGATTTAAATACATATCAGCTCACCACCACACCATCTTTTTATTTAGAATGAGATTGGTTATGTTTGTTTGACACGTTTGTTTTCCCTTGTCCTGGGTGATTCTACAAAGAAATCCTTACACTAAGTCAGACAAAACGTGTTATATATATATATTATCTGATTGTCTAATGTTTTAATAGTAAAAATTATAAAGAAAAATTAGCACAAAAGATATTTTTCCGGCCAATCTTTTGCGAAATGGAAGATATCTGAGAATGCATCACGCTTTAGATTGGATTGATTATTGATTAGAACACTAAAAATACGTGGAAATCGGGACACAAGTTGAATTTTGATTAATTATCTGCTGCATATCTGGAAGATTTCCTGAAATGTCCCGAATTTCGTTAAGTATTAAGTCCAGCAATATTTGATGCACCATCAGAAATTTTTTACTTTAATCTCATTGGTCACAGGACTCGGCTTATAGCTCTGATGGTATTTATCCTGATCGCATACTTAGATAGAATGCCTTCGCTTTATATCAACAATCTAGATGGAGATGCTGTAGAAGAAATCGATAATTTATTAGCTTTTAAAGATTACTTGAAATCTCCCAAATTTCGTTAAATATTCTGGTAGAATTTTTTGACTTTAATCGTATCGGCGTGTAGCTCTGATGGTTGCTTATCCTGATCGCGTACTTAGATCGAATGCCTTCGTTGTATATCAACAATCTAGATGGATATGCTGTAGAAGTGCGGGATTTATTAGCTTTTAAAAATGCTAATTAATGAATTTGTTGAAATTATCAAATCGAAAACGTTAACATTTTAATAATCATGATAAACGACTCTAATAGAAAGAAATCTTTAATATGACTACATAATAAAAATTAAATGGCTTCTAAATCACATTATCATTAGCTAAACAATCCTAATTTATATTAATAATAATAAAATTTCTATCTAAATCAAATTCGATTTATGCAAATTGTTTGTTTGTTTTTTCTCTTGTTTGAGTGCTTTTTATTTATCTCTCACTTCTTCTTTATTAATATACTGTCGAAATATTTTATATCCTTGACAAATTTGCACTCTACTCGATCATAATTGATTTATAGTTGATCATTTTTTGCCTTGATTTCTTTCTGCTGTTGTCTATTTTTTTGATATGTTTTTTCCGTCGTATTGTCTTAGAGTTTTCTCTAGATTTGTGGGAGTTTTCCAAACAAAATTAACTGTTTAAATTTAAATTACATTAAAGTATCGACTTTCGGCAACTTTGATGAATTGTCTGTGAGATAACAGCCAGAAAAATCTCACAACTTTTAACTTACATCTAATTGAAATCAATACAATTTTGTGGGTTGTTCGTTACAATTCTATATTATTGAATTTATAGCCCGCTTAGGTGTAGAGAAACAGTTTTTTTTATTATTGTATAAATAGAAGGCGGACTATAAAATTTCCACCCACTGTATTATTTTTATATTGTTCGATACAAAAAAAAAACACACCATTAAATTAATTATTCTTAAACGTGCACGCTTTTTAATTGAGTTTTTTATTCGTCTTAATTAATTGTTGTATTTCGATCTGGTTTTAATGATTGGGAAGCGTTATTGCGATCGGATTCCGGATCGTCTTCCCCTTCTAAGCGGCCCACTCAAATTTGACGCGACTTTAAAGCCAAAGCAAGATATACCGGTACGTTTAGACGAATTTAATTTGTTCTTAACGGCAATCATCACCTTGATGTCGTATTAGAATTTACAATAAACTTACTGTAATCTTCTGAAAAGGTCAACATTTGTCTTGTAATTGCAAAATTTGTTAGCTTTAGGCCCTTTGGGGACATTTTGATTTCGATTAAGTGACTTACCTGTTATTTTATTTTGATTGATTGAATTAAGTGTTTCACAATATAAGACACTCACTCACTTATGCAATAGTTTAATAGAAACAAAAAAAAAATGGTTATTGTGAATGAAGAAATGAACAACAATGACTTGTCGCCAATCTGTCTGGTGTTTTTTTGAACTGCCATACAAAACCTACCACTGACTGGTTGACGATCTTTATATACGTATTGTGTGTGTATATAAACAGGTGTCAAGGATTTCATCCTGCAGACATTAAATTATTATTACCATTATTGCCATTATTATTATTATTGTAATTAACAAATGTTTTGAGAAAAGCCAAGCATTTACAATACGTTTTGCGTCAATCCACTATTTTCATTATTTTCTAGTAAAAATCGAATTTACATTTATCATTTGCATTAATTTCGATAATTTCGCTAACTGTTTCAAATTATATGTTTTCGTTCAAATGTCGCGCAATCGGGGCAGAATGGGATCGCGAATAATTTCTAGCAAAGATCAATGTTGTCTGCAATAGTAGCGTTTTCCCATTGTGCCCCTCAATTATCGAGTATATAGTTGATTTTCTCTGATAAATGCAACACTGCAGAGAAGAAAATGGATGATTCGTGTTATCCGAAGCGTGACTGTATCATATTTAGATATCAGCCATTCAAATGCCATGCTATTTTGGCCGCCAGATAAAGTACCTTTCTAAATTATTAAACAACATTCAGTGATCAATTGGTGTAATTTTCGTATATGCCGATCGTCGTTTCGACTTATTGCCAACGAATTCACTCTTCAACTATCACACGATTTGTACCTTTTTTTCCTATCTAAAAAAAAAAAAAACGTATAACGATCGATAACTGTCGTTTTGTGTATGATTTCCAACAATACGTTAAATAGTAATTGTCACATGTAGGATTTGATAAATTACCAATTTCTAGGAAACATACATTTCTTCGATGGTTCTATTGGAAGTTTACAACGGCATTGTCCTGGATTACAATTTAGAAGAAAGAGAGTAGGTGTTGCGTGGGAACTATACAAATCTCCATTAAATTTGTCGGGTTATTCTGGCTTTTCAACGACTTTTTTATGTCAAAAACAACCTTGATCTAATCGTAATTATGCGTGTTAAAAGTCGTCTCAGTTATTTTAGGGATTATAACGTTCAATAGAGATGGAGATCTGTATTTGTAGAGAATTCATCGATAAGCATCAATGGCCACTTCATATCCATATTAATTATTTACAATTCGATATAAGCCCGTATAGAACAATTAACTTTTGAACAGTATGCTTGACAATAAATTGTACATGAAAACCACAATTATTATTATTATTATTATTATTATTATTAACTGTGGACCCGACGAGACCAGAGAACATACACTCAACAATATTCGATAATATTCATTATTATTCTGATGCACAATTCCGATTTTCAAACATATAAATTGAATTATAGACGAAATAACTTGTCAGTTGTGTGAATTTGAATAGAAACTATTTTAAAATGCAAATCCACCATCGCATTGTCACATAAAATACATAAAGTATGAAGTAGATGATTGTGTTGTGTATGTGCCTCTCTCTATAATATTTGTTGTTGTCCAGTTGGTAAAAATTGTACGGTTTTATTTCGTTTATTATATTATTGTTTCGGATGATCATCAACTATTGTGGTCAACTAATAAAATCGGGGGAAATGGATTGGAAATTATTTTTTTGCATAATTTCAAAATTAATTAATAAAAGAGGTGGCGCGCGGAGGCAAAAAATCAGTCACTTTGTAGATTCTATCCACTCCTCGGATAAATTTTAATATTTCCACTTTATAAATATTCATGAATTTATATTTTAATCCAATAGGTTGTGTGTGTATAAATCAAATATAATTACATAATGACGAAATATTACAAGGTTCATAAAACGAATATAGACAAGTTTCACTTAAAAAGTATCATCTTTGTACGAATTAATGAAATGTAGTATGGATTTTGTAAATGATTAATAGCGACAACATTTTCCGGTGATATATCCACGAAAATATTCAAATTAAAAAATCAATAAATAATGGATTTTGTTTTGTATTCAAATGTGGCGCTTCTATAACATCAACCAATTACGTTAACGTTACAATTTTTCGATTCAATTAGATCTGTAATACGATTGGTTAATAATGAGTGTAGCCTTAAAATTATAGTCGGCAGGTCAAAGTTGTAACGGTCATATTTTACGTGCAAGACATCTCTACCATTTATGGTTTGATTGGTTTGAGAATCTCACTAATTATTCCTAATATAGTCGTTGATTAGTTTGGATAAGATCATCGTTTTCTTTGAATTTTGTTGCGAAATAATCACATCTTTGGATGCACCAGAAATATGTCGAAATATCTTATAATTAGCGAGCGGTTTGATTCAATTAACTAAAGATCTAAGGGACACTTGATAAGTCCTTGTTAGCTCAGGACCGGTTCTTCTTCCCTCACTAATGACAAGAATTTTGTGGTAACTCCGCCCTAAATTATATCTCAGGCAATTTTATATTATGAAGGCACAGGATTGTAAATGAGAGAGAGAGAGAGAGAGAGAGAGCACAGAGTTCTCCCTTAGCTGGAGCTTTTCGGAGAAATTGCCTGGAATGCATTTTAAAAACTTGAATTTGGTCATAACAAAAGAAACAATTGTGCTTTTCTTTGCTACAGTTATTTAATCCATTTGCCAATGCTTTAAGCTTCGGCAAATGTGTCTCTAATTGTAAGAGAAGGTTTAAGTGACCAGAAATTAAACTAAAGACATGCAAATTTAGCAAAAATTTTCCTGCTCTTTACACTAATGAGTAAAATTGTTCTTTGTCCTGCAATGCTAATCGGTTTTGGAGCTTGTGCAAGAGCATCAATTCATTCACTGAACCAAGACCAGACCAAGGCTCAGTCAACGCTATCAGGGCTGTCATTTTGGCCTTGCTTTTCCTACCCTTAGTTTTTTACACAGAAAAGGTTTGCGATTCCTCGTTAGCTCGGTGACGTTGGATGTTCAACTTGATACAGTGAACGCATTCCACCAATCGCTGCCCAACATTTCTAGGATGACTTTGGTTCGACCAATTATAAAGAAGCCCACTTCGCTTGTTTGTTTTTCGATAGGCATCGCCCTAAACCTGCATTTAGAGCAGAGTAGTGCACTATAGCCCTCTTGGGTATGGGCTGCCGTTCTAAAACACAGGCGGCAACGATGAAAACAACGAGACAATCCGCAATGAGGTATCTTCGCCATGAACGTATGCTAAACAAGATAAAGTAGGCATGATTTCGCTTATAAGGCAATCTGATTGATTTCATCTTTTTGGCAACGAACGGTCTTTTTTGTGCTTCGATTTGTTTTATCTCTATATCTTGACCTGACTTGACCTGCTTGCCCAATTATAAAATCCCCCATTGACTTATTTTTTTCTCTTAATTGTAGTGCTTGTTTACCACTCCAATCGATCGTCAATATTTGTTCAACGGATTTTTCTTAAAAATTCTATTCATGTATAACTAACTACTTGGAATAATTATCGTCAATTACTGCGCTTTTGCGTTGATGCTATCATTCATCTCCTATTAGCGGTAATTTGATTTAATCGAAATGTGTCTATATTTAAAGATTTTTTTTTAACAACGATTCTCGGATTATTTGGACCAGTTTGTAAGAATATTCCATCTTTTTTCTTTTAATATAAAAGTCTATAAGGTTTTATTGTTGATTTTGTTGTTTATTGCAATAAATTAAAGGAAATTTATCCATTAATATGTCAACACTGTTTTAAATTATTCGCCGTTTTTTCTCTGTGTTTTTTTCTTCGGAATAGATAACGTTGTCAATATTAATGCTCTATTGGTTTAGAATATCGTAAGTTGATGCAAAATATCGAACTTTATTGAAATGTCAAGAGTATAAGTTGGAAAACCATCAAGGTTTGGCAACCTTTCGGCAAGGCAATCTTATTCCATCAATCGATTGTGTGTATTGTCTTCTTTTCCTATTTATTTCCCGTATATTTCCCCAATTTATCATCGACAACAATTATCAGATTCTCCCATAATAATATAGTTTTTTTTTCAATCTGATTCGAACAAGATTGATTAATGAACCGTAAAAAAACAACAACTAGGGAATTTCACGATGTTAATGAGGTGTTAAAAATAGCGAAATTCGGAAGTTCAAATTAACATAATTTCGAATATATGATGTTCTTTAAGTGTTAATTAATTAATTTTCGAAAAGAATGCAATATTGAAGATGGTGAGATATAGCATTAAAAATTATTGATTTGTCGATGGATTCAAGGTAAACGATATAAATTAAAAGGTCAATTTATTAAAAATAATCAAACACTCTAATTACGCGTTCTTAGAAAACGTTTAACGATAAACATAAATTAAAGGTAATTGCACAATAGAAAAAAAGAGTTGCACAAGTTGTGGTGGTGCAGATTGTCGACATTAACGGATTTGATAAGTGCACGAGTTCGTATACCAGAAGGCTGGCTAAAACATAATTTCATCATTTCATGTAACATCAACCGCTCAAAGGCGTGGCTTGGATAGATGATATAGAGGCTGCTCCCTTCTTCGACTTTCGGCAAGTCCTATCTGTTGCGTTGGTTAATATTTTTGCACCTGTTCAACGACTAATCTAATAGAATTTTAATCGAGTCCATGGTAAAGGTGAATTCAACCGAACCAATATATTTAAGTAAGTGGCTGTAGATCACTGTATTCTCTAATAAAAGTGGTGTGCACGAAGTCTATTTAACCATTCAAATTAATTATTTCCAGTGATTTATTGATTATTAGATAGTTCGTGTAATAACCATGAACAACAATAACACAACAAAGAGAGGAAAAAAAGCAAACAACAACAATGTATAATCGTTAACTGTACCAACCAGTTGCTCAACAGGTTTTTTTTTTATTAAATATTCTGATGAAGTTTAATAAAAATTTCTAGTTTTCTGAATATTATAAATCTTGAATAAACAATTCATATTCAATGTCATTAAAAACACATTAAATAAATCAATTACTATCTAAACATTAGATAATAGATATTAAACGGATATCATTAATTATTTAATCAAAAATTATTGTTTTCTATTTTATGGATCCTTGGAAATAAATAAAAATATCCACTTCTTCTATCATCCACTCTATACTAGAGAATAGTTTTGCTATTTCACGTAACTTTGTCCATTTGAAGGCGTGGCTTGTGAGATGTCCGTAAGCATAGGCTCCCGTGAGTAATTTTTGTTCGATGGAGATATGCATGAGAACTCACCATTGTTTCTAATCAAACGCTACGTTACGGATCGTCACTAAGGGACAGATTTCTTGTATAAAGGACGAACAAAAAAAAAATAGAATTGAGAGAGAGTGGAGGTCAAATCTCATTTTCTATTGTTTTTTTTTTTGTTTTGTTTGTGTGTGATATTGTTATGGTTCGAATACTGCTTCTACATCAACAAAAGAATATAAAGAAAGAGATCTAAGTGCAGACCTTTCAATTTGATTTTCTTTCTACACCCACACCCACACACACACACACACAGACAGTTTCGGAAAAGCTGCCGAATATATCTGGCTTTATAAAATAGCTCACATGCGGCTATAAAACATTAAATTCAATATTTACGTATTTATTGATTTTATAAACAAATACATGTAATAAAAAAGAATATTTACGGTTATTTTTCAATTAAGTTATCAAGATTCGTGTTTAATTATAATTAATTTGAATAAATTAATGCTACTGTGTTGAATAAATAAACAAGTTTTTCTTTATAAATTGTAAAATGAAAACAAATAATTACTGTAAGCTTTGATCATAAAATCGATGATTTAATTGGAAACAAGTGTCTGAAACATCTGTGATTAACATGATTTCTATGAACAGATAATTGGTTGACAAACTTTATAAAATAAAGAAATTTAGGATTTCGAATTAAGGCCATATTGTACGTATTTATTGATTGTCGTTCTGTCATAAATCCAAACACGTGTGTGTTGTGTTGTCAAGGTTTTTTCTTAAGAAATTAACAATAATTAATGATAGTAGCGTTTAATTTCGATAGAAGTAATTGTTTGAAAATGGGTAAGTATGATGATTTCATGCTTGTTTCTAAGTTTATTTATTTGAGGACGATTTTTGGGCACGCATCACCCCACCAATGAGTTGGTTGTTGGGATAAGTTCACATGCCAAAACTCTTCCAAATTTGTCAGATGCTTGGATTCTACCTCCCGAGTAAACTCTAAATTTTTTATTGTTTTCTCGAATTCTAAACAATTCTCGTTGTGTACCTTATTCCGAGTCGATCTAGGAAGCACGTTCAGTACCTTCAGAACAACCTCGATTTTTACGTTTAAGGGCCCCAGATAGAGTAATTGTCCACAATAGTCTTCATTGTTCGGGATTTGGCCAGATTTTTCGATCCATTGAGTGCCACTGTGCGCCAGCCTTTATTCATAATCATCGTTTGATTGTAACGAGCTTCTTAAATCTTCGAACTTTTAACTTTTTCACAAAGTACACCTAAAACTTTCTGCCTGTAATAAAGAATTTTACTTGCAACTGGTAGATTTTTTATTACATAAAAGAATGTCACTAAAGTGGAATGCAACGAGTAGAAGATTTAGTTAATTTTCGTTTTTCGTTAATTATTTAAAATTACCACTAAGCTTGAAGCACATGGAGGTTTAAATTTTGTGTTTAATTATGAATATCTTTTTTTTTTTATTTGATGTTTTTATATTCACGGTTGTTGTAAATGTCTCTTGCTGCATATTGAAATGTAAATATAATTTAATTTGGAAAACGTGTATGTTAATACTGTTACCATTAAGCACAGGACCGGTTTCAGTATAAGAAAATCGTCAACGTTATTTTGTGACTCGTATCTTCAAATTTTGTATTTTTTCGTTTAAACTCGACAGTCCAAGATGTAGGCAAGAAATCCAAGATTGTGTGCAGTGGATGAAAAAGCTTCTTCTACAGGAGGCTCAAAATAGTAACACATCGAATAGACGAAAATATGTTGCTAGTACTCAAAAGATATTGGGTTGATTGCCACTAATTGAGATCGAAGGGCGCGTCTTTCTAGATCGACTTTACTATACGAGGGTGGGGTGAAAAGTTCCGAGCCTAAGAAATGGCGTTGTTATAACGGTGTTTCAACGAGTTTGTATAATTTCATCCATTATTAGGTTATTGGCTAAATTGAAGCATTCAGACACTTTCCGGAAAGAATACTCTTTTCTGAAAGACTTGACTGCAAAGGAAATAAAAAAGACCTTGATTCGACATTGGGAGAGTCCGCTTTATTAGATACGATCGTTAAACGTTGGGTTGCAGAATTCAAGATGGATCGAACAACAAGCACTAAAGATGAGCCACGAAGTGGACGTCCCACTACGCTAGAAATCATCGAAAATGTGCAGAACCTCGCTTTAGCAGAGATTGTGAAGATGTCAACAGAACGCGTCCGTAATCTTTGGGCATGAACAAGCTGTGTGTTCACTCCTGAAAAAAAAAAAATAACACCGACAAAGAATTGCAACGAATTGCCGATTTGTGACTGTGTGTGAAACTTGGATTCACCACTCTATATCTGCGAAATAAAAGATCAGTCAAAACAGTGGGTCGAGAAGAGACAATCTTCTCCAGAAAAGCAAAAATCACTTTGTCTTTCAACAAAGTGGTGGCACCCGATTTTTGGGATGCACTACGGTTAATTTATATCGATTATCTAGAAAAGGGTACAACAATCAATGGGGAATATTATGCAATGCTGCTTCAGCGTCTGAGCGTTGAACTGAAAACAAAAAAACAGCATTTGGCGAAGAAAAATATGCTATTCCACCAGGACAATGCTCACACTTCAGTCATTGCAATGGCAAAAATCGACAAATTGCCATTCGAATTGCTCGAGCATCCTCCAGATTCAGTTGATCTGGCTCCCCAATCTGAAAAAAAGGCTTGAAGGAAAGAGATTTTCAACTAATAAAGGACTTATTGAAATTATAACGGAGTGCTGGGTTAAATGTATAGCCCTCGATGGTGACCAGATTGAAAAAATCCCGAAATAGTATATTAAAAAACAAGTATCAGAAGTCGACAATTATTGCACGAGTCCAAGTTTAGGAAACGAGCGGTGAAGCGCGAGTTTTCTAAAGGACGAGTGCAATATACGATTTCTGACACGATTTTTTTTTGTACTATTTTTTCTATTTTGTGCCATTTTTTTATAAAAAAAATAGCGAGATTTAAAATTTAGGGAAATTGGTGGGAGTTGGTGTTACTGATATAACAATTGAGCATTGTTTTTTTTATTGATGTATTAGTGGTTGTATATGTTACCAAAAATTACTATGTATTTTGTTGATTTTGTTGTTTTGTTGTATAGGTCCGAAAACAAACATGTGCAACTCAACGAAGCGACACTAGACGTTTTTTTGACGTGCCACTGCCATAAAAGATCTTGCTAATGCAATACAGCTTGATCATTTAAAAACTTAGAGATAGTAAAACAAAATTGGATGTTTAAAGAAAGCAAAGTTGTCTGCTGTGATCTACCAATCTCGCAAAGCTTTGTTCTTTTCAAGTTGCAATTAAACAAACTTCAATTACTGATATAACTTGCTCCGTTTTTCAGATGTTAACAGCAACAGCTTTTCAGTTCATTTGATATGCCGTTGTCATGCATTGTTTGAATCATTTCTTTCCTTAAATAAGTCTATTGAAAATTTTATTGTAAAAATGGTGGATGCGCTCATATTTCAGTGCAAATTATTTATGCGTTGATTAGATTATACCAGAAGATCTGTTGAAAGTTGAAGTATAAATATAAAGTAAGGTGCATACATCTTTTGAAGGAAATATCGTACTCAAGAGTTAAAATACCAGTGACTATTCCACATTGTAATTTATTTCATTTCGTAGATGATGATGATGACAATAATGAATTTGCACTTTTAATGAAAATTTCGCCAAGTTCAACACATTTCTGTCACCAGTTATAATGAAACAGAAAAATGAAATATCACTGTAGAGAAATTTACGAAAAGAACACAATTTCATTTAAACTTTAGACATTTTAATAATTTTAGAAAAATACGTGAAGTCCAAAAAAAACAAACGTAGAAACGGAAAAACACAAAAAAAACAATTGTACATAGTTATAGAGTTGAATTGTATGGAAATCATTACACAATTTACATACAAATAAACATACACAAAACTGATATATCACGCAATATCAAAACGAAAACTTATCATACAATCGAATTTTAGCTGATTGTATCAATTTTATAGCAGTACGGTGGGTTTTCGTAATCGATGCTACAATATCAAATCCAAACTCGACTGTAAATGGGGTGGATAGGGGCGCAGATAAATAATTGCAGTAATACCTAACTTTTATTTAAGCGTAAATGAACGATATACAGGAATGGCAGCGGAAGTAGACATTAATCTCGATTAATTCGAAAAAATACCTAATTGCCATCAATTTTCCATCACATGATGTAGCTCTTTTTACCAAACTGTGTAAAAAAGCTGAAATTATTTCATTTCCCAATGAAACAGGTGGACGTGATCACGCTTAAAATACTAATAGTCAAGCCAAGCGCAATTTTTGTTATTCTTTTTACAAAATTATTCAGAATGTTCCAAAGTTGCACAATTGAATCGACGACTTCCACAAACTTAGCGTACGTTTATGCTGAAGATGACTCGATACAAACAATGCCTATGATAGATGGAATCTTGAAAACTGTCTTAACTGCGAGTGTGATGCTTCTTTGACATGAACGTATTCTAACGAGCGAGCGCAATAAATAATATGTTTTTTTAGGAAGTGCTGGGGAGTTCTGTTAGATTAGGTGCGTATGCTATTTAAATTTGGTCTTATTGTGCAACTGCGATTTTTATTGTAAATTTTCTACAGGGAATCAAGAATAGATGTGTTTTCTGAGGCTTCCATTGTACTCACCCCATCTGCAAATTGTTGAGAATTCGTAGATCTCCCAGATTTTTGCAATTGTTTTCAGATTTCAAATTCAGTAATAAACAATTGATCAATTCTAGTTCTTGGAAAATTCTCTCACAGTATAAATTTTTCGGATCAGGACAATTGCTCTTATTTTGACAACCCTGCAGTTGAATTCTGCAGGACTGGAGATTTACCAAATCCACACTTGCAAGTATTTTTTGAAGCTTCTTAGCCTCCCTTCATCTGTATTTTACATTTTATTTTTAATATTTTACCACTGTGAAGATTAGATTAATCGCATATCTACGTTCTTGATAAGAACCGAACAAACAACAATTGCTTAACATCATTTTTAGATTTTTTCGTTGTTGTTTAGTTGCTTTCGGGTCGTTGAAGTGTTAACGTCTTTGCGAAAAATTTTGTGCTTTAGTGTTAGTGTAAGTGCAGTGCCTTTGGTATAACAACAGACATCCCATGCCGAACTGCTCCAGGATTCCCATAGAGATAGTAAATTTTCAAATAATTAGCTTATTTAAAAAAAACACTATAAATCTTTCGTTCTATTTTTGCTACAGTTATGCAGCTTTCAACTGGAACCAAATCGTAAGTTTGTTGCCATTCTTTTCTTCAACGATGCCCCATAAGAATCGATTTGTTTATGTTGCTTTTCGATGGGACACTTGTTGAGAGAATCTTGACTATTATAAATTCAAAAAGAAGAAAAAAGACTAGAACTATCTTTGACGTAAAAGCATACGCTTTATTGTATAACATTTCCGTAGGAGGGCGCTGAAAATAAGCTTGCCTCGGCCGGTCCTGTATATAGAATAGATTGAAATAATATACTTCATTTGGGAATATACATCATTTATTTTCAATTCATTTAAGGATAGACAAACAATATATAAAGTTTATTAAAGTAAAACAGTAGTTTTTTTCTTTCTAAAAATAATGGCGTATTCAACTACTTTCCCGCACATATAAAGTTAACAAAATAAATTTGAAAAAAGTATAAAATTAATTGAATTTAGTGTATATATATATACCTATATGACAGGCCTACGAGTATATAACATTACATTATTTTAATTTATTTGTTTTATTTTTAATTTTAAGCTACATATATGCATATATTTCTTTGTCACCTATTTATTCACTAAAATTGTTACTAATTAATATTGACTGTTTAGAGCGATTTCCTTCATTATCTCTTAATAATTAATTTATTAATAATAATTAATATTAAATAATGTAAAACCAACAAGAAGCTAGAACTCAATTGAGGACATCTTAGCCCATTTAATAATTATTGACAGCCATTCTTTATACAACAATCACGTTTATAATAGTTTTTTTTTTCTTCATGGTTTATTTATTTTGGTTTCTAATTTAGTGCTTTTAACAGAAATCAAACGAAAAACAATTTAAAAACAAAAAACAAGTGCATTAAAGCACTTATCAAATATCTATCTATCTATCAAGTTATCACATCAAAATGGCGAACGAATTGAAGCTTCTCCTTTTCACTTTTGTTAGTAATAACCATTTTTACAAGTGCATCGATTCAACAATAAACAAAAATGAAACATAAAACAATTTATCTATATACAGAGTGTTTGGAAACTTACAGGCTCGATATACGAAATTCGTATATTTCTATCGGCCACCCTGTACGATTTCCAAAACACCATGTATTCGCCTATATGTTAATGTATTTATTTTAGCTAAGCTATAGGTTCTTTTTACAGCAATAAAATCGTTACTTTATCGTCGATTTTTTTCAGTTTTAAAATGTATATTTTCAAAAAAATACATTTTCAAATCATATTCAGTTTTAATTACATTTAAATACTACATTATTTATTGGACAGGACAGCTGAAGTCACATTTATTGATATGTGTGCTTTATATTTATAGATATTTATTTTATTCTTATTTTTCTGGCTTTTTTTCTGTTTAATTAAACAAATATTACTCTAAGCGCTACACTTTATTTGTTTTCTCATTAGTGATTGTGTAGAGTTATTGATTAATTAATTAATTTATTATATATATGTATGTACGCAAGGTATATTTACTACGTTAAAATTATTATAAAAGTTGTTTGGAATGTTGTATCAAACAATTTGGATAATTTTTTTTTTTCAATAAGAGGCCGAACGACTACTTGCTAAGACGGCGGTGCTTATAGCCAAATATAACAAAACAATTGACACCGTCTTTTCACCATATTAACCGTACAAGCTTCAGTCAAGCCGACTGAAATCGAATAGATCGAGTATACGTTTGGAATAGTTGATCAATCACAGATGTTCCAAAGATTTCCAAAATGTGTTTTTTTTTTTGTCGAAAAACAAAAAGATAGGCGCGACGTCATTGCTGATCTCTCCCTAAACTAATCCTATTTCTATCATAAGAATTATTTTTAGTGCTAGTGTTAAGGTAATAACAAGTGTGTGAAAATTATTGATTTTTTTTTTGTTTATAATTGAATTGATATGTTCGGTTACAGTCTTATTAATTCCTATTTTTCTGTAATTTATTAGTAAAGATCCGGACTCAGATATAGACTCGAATAGAATTTGCAAATGTCGACGCCTATATTGATATGTCTCCAATGATATGTTATCGTGTGAGAGTGTGAAATACACCTTATCAATATATATGTATATATTTTTTTTTAATAAATATAGGCACTAATCTAAGACAGGCATAAGAATAGGGTGGCAAGCCCGCTACTTGAAAACAAATCCCTCTCTGGTGATGTCAACAGAAAGCAAAAAATCCGTCTACTATTATCGGGCTTTTTATTTATACTAAACATTGAATTGATGGAAAATCGAAAATGCGCGTGTGTGTTTGTATGAGCAGCTAGTTTCTCTTGGGTGTGTGTACACATATGTGGGTGATCTTTTAGAATTTATTGTACCATAAAATTGACAAGCGTGGTGTTGGACAGATTTAACATTATTTTTTTTTAGTATTTTTCTCTCTTTTTTTCCTGTGATTAAATTTGCTACCAGCAATTCTACAGAGACATTATGCACAATTAGCTACGTTGCTTTTTCCTCATGTGAAAAAATAGTGATTCAAAAGTTATACCTTGCGATGATAACAATCGACACAGTGTGTCCGTCCGTGTGTACAACAGTCTCTCGATCTTTTGCAAAATTCCAAAATTACCACTTTTTCGGAGCCGCATCCGGCACTCAATACAGATGATATCACAATTTTTTTGTATAAATCAAAGATCGAGTGTAGTTTTGGAATTTTACATTCGATAATTGTGTTTTATTTATTATCAATTTGTTCAAGTATACTAAAGGTATAAAGTTTGAAATATGTATATAAAATGTACAATATATATATATATATTTTGTCTTAACAAAAGTCTATATACATTTTGGCTTATTTATGCTAAAATGGGATTTATCACCACCTGTTTTGTTTCATACACAATTCTAACAATTATCTAGGATGAGTCCGCTAAATTGTCGATTTGATCAAAAATACAATTTACAGCAGTGTGTCTAATAATTAAAGCTCTACAATTCTTTAAAAATCATCAATTTAGAAACTCACCCAATTTTAATTAATTTTAATTTGAATAGCGGAAGCATGCGCGATGCAAATGTAGCATTACAACCTACATCTAACATAAGATTGATTTCTTAACACTATTATTATTATTATTATTATTATTATTATTATTATTTTATAATAAGATCAATAAAATGATTGTCTATGACTCTGTATAAAGTCACGAAATCAGTCGAATTTTATACAAAGTCAATTAATAGATGCGTACAATTTGCCACGAGCATGCTAACAATTCTTTATAAAAATGATATGTTTTGGATATGTATCGATTTGTTAAATTTTTACCACGCATTTTTCTGTTATTTTCGAGAAATGTTGCTATAGATTAAGATTTGTAGATATCACGTACAAACGACTGCGTCCATTTATCAAACAAACAAAAAGAAAAAAAAAACGAATAGCTTTCAAACGGTTCTCTGTGATTCTTGGGATATTTCTAGTTGTGTTGTCTATAGTTATCAATTTAGCTGTTTGAAAGCTTCACATTTTAAATCAAAAATCTACGATTAAATATTAAGTCCGATAAGATGGAGATGGAGATAATGGTGGGTAAATTGAATGATATTAGTGTGACGGCTGCTGAGCCCATTTTACTCAAATACGTATTGACACAGGGCGGTTCGGCGGAATCTACAACAATAATCACACACACACAAAAAAAAACGAATAAACTTTGGGAAATTCGTCAACATTATTGCGGTAATATGTTAATTACAAGTTCTGTGAATATCTAGACACAACAAAAGACTTTGCAAAGTTTCCCGAGTTAACTGATACCTTAATACATTAATAAATTAATGTCTTGACTTGGGAAGTTTGTTATGTGCACAATTTCACGTATATCTATAGTGAAGCATCACCAAATAATCTATCAAATTAATTAGCAACTTTCAACCGATTTTCGTTAAAAGTGATAATCAAAAAAAGATAGAGAAATACAACGAAGAAACTATAAAATCTAGGCGATATTTTCAGAGAGGCAGTAATATTTCTAAGGTCCCTTGCATCGATCTTAATCTCCTTGGGGAATATACACAGGCTTACATTTCGTACGAAAGAGACAGGCCATGTATTGATGATCACTTTTTCTTGCCATTTTTTTTTCTTGTTTCGTTTCCAAAATATATAAAATTCAAGAAACGTAATGTCAACGTATGAAAATTGTATAAGACGCGACGGCAACGTTTACTTTTCTATTTACAATAGACTCAGACAAGTTTAGTTAGACAATAATAGAAACAATAAATAAAGCGAGAGAGAATCGCGAGAGTGGATATTGTAGTCAAGCAGCCCCAAAAAAAAACCAGCTGTTTATACCGAGATAGACAGTTTCGAGATTAAAGCGATAGAAATGGAATATAGAAAGCAATGGAATTTTGGTTTAGTATCCAATAAAACTGTATTATACTAATAAAATATGTAAATTCTATTTTCTATCTTGTTCTATTCGATAGTTGTACGGATTTGAGGCATTTGAGAACTGAAATCTTTGATTAAACGATACAACAGGATTTTCTTCCACTCTATCGATGGTGGAATAAGAGAAACGTAAAAAAAAATTGAAAGGTGTCGTAACGTTTGTTTGCCGTAAAAGGGTCTTTGAATAGTTCCTTAAAAGGAGAAAATGGATTTATTTTGCTAGGTCAGCGATTGTATTGTTTTCACAGTTTCTAGGAGGAAAAAAAAACAACCACAACCGTTTGCCGTTTTTTTGACTTATCTCAGGAATAACAAATAAGGCTCAGCTTCCTCTAAACGTATTCTGCTTTGTTGTAGCAGATTCTTTCTACAATTTTTTTGTACCTTTCAAGGCTTTTAAGTAACACTTCTCATGTGCTGCTACACTTGAAGGACTTATTGTAAAACGAAAGAAGGCATAGGTCACAAAAACTAAGCAACCTCAGATTTTCAATATATTTTTTGACTACCTCCAATACTAGCTCAGATAAAGTAGTTTGAAGTGGAAATAACCGTCATTATACAGTTGTGGCATTTAGCCTAAGCGATAGTCTTTAGAAGCATTGCACGGCAGTGTAAGGAAATCAAGATCGAAGCCCCAAGACTTTGTCTTTTCTCTTCTGGATCTGCGAAAACTTTATAATGATTACATTATACGCTAATTTAACTGTGAAACTGTCCCTATTTTGGAGACCATTGGCTTATAACTTAAGGAGGTATTCTGGTCTAGAGGCACGAATTTTAGATACTTTTTGAAGTGCCGTAAAAATAAGGCAAACAATATTTTTACTGTGATTTTTTTATCAGATATTTATTAATATTTGAAGAATACCTAAAATAAAAAAAAAAGTGAAAAAATTCAAAACTCAAAAAATTATCGGCCGATGAAGTGGGGGGTCTCGAAAAAACCGGCATGCGACGGTGACCACGATTCCAACCCTCCTAGCAATCTGAATAAAAAATGAATAAAAAATAAATGAAAGATTATTAATCTAGACGAATGCCATTATCGTATGAACTAAAAGAGTTCAAAATTTTTATTTTTTTTCATAAAATGGCAGTTGTCTGAAAGAAAAATTAATTTTTGTACTACTTTTTTTGAGTTTTCCGAATTTTTTAAATATAGTAAAACTTCAAATTTTGCACTGAGGATATTTCATACGATAGCTAAGTGTATAGAGAAGACCCATGCCAAACTTCAAGTAAATCGGTTCAGTAGAACTAGAGAAATCGTGGGTACCATTTTAAAAAAGATAGTTCCGAGAAAAGGGCGTTTAAATTCCCGCGTTGCGGCCGAGCCGCTTTGGATGCCGAGTCACTAAAACATCTATATCTCCGAAAATAATTTGAATTTTGAAAAATCTTCATAAAGACACATTCTTAAAGGACTAAGCTTTGAAAATATGGAAGAAAAACAAATCGATTTTTTCAAATTTCTAGACTAGAATACCCCCTTAATTGTTTGATTTGCAATAGCGACTTAAGCTTGAAGACAGTCGAAAGTTAGTAGGTCAAATGATCGATCCCCCTCACAATAATTAGACTAAATACTTGATTATTAGGTAATTTCCAAGGAGCAACATAAATTTTGCGCATTTCCAACGTCCACACACTAATTTGTTTAATAAACGTTGCGTGTTCTATTTTTAAATTAATAAATAATCTGGAAGACAAATTATAATCAAACCACCTCCAACAAAATTCCAATTGTTTCGTAATTATTTCCATAATAATTGAAATTATTGATTATGAGTATTGATTAAAACGTCTAAACTACAAACACGTATTGTTGTTTTTTTACCTGAATGGTCGCGCAGTTTTGGCAGGAAATCGTTCCAGAAGGCACACGCCTGTGCCCTTGGACCTTTACCAATTCCGTTTTTGTCAGCATTAAAGATGAAATATTGCGGTTGATCTTTTGTATACAATGGCCAATTCACATCATCCGTAACTGGTTTTCTATAACAATACCAAAAGCGATATAAATATAGCACAATTAAAACGAAATTTGAACAATAAAAATACCAAAATGACGTTTTAGCGTACAGACACAACAAACGCCTATTACTGGAAGCGCCGGTAGGCGCAGCGAGTCGCCAACAAACGTGATTGGCAGGAAATTTATAAAGGTAATACGCGCCTGTTATCCGAGAAAAGATAAATCAGTATTTCCCATGTTAAAACGTATACTACCAGCGACTGCTCGACTTGAGCCGACCGACCTTGAGATGTCTATCTTATTTGCAACTGTCCGCGTCAGCGTTTGTTGTGTCTGTACCTTTACACTAGATAATCATGTAACGTCACGTAGCTATACTACCTAATAACATTGTATATAATAATCTACTGTATAACAATTTTGTGTAAACCGTCCGATTCTAGTAATAGTAATAGTAGTAGTAGTACCTGCGTAATTAGAATAACTAATCTGGATTATAACACTGGAATATCTTAAGAGAACAATCCCGTTCGTTAGATAAAGACTGAAACAGTCTCCCTAAAATCGATTATCCTTGTAAAATCTCTTTAATTTAACAAAAACTTACTTTAACGAAATAATTAATTTAAATTATATTCAAATACATTTGTTTATATTTGACCAGTTTTGAGTTTGTATTAAAGAGTCTATAATTGAATTGGAAAAGTTTCCAATGTAAATAAATTCAAAATTACAGATTGGGGGACGTTTTAGCTTACTTTGAATAGACGGACAAGGAAATTTAATTAGAAATCTGCAAGGTGTGCCTCTCGAATTGATCTCGATTTGTAGAAACATTAATTGTTTACAATAATTCTACATCAATTTTTTTTTTTTAATAATTGTCGAAATATACAGTTTTTGATTGTGTCGGTTTTATTATTATGCTTTCAATTTACTGTCCGGAAATTATTTTATTGTTACGTAGAGATTAAATGACAATAACAATAACATTTTGGCTGGAAGGCTTCACAATCTTTGGTCAGTGAACAGGCTAAAACTAATGCAACAGGTAGGACATTTGCGGTTAGCCTCTAGCATGAATTTCTCTTGTCTGTTACTGAAAGTGGTCGTACAAAATATCGCATTTATACTACAACAATAATTGTAACAAATGAAAATCGTTTACACTGTATATATATTGTTTACAATTGTTGTATACGTGACCGCTTATCAAATCGAATTGTTTGTGGAAAATTACTTGTTTTTTTTTTGTTGTTGTTGTGGTACTTACCCGGTGGCGGCGAACCGTGCGAATGCCTGCATGATTTTCAAACTAAGTTCACGTTCTCTTGAATTGAACTGCAATGACATGTTCAAAGGATGCCCAAACACGTACTCTATCTCGTCACCGTGCATCACCCCCATCCACTCGCCCCATAACGACGTGCTTGTCCTCTATAAAATAAAATAACTTATTTAGTATGCGTTTTACGTTATAGTATATCTTTGCTTGTCGCTTATACCAACTTCCAACCCTTCTGGTTTATCAAAAAATTTAGCTCGTTCTCCCCATCATCGACAATGTAAAATTAAAATTTATACGGAGTGTTCCACCGCAGTGCAAAATTTCTTATTTGCTCAGTTGTTCGAAGAGTGTTGGAGCACGTTAACAAAGACGCAGAAAAGTTTGAAGACAGGAAGATTTTGAGTTGAAGTTGAAGAATTTTGTTAAAAATCCAATCCCCCAAGTTGATACCTTCAAACGTAATCGTCACGGTGGAACAGTCTGTATATTTTCCTCAATATTTACCAATGACGATAATAACAGCGTTATTAATCAAAACATTCAAACAATCAAGTAATTGAATACTTTTCAAGTTGTGTGGGTGCCGTCGTCATTCGGTGCGGGTTCATTAAGCATTTAAAATTCTTGATAGAAAAACGACAGTTTTGTTTTGGAAACGGTAAAAGATCAGAAAGCTCTCATCTCTTGAAATTATCTAATAAAATCTGTAACAGAGGCAAACAAAAGAAGCAACAACTTCTCTAAAAACACTGTATAAGAGTTGGTCGAATAATAAACGATGCTCTTTGATGCTTTTGATCGGTAATAGAGCAACTAGAAAATCGTAGAGTATCGTAGCGTATTAACAAAACGAGACGAGATTTCAACAAAATAACAGAAAAACGTAACGAAAATCAAACATATTTTTGAAAGAGATATTTTCGAAGTGTTATTGATAACACTTTATGATAATGTCGTTTGTGGCTTGACAAGGGCAAAGTAGCACGATATTATATCGAAAACTCTATTGTAGCTCAAGTTTGTATTGCTTTCAATATCCGCCAGTATCAATAAGAATTGTGGTAAATCGCTCAAATAGATGATGAAAAAATTATTTAAAAAAAAATCGATTTTTATTTGGATAATAAATCTTGTTTTAATTAATGGAATCTATGCGACTGAGACTGGTCACGTTTATTGATGTTTCTAAATTTGGATGGTGTTCAAGCTATTTACAATTAGATTATCGAATATTTCCATAAATCATAATAACGTCCAGTCATGGCGAATTGATGGGGAATTCAATTTTTTATAGGAAAATGTTTAATTTCTTATTTTATATGTATATATAAAACGAATCAACAGTAGGGGAAGTGCTTAAAGAACTGTACGTCTGCCGGACATCCGGCCAGCCCTAAATGACCAGGTCATCATCGATTGCCTGTCCTTCTTCTGCGGCCGGAACTGGACACCCTCCTTTTTACTATTGAGAAGGCAACGAAAAGAAAACGACGAATAAAACTGTACAGCTTAGATATATCTATCTATATAAGGGGATGAACAAACACAATATTGATCTTTCTCTCTTCCATCTTATTTGAAGTGTTTCAATGTACGAAGATAGAATGGGAACGTTAGCTTGTTATCGTTTTAGCACACACACACACACACACTATGTGTGAAATAAATAAAAGCGAGAATTGGTACAATGAAATATCGGGACAACATTTGAAATCTAATGAAATGTGGATAATTCAATTTGTATGTTATATTGTGCGATCATCAACAACACTAAACAAAAATTGTTGTATATTGGAAATAAAGTTGTGATCGAATTTCTAACATTATCCGATAATGGGCAAAGTCAGCACTCGGATCAATTGACTCTCCGGTGTGTGTTTGAAATTTACGAAGAACATTCCAGAGATTTACAACCTTTAATACTGTCAACTACGGAAATTTGTTACACAAGATCTACGACAGGTGTACGAGAGATGGACGATTGTTGAAAATTAACAATGCTTCAAAATCAAAAGTTACTCGAAACAAAATCAATCATAGCGGATTTGGTGAACCACCAGTTGCTCGTTGGATTTGTATGTTTTTCTACAAAACTTTCCATATTATTTATGTGGAAGCGGAACTTTAAAACTTTAAACAAAACGATTCGATGTGTAATTGATCGTTTTTTTCTTCCTTTTTCTTTGATCCAATAAAAAACACACATCCCCTTAACTAATCTCAAGAATTGTCCCATTCTATTCAAGGAACGTGATGACACTCTATTATTCCCCATCTAACGTTTGTTATTCAACGAATAAGGTCACCGTCAATAACATCTCGAAAACTATACAAAAGACCAGAAAAGGAAGTTTGATGGAAGAGAGAGGAAAAAATCCAACACAAACACAACGCAAAAAAGATTGTGCGATAAACATGACTTGGAATAGAGTCGTCACGTCGTCATCGCATTGCCCAAACCATCAACTAAAAAAAGATCAGCATTCATAGTGGTGGTGGTGGTGAATAACGTTCTGACTACAAGTGGATCCGGTGGTGGCAGTAAAAACTGACAGCCTCGGGTATTCGTTTAAACGTCATAATGATGAAATATAAGCCAAAAAGTACAGTTTTTATGTTGTTGTTTTTTTGCTCGTTGTCCGGAACACAATAATCATCTTAAACGCTTATATGCGCCGTTTGTCTTTCTTTGATTCCGACATAGGGTTATTGTCCGGATTTTTACTACGTTTCTTTTGATAATTAATTGATAAACTAGAAAAATTACTTACATGCGTGAAGAAATAATAATAGACTTTCATTCCACGTTCAGCTGCCAATTCGGCGAAATCATTAGTTGGACAAATAAAGAAATAATCACCAACCACATCACCAATCATCTTCTGATTCAAATAGCCATCATTCACATGTTCCCAATCGGTGTACTGTGTGCAAAGAAACAACGATTGAAATCTCGAAATAAGCCAATCATCCGTTGATAATTTACCTGAAATACGATTGCGTCACGTTCTAGACGGCTCATATTTTTAAAGATCGTATCGATAATATCGTGGTATTTGTCGCGTTGTAGAAAGCTGGGGCCATCTTTTTCGAAAAAATCAATGAAATCGTAGAGTAGAAAATAAGTTCCTGTAAAAAAAAACATAATACAGAAAATTGAACAAGTGAACTTTGAATGAGGTGCTGATGCAATTTGGTGGATGCGCCGGGCGAAATATCAACTTTAAAACGACTTTAAAACAGGCTGTTATGACTGTGACTCTATCGTGATGTTATTTGAAAAGATTGAAATCGTTTTGCTTTCAATTTGATACTCTTTAATTCCGTGATATCGCTATCAAAAGGAATTTTACTGTTGTCATTATATGAAATGATTACTACTATTAACTATCAATTTTAGAACAAATAAATATTATTCGAGTTTCAATCATTTGTTGTTTATTCTTCGGTTTTTTTTTTAGGCTGTTTTGTTGTTTTTGTGGTTGGGAAACGAACGAAACGAAAAACAGATCAAGGCTAAATCTATAATATCGATCTGTTGTGGTTTTGATGGTCGTCTATTTGGAATCATTTAAAATGGACCCTACCCCACTACAACAGGCAGAAAAACGTAGTAAATAATTGGTCGGACTTGATGCTCTAATTGTGGAAGGACTCTCCAATTGTCTGTTGCCAGGGGATATGCAAATCAACTCGGAAAGATGGGGAAATTGGACAGCAAGGTAGTCGAGGAGTGCCCGACAACATGACATACATAATCAGGAAGGAGTAAGGCGATTAATTATTCCATTGGGCAGTTCAATTGTAGCTGCATTGTAGGAGGAACTACTACAAAGCAAAGAAAAGTCATGTCGAAGTAATCTCAAGAATAGAAGAGAAAATTGGAAAGAAAAAGCTAGAAAAAAACTCTAATCAAATCAAATCAGAGGCGAAGGAAAAATGTAAAGATAAGCCGATACATTCGACTGGGAAAATACTCTTCAGAACAAAATAAAAGAAGCAAATTGGAAAAAAAGCAAGGATCATAGAAGATTTTGCCGACGAAGGAAGGAACGAAGCAAGCCTACAGCAGTGGATTGAAAATTCAGGAAGCTGAGACTGTTAGCATCTTATCAACAGGTAGTCTCTTCAAAATAACGGCAAAAGGAAAATACCAGGTAGAAGGAGAGACAAAAGTTTTGACTGTAGGGACGAAAAAAATGAAGAAAGACTGTAACCGATGGTGGAACAAAAAAATCACCTTCAACTGAAAAAACCGCTTCTTGTTTGTTTGAAAGTACAAACAAAACAAGGCCAAGTCTATATAATATCGATCGGTAACGTTTTTATTGTTTTCCATTTGAAATCATTTAGAATGAAACCCTGTAGAATATAACGAAAAAGAATTACTTAGTGGTTGGTTGTGGTTGATACTAATTGTAAAGCGACTCTCCGATTGCCTGTCGCCTTGCACATTACTTCAATTAGGCTTTATGTGGTGGACTGAACGTGAGTAGAAACATAAAAACGATATAGTATACGACAGATCTTTCACAATATAGTAAACATGACTCGCCACAACTGTTAAAGGAAAATATTGTGTTAAATAGAGAGAGAGAGAAAGAAAGAGAGAAATAAAAATAACGATTGTCGCTTAATGTGATCACTCGGACTATTGGACTTGAGTAGGTCCCAATGTGACTGATTAGATTTCCATTAGACAATTTCGATGTGTCTACATTTATTCAATTCCATGTCCAAACAATAGAAATGTTCGTAATTTTGCAAAGTTACAACTTTTAAACTTATTTTAATTGAATCAAATTGTTCGAATGCATTCTGTACGTTGAACAGACATATGCTTTAAAATACGATTACAACTAATTTTGCAAAAGTTTTGCAAGTAATCACTAGACTAAAAGTGAAAAGAGAGAGAGAGAGAGATAAATCTCTAAAGAGAAGAAAAAAATGCGATGGAAATAACAATAAAATAGAAACATACCTTGAACTAACAAAGACGCAATAAAAATACTGCTTAGATCGAAAAATGTTCCCTAAGGAGATTAAAAGCAAATAAACGTTCTGTTTGGTCGCAATTAAACGACTTTTACCAATAAAATAAAGACTTTTCTTCTAGTTGCTGGTGTTTTGATTAAAAATTCTCTTATAATTATTCCGAATTCTAACTACTATCGGAAAATTAGTTTTCGGGTGGGTTGGGTTGAGTTGGAAAAAGTTGAAGAGAAATTCAATAATTTGGTAATCCCTTTAAACCGCATTATTATTTCATCAGCGTTTCATTTCAGAACGCCACATGAATATCTATGGGGTTTGTGTGTGTTATAATGGAAAATCCAATATTTGCACCTTGACCGTATCGAGCATGTCCAAAATCACTGTACTCTTCAATAATTACTTTCAAATCGTATTCTAATTCAAAAGGGCGGAAAACTATATGTACTCGAATCGATAATAAAGGTCAATTTGTAAATAGATTGTTAACGTCCAACAGTTAGTTAAGGTCAATCTATATATCGATAGAATCGATCGGGTTGCTTCTTTTCCAAGGGACTAGAAATTTAAACGACGTCGTCGACGACGACGACGACGACGACGACAACAACACAACGGTGTCCTTGGTGGCCCCTGGACACGCTCGACCTTGGCCTCACACCCAGCGACAACAAAATCGTCTACCAAACCCGTCCTGATGGTATATGCTAGTATATTAGTAGTGCTGGTGGTGGTGGTGGTGGTTGGATCCTCTTCTCTATTACGCCGCCGCCGCCGAGTAGGCGTCATACTATAGAGTACGTCTCGTAGTATACTATGGATGTCCTGTTATTAGTAACATTATTGCATTTGGAGCTGTTGCTATGCGCAGTTTGCAATAATAATAATAATATTTAGGGTGAGGAATGGGCGAAAACAACAAACAAAACACACCTACTTTTCGATATTTTATTAAACCAGTGATGATTTTTCGAGCATTTACCAAAATGTTCGTATATTAAACAAAGAGAGAGGGGTCCAGAGATAGATAGATAGATAGAGTTAATGTTTTTCCACTTTGTATGAGATTAATTATGGCTGGCTTTTAAGGGCATAAAAGGGACTCCCGTTCGGTAGATAAAGCGGTTATTTTCACAACTTTTAACAATCATTATGTGTACTCGCACTTTTGTATTCATAGGTTACGTTAAAACAGGCCTTCTGTTGACTGAAACTGGAACAAAACAAATTCAGGAAATGTACCAATTTGTATTTAATTTAATATCCTGTAGATTTTTTTTTGGTAGACTACCCCAATTGTTGTATTATTTCCCATCTATTTCCCCTTAAGGACTATTGAAAAACTTTTTTTACAACACACACAAAAAACCATTCCAAATTACGCTAATCCGTAGACTTCTGTACGAAAATTAACCCGGAATTTCAACCATTTCTTTGTCTCTCTCTCTCTCTTTCACTCGTTAAACTTGGAATCTTTTGTTATATCAATACAATCGACAATGTTTTCATTATTTCATCGAATGGAAAATTCAGTAATACTTCAAATATCCATCCTGGGATCGTTGCCAGATATTTTATTGGAGTTTGTTCGATGCGCGCGTATACCCTGGCAACATAATCTACAATTGTCAAACAATCCCGGTCAAATATGGCGAAATCATACGATTTACATTTCCCCGACAGAAAAAAAAAACAGTATAGCTGAATTGTATGAGAATAATAGTCGAACAAGTGTAGCGTATGTGGAAATTGGCGTAAAAATTAACCACCTGTTATACTACAGAGAGAAAGAGCGTTCAACATACACACACAAAAAAATAGGTAGTCATCGGGAATAAAACTGGACGGAAATGTGGGAACGGTTGACAAGGGTGACCTTACATGTTTCCTCTTTTACTAACAAGTGTAGACGTGTATCGTGCTTGGGGTTAAAGTAGAAAATTCGAATGGATTTCACATGAGAAGCGCTTTGTTACTGGACTAATAATCGTGTGCTAAGCCCAACTACTCTGAAATGGTGTATCCGAGTTCTTTTTGATAGCGTTGAGAAGTTTTAGGATTTTTTTTGGGGATGTTTGAGAGGGTTCTGTTAAGGTTTACGTCACAACGCGTTTTCAAGATTTCCACCGATTTGATCTGTCAAGATTGGATTTCAGGTCAAATAAGCTCTATGAGAAGCTAAAAGTAAGGCAACAAAGTGAAATGGAGATTATAGAATTGAACAAATTTTAATCACTAGTTTGTAAAATAGTAACTTGTTTATTGTACAATTGGATAAAATGATATGGTTAAACTCAACAAACCAATATCGTTCAGAATATCAAAATATGTTGAAATAAATAGAAGAAATTGTAAAATTTACAGTTTAGGTTGCTGCCAAACATCCGACTTCGATTGTAGTGACGACTCAGTTGATATGACTCGGATTTTGGTCTATGGCAGGTCCCATTAGTTTCTGTGGGAATCGTATTTGACGTTTTACGGCAACAATTTAGAAGTTCAAGAGAAGGTCGATCTAAAATCCGATAACTATGTTAATTGTGTGGTGCGCGACGGTTTTCTTTTTTGAATATGCATTTAGTTTTTCCAAAAACATGCAAAAGAGTGCTTTTCCAATTTTTCGTTTTTTAATACAATTAAATAAAATTTATACAAATAACTGGATCAATCTATTCTACAGTGCGTTAGGGTTTTTCTTTTGAAAATTGTTATCCGTTTTCCGGAAAATAGATTTTAAAGCGAAGACTATCAGATTTTCAACCCACACAATTCTTCTATGAGTGGAACAAAAATTCACAAAACAGATGAGACAGATATAAGACGTTGGTGGTTGTAAACAGTTAAGCCCCACCCACATCACAAACGTTACCTCCTTTTTCTTTGTCAAGAATTTCTTCTAGTCTGACAAAGTGCGAAATACCGGCTATCTTTGCTGTGATTAGAAATTTTTTATAAGGAATAGGTACATAGATCTGTAAATTTGCCAAAAAGGACGACAATAAAGTCTAAGAGTTGGCCTCTTTTTCTCAAGATTCTGTTGCTATGCATTCTGTCTATCTTTCGATCTGCTCTTCATCCTTTTCTTACGAAAATTTCGCTTATTGTATATTTTGAATGTGTCGTTCGGATAGTAAGGTCACATCAACCAAACCATTCGTGCATTTGTACCATTTTTCCCATAATATTTGTTTAGAAATGGATAAACTCTTTTCATCATTTAACAGATGATCTCATCTAATTTTTTATAGCTCAACGGTTAAAGAGCACTCCAACGCCCGGATAGCACGGAGAGATCCCGTGGTTCGAATTCCGGTCGACGGCTGGATATTTTTCGGACTAAATAATTGAGATTGTCTCATATCTTTAATGAGTGATCCAATTTAAATTGATTTCGGTTGATTTGAATTTGAAATTCGATTAATTTTTTATTGTTGCAGATATCAATTGTTGTATAGACATAATATTACGCCATTTTCAATATAAGCGTTTATTATCCAATAATAAGTCCCGCCTGCTTTCATACGGACAGTTTTTGATGCCCCATCCCACTTTTTAGTATAGTTAACCCACATTACAATTTACGATCGGTCTTCTATTTTAAGCAGCTATCGGTTGAGTAGTTCGCATTTCTACCGCGATTTCTACCATAACTACCCTTAAGTGTTCTTTGGACATCTAGGTGGGTTTCGAGCAAAACTCAGGCTCCTGAGACAAATTGTGCTTCAGTGTGGTGTACCATTATCATGTCACTAGTCCCATCGTAAAGCAATATCCCGATAGTTAATTAATTAATAAATTTATGTACCAAAACACTCTTCGGTTAGTATATTCATCAACAGTTTCCCTAATTGATTCACGGATTTTCCTCGCATTTTATTTAGTGTTTTAAAGTTTTGGATTAGGAATTATGCAGTTTTGTATCTCAAAAGTAAACATTAATCCTTAAATAAATCCTTCAATAATACATATTTTTTTTTAATCGAAATTTTCGTTACCACCCAAATACTCGGTTTTAATCAGATTGGTGGAAATAATCGCGTGCATAGAATACATTCATACAATTAGTTCAACATTGAGTTGAAATTTGTGTGTCTATCATTCTCATTCGATATGTTTTTTGACGAGCTTATTATAAATCTGTTCTAATTACAACAATTATACTACGATTTTAACAATAATCAGAGACCTATCTACCGGATATCCGGTTGATTTATGACCGCAAATAGCAACAATTTTAACGTTTATTGTAGAATGAAAAGTAAACCAAAAAAGTCACTTGTAGTTTTTGTGTATTTATCCGACTCGAGCCGCGGCTTAAAGTATCTCTTCCCGCCTTAAATAAGAGCTCGTTAATTGGATAGAATCAAAGATTTTCTATCAACATTTATGTTAATTATTTGACTTGATCGTACAATGGAAGTTGTTGAATTTTCCAGTCAAATAACACGATCACGATTCCTCCTACTATACATATAACTGTGTATTTGTGTTCCGATTAAGCAATTTCCTGGTTCAGTGAATGTTCATTACACACGTTCTCTCTCTCTCTCTCTCTCTTTCTCTCTACCATATTATCGCATTAATTTATTCTCATTTAATGCATACAGAAATGATTACAACATCATTATCGCACGATGTCAATAGGTCGTTCTCGCCCATAAAAGGTGAATTAATAAACAAACAGATATGTAAATAAAATAAACATATAGATAGTTAGGATCAGTTCATTCAGACTTGAATCAGAATTATCAGAGTTGAATCAAAATCAATTTAATTTAATTAAAATTAAATTCAATTAGAAAGTGATGCCGTAAAGGAGCGACCCCGAACTGGCTAATTAATGAGTTCCGTGAGTACGAAAAGAGCGAAAACATTAATCATACGCTCAGGTGGGCTACAATAAAAGCGTAAGCGTTAAGTCTTTTATAACTGTCTATATATACATATATTATTCAAAGGTGGAAAAGAAAGTACCAACCAACGAACCAACCAACCAAAAAAACGAAGAAAGTGAAACTACATTAGTGGAGAATACCGAATTTCGAACAATAGAAGTTCTTTCTTATCGCTTTTGTGTGTGTGTGTGTGTTAGAAAAATTAGAATTAATTGACCCCGAAAAGGGTAATTCGTTAGTAAAATACCGACTTATACGGGATAACCGGGCGCTCAAGAATGCTGGTTGTATGCTAAGAAAAACGTGGATGTTTTGTGAGCCGGTTCGGACCGGACAGCCTGTATGTATATGGTCGGTAATAGGTGTTATTTAATAATTAAAATCTATTGAAATGTTCCAACAATTTCCGTTTGGTGAAAACCAATAGAAATGAAAGAAAGCCAAACAGCTGTATATGTGTGGTATTATCAATTGTGAAAATGTTTTAAATTGGACGATGACGTTTTATTTATCTTTTAAATTGATAAAAACCAATTACGTCCCCTTATACTATCATCTGTATATATATATGTGCGTTTTTCGCTCTTTCTCGTTTGAATTGTTTTATTACCAGCTTTAATATCTGTAATTTCAACTATTTGTGTAGTGAACAAAAAACAACATTTTTGTCTTTTTAACAAATGAAAAATCTTGTGGAACACTGTTTTGATAACTGCTCCCTTAGGGATGTTTTCTACAAGTTCATTTCTAGATACATACATAATTTTTACTTTATCGTGTCTGTCACTTTTTTTTTTCGTTTCAGTCTTTCTACCGTTCTCATTTCATATAATTTACCAATTTTTTTTTGTTGGCACAATTTGCAAAGTCTTGCTGAATGCGTTTTGTTATTTCTTAGGTTATCAAATTGTAAAGGTCATTTTAGCGATCGATTAAGTACACAAGTCTCTGATGTCCTTATAAAATCGTAATGTAGGTAACTACACGTGTTTATCTTTTGACCGAATCAATAAATTAAAAACTGCACTTTAATCAATACGACAATTTGCCGTTCTAACATTAGAGCAGTGTTCATAAATGTTATAGTAATCTGTGATTTATTTACATTGGATGTGGCAAGGTTATGTCTCGAAATTGCATGAATTTCACCTATTCAATTATACATTGAATTCGTTTTTAAGTTGCAGTTTTGCCCTTCACATTTATTGTTAACGCGGTCAATTCGGTTTGAAATAAGCTCGATTTTATTCGAAAAAGTTAGAGCACAATAGCTTTTCGTTATTGCTTTTAAATATTGCTTGCAGCTGCACTTTCTGAACTGTTGCAAAATTTCAAAATTCTCCGAGGACCATAAAAAGGAGCCTTGCAATTGTTTATGAATCAATTGTTGTAAACAGTTGTAAAAATAACATTGACATTGTAACCATTTGTAAACAATTCTGACGTCGGTTTTTTCTATCAATGGATAGGTCATTGATCCCAGAGAAGTTATATTTTTTTTAGCAGCAAATGAGTGGTTTATAAAAGAAAAAAACATCATTTTTATGTGAAATTTATTCGCAATATTCATTATAGGTAATTGATTTCTTAAAACTGTATCGTTTTCGAGACCTTATATGACGTTTTGGCATTTCCAAAATAGCTAGAACGAAAATCGTGTCAGTCAATTGACATTGCAGTCGAATTTCTTTAGATACTTTTCCATTGCAATTCATAAACAAACGAGATATTTGAGGTTTCACACTTGATGCGAGCACGCGGTATAGTCTTGTACCCAAAAATTTGTGCTTGGTCTATGCATTGGTGCCATTTGCCACAACTCCCTTTGAAATTGGGGAAAAACCTTCTATCAAAGTCTACATGGTAGCCAATTCTGCCAGAACCAATAATTACCGCATATACTAATAGTATCCAGATTTTTGATAGATATTTGTCATTTTCAATTGCATACCCTCAAAGGCAGCCTTTTTGGTTTATAACTCTTTCCTTCATTTTTATTTCGTTATACAACTTAAGGTTCTGCTTCCTTTCCCCGATTTGGCCTTCATAAATTTGAAACTTTTTAAAAATATATGCAACACATAAAGCTGCGCCCTCCCACAAGAGGGTGAAACATTGTTGCCAAATATTTTCACAATAATTCCTTAATTTTTCGGCTAACAAGAGTAAGAAAACTACACTGGAGTGCGAGTTTGTACCTCTTGGGTCATGGCTTATACGATTATTTGAATTATCTACCTGATACATACATATGTCAAGGTATAAAGATGCCACACAGTAAGTCGGGGGTCAAGATGTAGCAGCAACAAAATATATAAATTGTGACGCTTCGATTAGAGAGGCTGCAAGACATTATAACGCACCTCAAACCACACTAATTCGGCATTTGAAATCATACAAAGAGGTACAAGAGGTAGTCCCATGTGCAGGAATAGTTTGTAACTTGGCTCATTGTAAAGCTGTTTGAATTTTCAGTTTAGCCCTAGATGCTTACCATAAAGCACATTTTGAATTCTAATATACTGAAAAGATAGCGAATGGCACGGATTATGCGATGATCTCTTCAACTTTTCAAAATTTTGCAGCAAAAGGTAGTTTCAGAAAAATATGCAAAATTTAACTCAAAATACAACACTTTCCTCTATAGATACTTTTAAAGTTAGAGAAAAAGAAGCTTCCGAAAGGACTCCTTTTGCAGATTTTCTTTTTTTGTGAATTGAACAAGATCAAATTTGATATTTTACAATACAGATCTCTCTAAAAGTGAATTTGCTTTGCTTGAATTAATCCTGAATAATTAGGCAGCGGGAGGTCTTTTCTAATATATCTTGAAGCAAAAAACGTGGAGAAACTCTTATTTGTGAACCTATCCTAAGACAAGCAAGAATTTAAATTACAATATTTGCAGCCCAAGTAGTTAAGAGCTTTTTTTTTATTTGATTACCTGATATTTCAGTCTCAAAAGCATTTGCAGTAGACACATTTCTGACAAAATCCATGGAAAATAACTCGATTTTAATTGCCTTTCAAGATTGTTTACCGTTTAAGAGTTTTTTTAATAATCAATTTAGCGGAAATTGAAACTCGAAAAATCTCTTTTCATCATTTAACAGATTATCTCAATTAATTTTTTATTGTTTGTAGATATCAATTGTTGTATACGGATTATGCAATGATTTCTTCAACTTTTCAAAAATTTTCTAGCAAAAGCCAGTTTCAAAAAAATATGCAAAATTTAACTCAAAATACAACACTTTCCCCTATAGATACGTTTAAAGTTAGAGAAACAGAAGCTTCCGAAAGGACTCCTTCCGCAGATTTTCTTTTTTTGTGAATTGAACAAGATTAAATTTGATATTTTGCAATACAGATCTCTCTAAGAGTGAATTTGCTTTGCTGGAGAGTAAATGTTAGATTTGGAATTAATCCTGAATAATTAGGCAGTGACAGGTCTTTTCTAATATATTTTGAAGCAAATAACGTGGAAAAACTCTTATTTGTGAACCTATCCTAAAACGAGCAACAATTTAAATTACAACAGATATAATTAATTAATTAAAGTTGAAGAGACAATCTCAGTTATTTAGTCCGAAAAATGTTCAGCCGACGACCGGGAATCGAACCACGGGCCCTCCTCGTGCTATCCGGGCGTTGAGGTGCTCTTAACCGCTGAGCTATCGACGACTAGCTATCTCTAGGACTAAATTCATATTACTAGCTTCGAGCGGGGGAATAATCATTCCAATTCAATACATTTGGAAGGCGCGTCAAATATTTTTGTTTTTTTGATCCTTGACTAGCGCGAGGAGGGCCCGTGGTTCGATTCCCGGTCGTCGGATGAACATTTTTCGGACTACATAACAGAGAATGTCTCTTCAACTTTAATTAATTAATTATATCTATTAATCTTTTCCAGTGATCCGATTTCAAATTGTTTTCGGTTGATTTGAATTTAAATTTCGATTAAATTACAATATTTGTAGCTCAAGTAGTTAAGAGCTTTTTTTTGATTTGATTACCTGATATTTCAGTCTCAAAAGCATTTGCAGTAGACACATTTCTGGCAAAATCCATGGAAAATAACTCGATTTTAATGCCTCTCAAGATTGTTTACCGTTTAAGAGTTTTTTTAATAATCAATTTAGCTGAAATCGGCAAATTTAAAACAGTCAAACAGTAAATGATCTTGCATTATAACGTAATATTGAAGGAAAACTAAGAAATTGAAGAGATTGAAATTCCGTCTTGGCACTAGCCTGAATAGACAGCTGGAGGAGCCTGCAGCTCCAAATATAATAAGGACTTATACGATCATGTCTAGTGTGACCCTGAACTCTAGTTTTAAAAACAATTTCATTGTCAAAGTCCAAGCAATTAGTCAATGTAAGCCCAATAAAGCTTAAATCCTTTTGGTTTTGAATCGATTCAAATAATTTCCAATTAATTATTGCCGTTTGTAGTGGAATTGATAAGTTTAAATAATTAATTCGTATTGCAATTCAAAATTACCATTTAATAGTTGTAATCTCTCACCTGATTTTATTGATCACAGTATTTTACACAGTTTTTTTGTTACCTTTTAATTTCGGTTTTTTATGTAATTTAATTCTTTTCGCCCTTCAACAATACAATACACTCTCTGTGTCTTACTAATCCTGATTTGAATTCTAACATCAACTTTTATATATAAAAGTTTGAATCGGCTTACAAAACGAACCATCGAATGAATAGAAAACGCAGACGAAGAAAAGCGGAAACTTTCCGTCTGCTTATTTCATCGTTTCTTTAGTCTCATCATTTTTTTTGGGGGGGAATGGTCTGTACGTTGACTTGAATATTATTCTTATTTAAAAATCTCCAGAATAATTGTATCGTTAAATCCTTATTTCGTATGTACATACACACGTGGTTTGATTTGATTCAATTTAAAGTGTAAATATCCAAGACAGAAAATATTGACCTCTTGATGCTTGGGTAATTTGTGTTGTAAACTATATTGGGTGGATTTGTGTCTGGGTGTTTTTATGTGCATATGGGTGGATGTTTAAGAATTACAAAAGACATCGTACGCGTTCGTCGGGTTAATATAAGAGCTTTAGTTAAGGAGATAACGCGCTTCTAAAAGATGGGAGAGAGATCGTGCATTATTCAACATTCGAGGGTGGATCAGTACAAACACACACACACACATACACTGGAACACAGACACAGTTGTTAGAATTTTTGTTCCATGACACGAACAAGTCGAGATTTCATCATCATGATGATGATGATGATGATGACGGTGACATTTATGTAAATCACACAACCGACTTATTACAGTTTTAGATTTCTGTGATTTCGGGGGTGTTTTTCTGTTGTATTCGGGCCTTACACATTATTTCTACATTTTCATTATGATTTATGTTGAAACGTGTCTGGTTATAAATTGTAACTTTTACCAACAAAACTAACATAAATTCGCTAGATTAAATGGATGAACTTGAAACTTGAATGTCTGAAAAGGCGTATTAACCTAAATCAAATTGACATTGACCGATTTTTTTGCCCCCCAACATTAATACAGCCATATATTTCTATAGAGATATTGAAGTTATTACGGTTTTTTTTAACAATTCATTAAGCCAACATATAGGGTTAAAATCCCTCTAGGATAATATCGGATAAAATGGAGAAATACCTGTTTGAATGTGTGTAAAAGTTCAACAAAGTTAGCTAAGAGTTTCTCTAATCGGATCGATAGTGAAAAAAAGTTACCCCCCGAATAATAATAATGAAAAAAATATATAAATGGGCAAGAACAAAGTTATATCAGTTAGTGCCGAAACTCTATTATAAAAGGACCATTATCCTTTCTCACCTTTTTCACTCATAAAAATGAAAAAGTTACGTATTACTACACCTGTGTGCTAGACAGTTTACAAACTCTTCAAATCAAACTTTGAACATCCACCGTTTTATTACCGGTTATTTATTTTCAGATGATATCCAAAAGGCTGAATGATATGCCAGCGGACCATCGGCCAAAAGGAAATCGAACAACTAGTTTACTATTTTCTAGAATAAGTCGTGCTATTTTTTACAATCTTGACAGATAATTGAAGGATTTTACGTGTTATATCCTAAAACTCGAGTTCAGAGTCATATTTCAGTTCAATGCAATAATCAAAATCAGTGATGTGCCTGGATTGTATTGATTTTTGCAATGGACTCTCGATTGATCAGGATTTTGAGAATTTTTGGGAGCCGCATTCCTCCCCAAAATTGAGTAATTTTAGAAGAGGCTCATTAGTTGTTCTTGAGTTAAACTTTTGCCTTCAAATTCATTCTTTAGAGGAGTAAATTTTCTGTGAACTCTATGAATTTATTTTACACAAGATTTGCAAGATCAAAAACGCAAATGTGTGATTTCGGTTATTTCGCTTGATCGTACGCTTTTATTATATTTCAAAATTATTGTGTAATTTATTCACGAGCTATATTGGAGATTGACAATTGGGAATTACTGCAATAATCTGTTGTTCAACATTTTGTAATATTGTGTAATGTGGAAAGCGTAAACAAACAGATAAATATCGTAAATCTCATGAGTCGGGGAATGTTCTATACGAAACTGTATCAGTTGAAAATAGTATTACAAGCCAAAGAAGAATTGAAATTTTTACTATTCAATGGAGTTGAGTCCCAGATGCACTCGGCCCTGTTGATTCGACACAATTTCCTCAGATATTACGTTTTGTAAGTCTTACCAAACAATATACGATTTCTTGTTTCGCCGCAGATGTTTTTAATTGAAATGCCGTCACTATAGATCGGTGTCATTTACGAGGAGTTATTTTTTTGGCCAATAGGAATTAGCAATTAGTATCAGCTCCAAGATGGAGCAAGGCAAATTCTAGTCTCCTGACAAATTTGTATAGAGCGCATTGGCCACAGCCGTTGTACTTGCATAGTCTATCTTTTCTTGTGAAACGTTTTTCTTTACAAATAGTGTCCGAACGTAGAGAAGCAGTGGACCAGTTGAACTGCTACCGTGACGTCGTGACATTACGGGAAAAACAGGTGCTCTCTCTCACTATTCACAACGCGGCTCGTCAGGGACAACAAACTGATGATTCACCCATAGAAATTTAAAAAAAAACAACAAACTTCAAAATTATGAACACATTTTTTTTGATTTGTTCTACGTGTCTTTTCTTATAAATTTATGTAAATATATGCATTAAAATTAAACTACGCAAAACGGGGTACTTAAGAAAATATTTAGTTTTCAGGGGTTTAAATATGCTGAATCTTCCTTTTTTTAAATGGAATTAAAGTAGATAAATCAAATTTTCAGCTGCCACAATTTTTTTTTGCGGGCAAAATGGGGTACCCCTCCAAAAAGTAAGGAAAACATTTTTTTATAATAAAATTAAGTTAATAAATAAAAATCATGGACGCAATGTCAGAAACAACTTTTGAGCATTTTAGAGACATTTAATGAAAAGAAATTTTTTTTTGAGTGAATTTTTGGGGTAGCCCATTTTGCCCGCCTACCCCGTTTTGCCCTACAGTATCCTATATATTCTCTATTATTGAAATATAAACTTTTCTGTTGATTTGTTACTGTGAAATGTATCGTGTTGACTGCTAAACGCCCGGACTATTTTTCATTACCAGTCCGGCCCTGTATAGAGATATTTTGGAAAAGACGTGAGTTGATGTGGGGCGCAAACTTTTAGACAAAGCTTTTTCCTATTAATTTCTTAAGGTGCAGTCAATAGATTACTTTCACGAGTATGGACAGGTTCTTCAAATAATAACGACATTTGGAAATTGTTCCCATCTACGAATATGTGCCAAACAAAGATGGTTGCTAACTGATTTAATTTTTTACAAAACATGAAAACAAAAATGTGATGATCGTTGACAGGAAATGCTGAATAAAAGAGAGCGGGATCTATATTTGGTTGAAGATGCTAAAAGGGTTAACTTTACAATTGGATATCGGGACGACATAAACCAGCCAAAGTTGCATATGAAAATAAACAATTTTCGGAAAGAATTCGATTTCGCATTCGATTTTTTTTTTAGATTATTGCAAAATTTTGGCAAAAATGTTCACTTAAATCACTGATAAACACATTAATAATAAATAAATAACGTTAGGTGAATTATTAATTTTCTTTGTTTTATCTTCTGAATCGTAGACATTGATGAGGAGTCGACAACTTCAATAATCCTTCGTCTATTCAAATCGATCAATAATATCTTTCTTTTTTTCAAGAAACGTATTAATTAGAATGCAACATTTCAATATTTAATACGTCGACAAACCCGGTAGCGTTTCATAAAAATGCGCAACGTTTAAAGTTATGATTAAGAAACAGTTTAACTGGCACAGGGGCTGCAAAACAATACACGAGGACAAAGATACAGACAATATCCTTTTTGAAAAGTGGAGCGTGTCTATAAACGCCTACAACAATACTTTGATGTTTGATACAATAAAAACGCGTCGATATATGGCTACAAAAGCCTCCTTCTGTTGTTCTGTACTTTAAAAATAGTTTGATTTATTTGTTGCCCTGGCTATCGGTGAAATAAAACTGATTAGAACAAAGTTTCTGTTGAGTTCCTAGTTCCGTAGAAGAGCCCAAAAAGTGTGGCTGCAGTCAAAACTCACCCCCTCCCCCGTAGCGTTTTAATACAATATAAACAATTATTCAACGATTAAAACATTACAACGAACCCAACATCTCGTATAAATCATGGATTCTTGTAAGTGTGCGCGCAAATATATAATGAAAGTGGAAGATTATTTGCACACAACGGCCACAATTTACTAGCAGATGGTGTGAAATCTTGTACGTACCCCTAATATATAGGTATCCAGAAGTGTGTGTTAGTGTATGTATTTTCCGCTTAGGTGGTTAACGTGAATTAAGTCTCATAGTATCTCAAAGGAGGTAGCTTGAAATTAGGGGGAAATTGTGGCAGGCGGTGTTGTATCTCGCACTACCATACAAACGATACCGTTGTCTCAAGAATGTAGCGGGTGGTTGGTGGTGGTGGTGGTGGCGGATATTGCGCGTCTCAAACAGCTTTACGTTAAAGTATAGAAGAAGAAGAACGTTATTAAACAACTTTATATTCGAGTAAATCGTCTTTAACTTTTCTCATAACGTTTCGATAACTTTTATGTGTTATAAAATAACATATAGCCAATTTATTTTGATGCATTCTGTGTCGCTGTATGGAGGCGGTCGTCGTCTACATCCAAGGGGAGGGATTTTAATTAAAACAATAATAATAGAAACTGAATCGATTTGTTTGATCTAAGACGCGTCTTATTCCATTATTCATTGCAAGTTATTATCTAATACGAGTCGTGTTGTTTGTTGTTTCTATCCCCGTTCAGAATTTGTTTCTATTTTATTAAAAATATTCCAACCTATTTTATCAAAAAAAAAAAAAAAATTGATAGCCTCCCTAGAAAAACTTGTTATCCAGTAGAGTACAAAAGCAACAACAACCAACAACAAAGTTGATTTAACGTTGAGAATATTCCCGGCTTAAGTGCGGCTATTGACGATTTATTTGAAATCTTGTAGTGATTTAATTTTCTTTTCACCAAATCGTTGTTGTTTTCATAAGTAATCAGATAAGGACTGCAAAGGTTGGATTTAATGAAACAGTACGCTAATGATGAGCGATAATTATTTTGACATTTTTTTTGCTTTTCTTGTGTAACCCCATCCCATTCGTACTTTTATTTCTCGACCTCTTGCCATTTCTTATTAGCCCACTTATCTGAAGAGTGTCGGTATTCAATTAATACACGAATTAACAAAACAGGAATTCTCTACTGTTATTAAGCGTTAATTAATTTGAGATCAAATAAAATGTTGATGATGTGGTTTTGTTTTAGTGACGCAATTCCATCGAATTGATGAGGATTTACATAAATCACTCCTAATCGAATTATATCTATCAATAATCTAATTTTTGTTTATTATCTTGTTAGTCTATTATTTGAAGGTTTTTTTTGTCCGAAAATTATAGCGTATTTGAGCGATCAAATTATGCCTGCAGTCAAATTAATTTGGAGAAGAAACCCACAAATGCTAGTTTAGAGGATCTTGGAGCAGTGTCACACGAATCAAGCAGGAAATCTTCAAAGATTCTTAAGCCCTCAGCAAGTGCGCATTCGCAAACAGCATCTGTGAACGTTTGCAAATGGGTGTAAACACAATAAACGTTTAGTACAAACGTTTGCAAATGTTTGATTGTACGATGCGCTTGAGTACGGAGCTTTAAGAGAACAGAGGAATTTCCCCAATTTAATTCCAAGAATTTTGTGCTAAATTAATTGATATTTCTGTAGCTACATGGATCGTTTTGTATTCAAATACTTTTAGAATTGTCTTTTTGATCCATTTAAAGCTATCTGTAGCTCGTCTGATTAATGTTTTCTTTTAGAGAATGTCTTGTAAATGTTGACGCAGTTGCTAATTTCGTTGGTGATTGACGGAGTTAATTCATATAATTAATAATGTTTAGTAAACTATGAGGAACACGCCTGTTACATGGATATTTGAAGAGTAAGAAGATCCATGTAGCTGCTCAAGAAACTTTATATTTCCACTTTATTCACATTATAAGTTATTGAAAAATGCGTCGATTACATAATTAATTGTAGCGCGCAATACAAAAATGTACTCTTCAATGATTCCACTAAGAATTGGTAGTTATTTGAAGCAGACACAGAACCGCGTAGCTACATAGATATTCGCTTTTCGATAGCATTTTAATACTAAGATTTTCAACTTTCATAGCTACGACAATTGTGTAATCAATAATGAATTGTCGATAATTTGAGTGATAATAGCACCCGCGTAGTTAATTTGCATATTTAATACAAGAAAAGCGATTGAAATGTCTGCATTGCTGATTAGCATTTAAACGCTACTCAGGGGAACGTTTTTTAACAATGTTGAACGAATTGTGGCTCAACAGACACCCAAAAACACTAGCTTTACTCTCGTCGCCGTTTAGTTTGAACTTTGTAGAATTTTGTTGAATACTATCAGAAATTCAAACAACTGAACAATCCACGTAACTATAGTTAGATAGAATAGCCTCAGAGCGTCTAATACCTAATAGTCTAGGCAACATCTGCCATTTTAGTGAATTTCTCTTCCAAGGCGCCGAAAACTATGATCCAGGGCTCATTCGATTCGAAATGACCTCTAGAAACTTTTTGGAAAATTTGAAGGTGCGCCAGCAAAAATTGCAAAAGTTATAAACAATTTAGTAAAAAAAATGGGGGTTTGATTTTTTGCAAATATAGCGGAAACTATTAAAGATATTCAAAATTTGAAAAAAGATCCTTAAAAAGGAGGAAATTTCCTAAAAAGAGCCTACCTTCCGGAATTCTACCCCTAATATTTCAGCAAATAGAGCTTTGAGTTCCTCTGATTGTAAATCAGAAACTGGTGTTATTTAGAATTAAGTTGTGAAATAATGCATTTTCTCATTGCTACCCGACTCGAGAAAGCAAGCTTGGTTTCAACTTGATTTCACGCCGCTCTATGTTACTCGACTTGTTTTCGCCTTGGTTGCAATCTAATCAGGTCCTGATTACAATCAGTCTAGGCAACATCTGCCATTTTAGTGAATTTCTCTTCAAGGGCACCGAAAATTATAATCTAGGGTTTATTTGATTCGTAGTGACCTTTCGAAACTTTCTGAAAAATTTGAAGGTGCGCCAGCAAAAATTACAAAAGTTATAAACAATCTAGTAAAAAAAAATGGAGGTTTGGTTTTTTGCAAATATCTCGGAAACTATTAAAGATATTCGAAATTTGAAAAAAGTTCCTTAAAGAGGAGAAAATTTCCTAAAAAATGTTCTACCTTCCGGAATTTTACCACCAATATTTATAATTTTAATTTTGAGGCGAAAATAGCGCTAAAAGTGGGTGACGCGCGTGCTGACCGACACGCACTCTTGAACAATAAACATAATTTTAACCCATTAAATATCAACATTAAGAAATAAAAAAATTCACACATCTTCTAGATACTTGAATAAACGAAAATCCATCGAAAAAAAGTTTAAAATTTACATAAAAACCCTGATAATTGTTAAACTAAAAACCTAAAATTTTTTTCACTTCTTGGAGCTATTCTTGAAAGGTAGGTATTAGAAAAAATTCCTGTTGGAAAAATAAAAAAAATGTTAATTTTCCACTTTGTTATTAACAATCTAAGATGTTAAAATTGTTAATTAACAAATGCGTTTTTAAGCAATAATTTTTTTTAATTTCCAATTTGTTCGTATTCTTACTGTTTAAACTAAAAATGATTCTTTATAATTTCTTACTCTAATTATTTAAATAATTGCTATAAAAAAATGCATTGTTCATAAGATAATTGAATTTTTTGTTGTATTTTCATCATCAATAAATATTATGTTCTTTAAGAACAAAATCGTTTCTTAAATTTTTTTTATTGCTTAAAAACGCATTTGCTAATTAACAATTTTAACCTCTTAAATTGTCAATAACAAAGTGGAAAATTGAATTTTTTAAATTTTTCCAACGGGGATCTTTTCTAATGCCTTTCAAGAATAGCTCCAAGAAGTGAAAAAAATTTGAGGTTTTTAGTTCAACAATTATCAGGGTTTTTATGTAAATTTTAAACTTGTACAAATTAGTTAATTAACAAAAGCATATCTAATAAAATAATTACGGGAAAAAACTTTTTTCAATATATTTTCGGTTATTCAAGTGTCTAGAAGGTATGTGAGTTTTTCTATTTCTTAATATTGATATTTAATGGATTAGAATTATTTTTATTGTTCAAGAGTGCGTGTCGGTCAGCACGCGCGGAACGCGCGTCGTCCTCTTTTAGCGCTATTTTCGCCTCAAAATTAAAATTATAAATATTGGTGGTAGAGTTCCGGGAGGTAGGACTTTTTTAGGAAATTTCCTCTTCTTTAAGGATCTTTTCTCAAATTTCGAATATCTTTAATAGTTTCCGAGATATTTGCATAAAACCAAACCCCCAACTTTTTTTTACTAAACTGTTTATAACTTGCAATTTTTGCAAAACTCTCTAGAGGTCATTCCGAATCGAATAAACCCTGGATCATAATTTTCGGTGCGCTTCAAGAGAAGTTCACTAAAATGGCAGACTATAAGACGGCCGGATATTTGGGCCGGATATTGTAGCTTATCATCAACATTGACTTGGCGAAGATTTTGATCGATACTTGTCGGCTATTTAAGCACTCGTGTACGCTATTTTTCATTCACGTCAACTTTTTTAAATACACTTTTCTTTTTGTCCGTTGAAATTCAAATTGAAAATGTTTTTATAACAAACCCGCCCGTTCATCAAGTCGCTTCATATATACAAACACGAATAAAAAATAACGCATTTAATCAATGTTAACTCTATGTGTATGAATTATAAACAATTGAATTTACATATTGTGTAATTGTATGTGTTTATGATAAATTCGCTATCTACGAGATAATAATGTCAAGATAAAATATTTACATACTATTCAGGTATTTATTGATGGAAATCAAAAAGGTTAATTATAGCGTATCTTTTACGAAAAAGTACAAAAGAATTATTTAAAAAAAAAAGAAAAACCCGTAACCCTCCCCATTAATTACTTATTTATAATTATAATTTATTGTCAATTCATAGCCTACTCTGTTATAGATAGAATTCGAATTCACGCTAAATAGATAGAACGTATATACAGATCGATAAATATCCACTATCCTTGTTGTGTACATTTCTACGATTGTCTGTGACCTTGGTTACGGTGTGTTCATTCTAATGAATTGGACAGAAACGGTATGATAATCCATAAATGTCGCTTAAAACGATTTTCTTTAAAACATCCAAAAATTCGTACCATTTTTTCTGGATATTGTTGTTTCTGTTTTTTTTTACCAATTGTTATGAGTGTCCTGTAACACAACTCTATCCAACACGTTGGTAATAAATCAAGTGATTCTCAGTTTGTTTTTACGATTCCCAAATGACCAATTCCAACAACTACATAATAAATGTCCGTTATTAATTTTAACTACTGAATTTGTAATAATGAAAATGAAAGTTATATTGGATTACCAATATTAAGGAGAGCGCCATTATTATTATTATTATTATTATTATTATTATTAGTGGTAACTATAGTAGATATATAGAGAGACAGAGAGAGAGATAGAGAGAGAGTACATAGGGAATGTCACGTTTAGCAAACATTGCGCCCGTGGTGGTAGTTGCTGTTGGTGGTGGTGCTGCAGCTGCTGCTGCTGTTGTTCTATGTTAGCAAAGGTCTGTCTGTAAGAACCCTGGGAGTCTTTTCCATTATGGTGCTGATTACAGGCAGTAGCTCAATTCCAATAACAGGCCCTGAGGAGATCGTTAATTATTTAAACAGTTCGATATCGAACCGTGCGTCTCTGTACGTGAACCAAACATTTTCTACGTTTACCATTAAATTATTTATATTATTCGATATCTACCAATTCGTCTACGATATTAGAGGGTTTGGGAAATTTGTACATAAATTTATATCAAATACCAACGTGTGAGCTCCATATACGAAAATTCGTACTATATATCGATAATTAAATCATAATTTTCATTTACGACTCAAAAAAAAATCTCCACACCGTTTAAACTGTCACAAGCAAATTGGGGTGTAATCACAGATCAACCCTCAACAAGAGAGCAAAACACCTACACAATTAGCGCTTTGAAAATTCAACAAAATGTCACATGAGTTGGGACTGATTGTTGATCAGCTCTCGATTTTTTATTTCCTATAAGATTTCCTTATGAATAAAGCAATGTGTGCGAACAGGTTGAATTCGATGAGAAAAAAATCGTGAAAAATAGAATGCATTGTATTCTGGACGGTTTTACCATTTATCAATAAATAATGTTTGGCTTGAAAGGAAAGCGGAATTTTGTTGCATCGATTCACCACCACAACGGTTTTGTTTTGAATAAAATATATTTTCATTTTCTAGAAAAGTTCCCATTCGAATTTGTCAGAAATTAAAAAAGTTTTAATCAATTTGAATGTCCGAGAGGGTGGCAAATGTCGAAAATACTCTGCAACACGAACATTTTTGACATATTCGGTATTCAACGAGGAATTTAAAGAAAAATCAAGCTTCCTTTGTGGTAAACAAGCGAAATTTAAATATTTCAATAACAAACTGAAAGCTGAAAAGCAGATGGTAGTAGAGTGGAGAGGCGAATAAAAAAAAACGAAGAGAAATAACTGAAAACTCCAACATGAAACATCACGTTGTTGTTGTTGTTTGGAGAAGTTTCCTAAAAGAATTGAGTTACAGTTGGGAATTTCTGCCTTAAGATAGAAACTTTTCTAATGTGGAAAGCATGAGGGAAAATACAAATGTGGAATAGTTTGATTTATCGTTTTTCCCCTCTTTTTTTTTTTGGTTTGTTTGAATCGTTTAATTCTAGATTTACGCTACAACAAGTGGCAGTAGTAATTCCGGCTGTCCATTTGTATTTCACGTTACACGACATTGTCACACCGTCATTTCCACAAGAGTGAAAAATTTGATATGTGCTCGACGATAAGTGGGGGTTGATATATGAATTTTATAATAATCTTGCGGATTATAAGCACTCCAACATCGTCATCGTGTCACGCGATCTTTACGGTAGTTGATGCCTACTCACCTTCATCATGATTACTGCCCAATAAGATTTCCATATCTTCATAATCACCTTCAGCTAACATATCCATTGGATGTTTCGGTAGGAAGATACCATCAACGGTGGGTGTCGATGGAAATCCTAAAATCCCCGAATACGAGTTCCATTGTTGTAATGAGATTGTTTTTGCATCAATCGCACGCATACAATCCATCACTTGATGTGGACGATTCTCTAATAAACTAACATTACAACCACAATCTTCAACTAGTACCCGTCCAATTTGTTGGGCCCGTTCACCCGACATATAGCTCCATGGTGCATTCATTGTGCCCGATTGTAATATGCCACGTCGGGCTAATCCCTTTGTTACAGGACTTAATAGATGTATACTAACTGAACCGCCACCAGCTGATTCACCGAATAATGTAATCAAATCGGGATCACCGCCGAAAGCACGGGCATTCTCTTTAATCCAACGTATCGCTAATGCTTGGTCCCATAAGCCCATATTACCGGGCGCCTCTTCACTGCCCCGTGGAAAATACTTATTTAAATATAAAAAACCGAATGCACCGACACGGTATTGCATCGATGCAACAATAACATCACTAGTTGCTGCAATAATATCGGCATCGTAAATTTCTAATGTTGATGTGCCGCTCATATAACCACCACCATAAATCCAAATAAGTATCGGTACTTTCGGTCGCTCTTGTATTGGTTTATCAGCATGATGCCGTATCCGTAACCGTTGCGGCACCCAAACATTCAAATATAAACAATCCTCTGAAATATTCGTGTTTGGATTCCACATTTCTTCACCTTCAAAACCCGGAAAGTATTCGTAGCGTTCTTGATAGCAAGAATTTGGTAGTTTGGTGGCATCTAAAATACCATGCCATGGATCTATGGGTACCGGTCGACGGAAACGCAACTGTTCAATTGGTGGTTTCGCAAATGGTATACCGGTGAATACGTGCACTTCCCGGCCTAAGACCGTTTTCGAAGAGCCACGTATCAAGCCACTGGTTGTTTCCACAACTAGCGGATCACTATGGTAATCTTTGGATTGTGGTGGTCTTGTTGTTGTTTCTTCACTGGGCCATGAATAGCCCAACACAAGAACAACACTTGAACATAACACAAGACACGACACTCGAACTAACGGTCCCATTATTATTACAAACTTTTTTTTATCAAGAACACAACACTATTTTAGAAATCGGCACAAATTAACTCATTTTTTTGTCGAACGAATCGATGCGATTAATAGAGAGACGCGTTGTTTTTTTGTGTGTTTGTGTTTTGGACAAAAAGAGCGCAACTTGACGGATACGCTGAGATGGTTGACGAGCTGGCACAGACTGTGGCCTCACGCTACCATGGCTGCCCCGTCGCAGGCTTGCGCCGCGCGTTCGTCTACCGTCTTCTGTTGCTGCTTGGCTCTACTATCATCATCATCATCATCATCATCATCATCATCATTTTACAATTCTCAGTGACGATTTAATTTAAAAACATTTCAATTTTACGTATCAATACTAACTCCATTATTCAATCCGTCCATCTTCATCCCTCAATCGTTGACATTTCGTTTAGATTACAACACACCAAAAAAAAAAACAAAAAAAAAACAAAAGGAATGGATTGTTTATCACAGTGGAGAAAGAAGAAAATGCCGTTATGAAGTCCCTGTACGGATATCATCATAAAATCGATCAATTTCCCCATCTCTTTTCTGCACACTTTTCCGAACCCAATCCCCCCCTGCCTTTCTATTAGAATTCTTTTGACATTTTATACGTCAAGAATCTACTTTATAGTGTGTTAAATTTATATAAAATACTTTATATATCAATATCTATGCTATGAACAACAGCGATCTATGATGACATGAGTGGGGAAATTTGATGGAAATTTCAATTTTACGACTTATTTCTGTTTAGATTTCAGTGAAATTGACTCATATTGCTATTATCCATTTATCTTAATAAATTTATTAATGAAGACATTTGGTCCAATTACAGAGGCGGCCGGCAATTTTCTTTTTCATTGCAAATTAAGCGACAAAAACGATGCTCGAAACTAGTTCGATTTATCGATAAACAGGCAGTTTTGATGTAATGTGTGTGTGTTGGCCCTAGCAGGTGGGGATGTTGCTGCACTGATTGTTCTAGTCATGTAGAGACCGAGCAGGAAAAGCCAATTTGGCTATATCAGCTTCATTAGTGGCTATTATACTGTTTAAAATCGGTACGGTTCGCTATAATATTGAATGCTTGACAAATCTGTTGAGTAGAAAGATGGATAAAAAGAGAGAGATTGGATCAAACAATAGGGAAATTACACTATTTTCTATCGTTTGTCACGTATGTCCACATATCATTTCACATCAATCATTACGATTTCCTCAATCAATTATTGTAAATTTCAATATGGAAAGTTTATCAGAAAGAACTTTAACATCCGGCGAATCGCGTGTGGAACATTTCAAACTAATTTTCTATTCTTGTATTTTGTGTATTATTACGAATGTTTGCTGTATAGAGAGAGGTACGTACACATGAGAATGTGTATTGTTCTAGGTCAGCTATTATAGTTTTAATCAATTGATATTATGCCAGGCTGAGAAATCATAATTTGGGAACAAACCATCTGACCTTTACTATTATTATTATTATGATTGTTGTGATTCCGTGACTACAATTCATAAACACTAACAGTCGAATAATTCGGTAATTAAATTTTTTAAATTATTTTGTAATTTCGCTACGATTTTTTGTTGCGTTTTTGTTACAGGATTGGTCGTTTGTTGTTGTCTTCTACACAACCGTTCTTCACGACTAGCACAATTAGTGTTGAATGTGTAAAGCTAGTCGTAGTAGTAGTGAAACTATGTGAGGATATTGCAAACAAAGACCTATTCTATTATTCATACTGTGTTTGAAACCGGACTATATTAGAAGGTGTTGAGTTGGTCTCAAACAACACACATACACGAGAATCCCAGATAAATCCAATTAATAATTCGGTTGAGTTGGTAAATAATAGAGAATTGAAATGATTTTTGTATTGAGATGAATTTCGAATTGATCAACAGTAAAATGCAACTCGTATTGTTTTATTGGGGGAATTTTATTTTTTGTGGAAAAAATCATCAATTCTATATTAACAGTATGAGCTTTTACTAGCGATCAGTTTAAGCGGCACGTTGTGCTACGCTATTTAATTCGTTCAATTTACGACTACAACTTTCTACTGTAAAACGTTTTGTTAATTTAACGCTCTTACGTAAATCGTGTGATTTATGCGAGTGTTTATTCGATTGTCTAATCTTAAAAAATCTAGTAGTCTAGTGATAGTGCTAGTGTCGATTGGCGTGAGGTAAAAACTGAAAAACTTCTTTTGTTTTCACATGCACTCCATTCGCATCATCTCGAGCGTTCCAACAAAAACGCTGATTAATTTAGGGTGCTGTGTTATTTCATTACCTTTTTTTTTGGAGTAAGCACATAGTGGAGCGGAGAGCAGAGAATCGAGCAACGCGGCGAGCAAATCAACGGAAACAAACACATGTTTGACATACAGTGACGAGCAAAGCTGCTCGCTCATACAAGTTTGATTTCTCCACTTTGCTCGTTTTGTAGAAAATGGACGTTGAAGTAGTGGGATAAATTAGCCAACATTTTGGATGATATTCGCCTGTGTATGCAATTTATTTATGTACTCTCTGCTCGCTGTTCTGCTGTCTGCTCCACCATGTGCTTAGCCTTCGAAATTTAGCAGTTTTGGATGTGAAAGTGATAGTGTATTAATTGCTTAGATTGGTGGGACGTGGTGGCCAAAGGCTGTAAAATTTTCTTTCTATTGCACGCGTAATTTAGACGCCAAGAGTATTTTTCAGTAGTGCTTCAGCGCCATTGTCACGTCTCCAAAGCGATTTTCTTCTTCTTGATTTGATCAACAATACTGACCAGTTATGAAAAACTGTAAGTTTTATAAAAAAGAGAGTCACAGTGAAGCAATTCCAACACTGCATACCTGTATAGAAGGCTTTTGTGAAAAACTATGCTATTCCATTGATAAGCTAACTCCTTTAGTATCTGAAAACTAGCTGATTTTCTCATAAATATTCTACTTTTGTCCTGGCAAATTTGCACAAGAACAACTACTTGCCGAACGTAGCTTGGCCCCTTGCGCAGTGGACAATTTTCGTTTCTATAGTGGGGAGTAATTTCTGTAATGTTCGTCACGTTATACAGATCGGTACACTTTGGGGCAAATGATAGCGCTAATTCGCCAATATTCACCACTCTTATTCCGAGTCTTATTGTAAAAGAGTTTCTCAATATAACATATGGGAAGTTGCAGCGCTGACAATAAAATAAACATATAAGAAAATTTTAAATTAACTAAAATTCTTGCTCGGATTATACTTTCCAAGTAATGTTGGTTTGAGCTCTTTGTCACACAGAGGTGCTCTCTAGCTATCATCTGCGCATTTCACGGGCCAAGCTACGATCGTCAAGTAGTAAATTGCAGTTCGTAGAAAAATTGTGTTTATTCTTGTAACTTTAGTTTGCTTTGCCACACCTGTATATAGAAGTACCAATCATCAGGAGCGTATAGAATAGAGCCTTCCCGTCATTAGACACATTCTTAAAATTTGTGTTTTCTCTCTAAGTCGAGGATCGCCAGAGCAAAAAATAATGATACTTTTGGGAACGTTCAAAGTGACTGCCTTAGAACGAGACAACTGTAATTGTGGCCATTTTAACAAGCGTTCACTGTATTTTTAATCATCTTGACACTCGTTTAATCACCATATATAAATAAATATATAAATTATCAATTTATATGTCAACTACTATGCCTCTTGGGCATGGCATCTTAGATTAAAATTAACTATAAAATACATAACTAAGTTGGTGTGCGACGTTATTAGTTATATTGTTGTTGTTGTTGTTGTAATAATAACAGTAATACAACTGAACGTATGGTCTTTGTTTCCCTGTGAGAGAGACTTTCGTTATGAGTACGACGAGGAAAACCCCGTTGTGACGTTTGTTGAACGGCTAACTTAACAAGTCAAGGGACATAGGGACTCAATTGTCTAAGGTTTAGATAGTAATAATGACTATAATAGAAACGTTAATGTTTAGTGTGGTTGGTGGCTTGGTAAATTCGGTATAGCTAGGTAGGTGTATACGTACGTTTGGTTTAACAATTAAATTACTTATTTCTATAAAATGTTTTGTTGATTTTGAATGTTCATTTGAGCGAAAAAAAAATGTGCAAAATATTTGAGAATTCATTTTTTTTTAATAAAATATTCAAAACAAGTCTCTCTCAATGTGGAAATGCAATAAAACACCCACGAAAACGGTCCGAAAAGGTCACATGTTATAGTGTTTTTATTATTTATTCGAATCGATACAATAGGTGGGTGGTTTGCCGAATTACTATAAACACTTTAGTTGCACTATCTATTGAATTTTGCATATACAGACTTATCAGTAGAGACCGGATCTTTCACTATATTCAATAAGAGAAGTATTTACAGTCATTGTAGACTTCTCAAAAATCGGAAAACGTACATCTCTACCAGGTGTTTAAGGAGTACGAATGAAGATCAACGTCAACTCAAGAGGGGTTGTGGTTTTCGGATTCCCCGCCCCCCCCAATAATGAGCTCATTTGCCACGTCTAGGTCTGTAGAATAGAAAGATTATACCTTATTTTGCAGCCTTCTATCACAAATGCTGTCTGTTGATTTAATATGGGCGATAGTCCAGGCGCTGAAAGTACTTAAGTATGCATGGAGGGGGCGGCGTAATTTCTTTTGAAAATATGCTTCATTTGATGCCAAGCGAAATTCGTGTTCAATTTTTGTTTATAACAATAAATGAAAAAATAGGGTTATCAGCTCAATAGTTCCGTAATTATTTATAAAATTGAATATATTATGAACTAAATCGGTAGAATATTTATCAAATATTAACTTAGAAGTCAAATATTTGTCGTATACCGTATTTGTTTATAATAAATCCATTTCTTACTAAAAAACGGCTAATTCTATCGTTTTATCCATTATAAATGGTAGAAAATATGAAAAAATCATAGGGAACAATTTTGTAGAAAATTGAATTTTAAACAAATCATGTCATTCGCAAAAATTCGGAAAAACTCACATTTCTTATGTTAAAAGGTCAGATTTTCGAGCGCAGTGCCACATCTACACCTTGAGGACAGCGTTTTTCGCCTTTGTCACTATATAATTAATTAACGAATTGAGATAATGACCTGATTCTAATTTTATTTTGTTTAAAAAGTAATTATTTACATTAAATTTATGAACAATTTCATGAATTCGAGTAATTTAAATATTTTAAAATTAATTTTAATCTATACGCATAACACTCAAAAAATAGTATTCTCACATATTTTTTTAATTTATTCGAGATATTTATTTTCAATAACATTTTTAATTGTTCAAACATGATTTAGCCAGGTACAATTGCAGAAATATATTTTTCTACCGTGATTGTCGAATGAAAAGAAAGAAAAGGTGAAAATCTTGGACGTGTTTCTTATTTATTTATAATATATCTTACTAGAGAGAAAAATGTTTTAAATAATTGATTTTTTAAGTTTTATCTAATAATTGTCATTTATTTTCAATAGAAGTAACTGTTTTAAGTAAATTTGTCATATAGTCAAAAATGCTGTTATGTAACATTTTTTTCGAATATCGTGTAATAATTAAAATACATTCAAACTGAGAAGCAATAAAGTTTCGACATTTTTTTAACAAATTTTGCTTAGAATATTGAATTTTAAACAAAATTAAATTGGAATCAGGTGATTATTTCAATTAGGTAATTATTTATTTAGTGATAAAGTTGAAAAACGCTATCTGCATGGTATAGATGTGGCACTGCGCTAGAAAGTCTGACCTTTAAAACTATATAAGATAAGACATGTGAGTTTTTTCGAATTTTTGCTAATGACATGATTTGTTCGAAATTAAATTTTCTACAAAATTGTTCCCTGTGATTTTTTCATATTTTGTACCATTAAAGTAATATAATGATAAAACTATAGAATTGGCCGTTTTTTTAGTAACAAATACGATAAATATTTGACTTCTAAGTTAATATTTGATAAATATTCTACCGATTTAGTTCATAATATATTAAATTTTATAAATAATTACGGAATGATTGAACTGATAAGCCTATTTTTTATTGATTGTTATAAACAAAAATTGAACACGAATTTCGCTTGGCATCAAACACTTTCTCATCAATTAAGGGCCAATGAAGCATATTAAAAAAAATGCGTCGCCCCCTCCATGCATACTCAAGTACCTCCAGCGCCTGGACTACGAGGGATCAAGAGATCAATTTTTTTCGCTCAAGGGGAAATGCTATGACGCACCCCAAGAGTCGGGGACTATTTTTAGGCTAATCGAACGATACCAACTTTGCAATCTTCCACACATCAGGGAAACAGTTTCCTCTCAACATTCTGTCAAAGGAGTTCCTGTAAAGGATCAAGTTGTGGGGCCACTGCAGTGATTGAAACTCCGCACCGTGTGATTTTCGGATATCACCCCTTCAGTTAGGTGTCCTGCAGAGTGGCGCCTGATAGGTAGGTTGAGCTGGGTGAGGTCCCCAAACGGGAGTTGAATCCCGCCTCTGCGAAGTGAAGTTTTTGTTCTGTTTCAAGATGAATTATTTTATTGTTTATTTTTTTGAACAACCGCTTTCGCCCTGTTACACCATCTTCAGGAGCTATATAGTCAAGTGTTATATTCAGTCGCATCAGTACACCGAAACCGGTTGGTTTGATTTCACAAAATTTCAGTTGAAATGTCAACCCTGTACGTTCTTTGCATTTTCACATTTAAAAATATTTCGATTTCGTTCAAATTCCGGAAAACTGACAGGAAGATATAATAAATTTACTCATTCTTAATAGACAATCGTGTATTTATCAGGAAATCAGAATCGGCGCTTGATAGGATGATTAAACTGGGTGAGAATCCCGCCTCTGCTAAGTCAGAATTATAAAGTTTTTGTTCTGTTTCAAGATGAATTCTTTTATTGTTTATTTTTTTGGACAACCGCTTTCGCCGTGTTACACCATCTTCAGAAGCTACATAGTAGTAGCATCAATACACCGAAACCGGTTGGTCACGTTGTACGTTCTTTGCATCTTCACATTTAAAAATATTTCGATTTCTTTCAAAGTCCGGAAAATTGACAGGAAGATATAATAAATTTACCCACTCTTGATAGACAATCGTGTATTTATCAGGAAATCAGAATCGTTTGCGGAAATCAATTCATAAAATAAAAATCTTGATGTTGACTTTTCAATTTTGCTGTGCTATTTTCTTTTGAAGACAATTTTTTTTGTGACCCGTTTGATTAGTATTTTTTTCTAGACGGATCGGAAGCTTCAAATTCGTCTCAAAAATCTCTAAATAAAAACAGAATATCGAATTATAAATTGATAATAACGCAAAGTTCAAATCCATATTCAAAGCTTCTTAATTTTATGAAATTGTTAATGGACAAAATAAAATGTGTTAACCGTTTTATATAGTAAACTACTAGAAAAGCTTAACGTTGTTAAACTAACAACAACTTAAAAGGATATGTAGTTAAGCTGGGAAAACGTTAAAGCTTTATCTTTATAAAAGGAAATTCACAAAAGGATGTTTTGCGAAATTCCCAAACAACTTTATATAGATTTTTTGTGTTAAGCATTTCGTGTAGTGGTACGATAGACGTTGTCAAAACATTGCATGCTGATCGTTAATGAAACCGATTGTCACGAAGATACTAATTTTGCAATATTCATACACCTCCACATACAACCACCACTAGAAGAAATTGTCGGAAATAAATCATTTTCGTTGCAATAGTTCGTCAATGTCAGAGCAATCAAATCGTTATTAATTTATTGACACACGCAGGCCGTGGCGGAAAAATTGTGTATATAGACGCACAACCACGGAAAGAAAGACGCTTGAAAGCTCGACTTTACAACTCCAGGGTATGATAATTTTCCACATCAGTATTCATAGCTTCTAAACGATTTAAAATTGTCTCTCATCTTATCACAGTTTCAAATAACCGATAATTCTCTAAAGATTTCTGTTTTTATTTCTGTCCAAAAAAAAAAAAATTTGTGCCGTTGTTGCGGCAAAAACGTCGTTTAAATTACAACTTGTACACCCCGAGTTGAAATCTAATCCGACATATCATCCAATGTATGTTGTTGGGGGGGATTAAAGAAGTAACTAGGATGTCGAAACAGGTCTGACAGGTGGTAGAAGAGATAGCCGCCAGTACAGCTACTAGCCAGCTAGGTGAGCTTATATTGATTTTCCAGAAATGTAGGTATACACGTCTGTCTAGGCTACCTACACCTAGATATTTATTTATATCAACATTTAAACAAACAAATTTTTCGCCACTTTTGTTGCTCTTGAATTAAGAGAAGTTGTAGAGAAATATTTGGTGGAGGGATATTGGAAAGTTTCCACTTTAACAATCGATAATTTTTCGAGGATTATCAAGTTATCAAATCAGTTTTTACTTGAATTTTACAAGAGTAGATTGTATTTTAATTGCTCCAAGGCAATTTTCAAAACTTAATTCATTTTATCCAGCGTTTGTTTTTATGTTGGAACCGCAGTCAAAGTTTTGTTTGTACGCACAAAAAAATCAAGTTTCAAACAAATATTTGTCGGTCATTGAACAACATTTAGATCAAATTAAAATCTCTCTATCAACTTTATAACTAGAAACATTGATCGAAGCAATTAGAAATCAATTAATTGAATTAATTATGATTTATTTTCGTCGACATGCACTCAACATGTAAACCATTTATCAATATTTCAAAATATCCAACGAGAATTGTGGGTCACACAATAAATAGATACGGAAATGTGATGATCGATAAGTCGTTTATAAAAATTGTAAAGAAACTGGGTTGAGTGTGCGTTTCTCATTGTCACAATCTCTTAAGACAGTCTCAACTATTAATAAGTCGAGATAACTAGAAATAGCCGCTAGTTATGTAAATAAACAAGTAAAAGAAAAATTGAGGCCCCCAACTGCACCCCCAATAATTTATAATGTGTTGAAACTGATATCCATTCAAAACGATGATTATCTATCAGTCATCACTGTCCATTTTGCGCTTGATTAATGTTATATAGTGTTAAAACCGTTATTTCACCTGGCGCATCCGCCAGAATCCACCTCCATCTCCGACTGTCACTCTGCTAGTACCTACAACAACAACAACAACAACGACGACGATGGCAACGACAACGGCGTCATCCCAGATCTCTCTTCTCTCACACACCCGTCCCCAGTTTTTCCACCACCACCACCACCACCATCGATCTATCTCTATCTAACACGACCACCCATCTCCCGGTGCCTTTCTACGACTCACCTGGCCTTTATCGACCGACGCGCACACACACACACACACCGCGTACAATGTGTCAGTAATAAATAACGCTCCTTCCTTTTAGAAACTGTTAATTATTTTTTCTCCCTGGATGCCTATAAGAGTAAGTAATTCCACGACCGAATCAAGGGGGGGTGTCAGCGATATTGTTATTATATAAGAGTGGGGGGCGGTATTGTTTTTTCGTTGTTGTTTGATTCTCTCTTTTGGCACACCACCGATGCTATCAAACAATCAACTGAAACTCTCCAATAAGTTTTCGAGATGTTGTCGACAGTTTCATTCAATTTAGTTTTGCTTTTCTAAAACGACGAGAAAGAACGAACGTAGAGATAGTGTGTGTGTGTGTTGAAGAGTTGAAGTACTTTGGACCACAATGCTCTCTCTCTGAAACTTCACTCATCTGTTAACATATTAGAATACGACAAAAGTTAACGGAATTTCTTGGAGATAGGGAGAATTCAATTTAACACTACATTACTTGAATAAATATCATCTAGCTTTTCAGTTAAATAATTAATGATGGATTTTTTGGTTAAACAAATAACGATTTCCTCGTTTGTTATTCAATGTTATTCTGATTTTAAGTTAATATGAGCTTAACATATTTCGTTGTATGTGTGTCTAATCTTTATTACACAACACGGTACATACTTTACTTTTAGCTTAATACATGTCACCTACATTTCAGTTTTATTCTATTCCTGGATTGAAATCAATTTCGCCTGTAATGGGAATCTGAACTTTAATAATGTAATTCTAGTTTTTTTTTTCTATAATTACTCACAGATGAATCTCTGATCGGTAAGATTCTCTATAATAAATATGGACCGGATATTGTTCTTTTAATTGTTTTGATTCTATTCGATGTGTTCGTGTACAACTGGCCGTAATGTATTCATAACTAGACGGCGGCAATTAAACGATTAAGCTTTTTATTACTTCACACTTTCGCTGCCACTTTCTAGATTGTTAACAGAATATTACTCTACCGCGTGTTCGCGTCAAGTGTGAATCCTCAAATATCTCGTTTGTTTATGATTTGAAATGGAAAAGTATCTAAAGAAATTCGACTACAATGTCTATACTTCAATTGACCGACACGATTTTCGTTCTAGCTATTTTGGAAATGCCAAAACGTCATATAGGGTCTCGAAAATTACTCACTATTAGGAAACCAATTACCTACAATGAATACTGCGACTGAATTTGATATGAAAATAATTTTTTCTTTAAAAAACTTCTCATTTGCTGCTCAAAAACAAATTAGAACTTCTCTGGGGTTCAATAGCTTATCCATTGATAAAAAAAGCCGACGTCAGAATTGTTTACGATACTTGGAAGGCGAATGTTATTATTACAACTGTTGACAACATTTGAATCAAAACAATTGCAAGGTCAATAGTATTGTTTATAAATACAATTATAAATACAATTGTTAATTAATTAAATCTTGTCAGCAGTTGTAATAATAACATTGTCATTGACACCATTCGTAAACAATTCTGACGTCGGCTTTTTTTATCAATGGATAAGTTATTGAACCCCAGCGAAGATCTAATTTCTTTTTGAAAAAAGCAAAATTTGAAAAAAATGTGAATCCTTTATCACCTAACATTGGATTATCGTTTAATAATTCGATAACGGTAAATAATATTAATAGTGCTACCACTTTAAACTTTTGTTTTGATCAAATGCCACTTTCTAGATTGTTAACAGAATATTACTCTATATTAGAAGAAGAAGCAGCATTTCTCATGTCGTCAACTGACAAATATGTTCGATGTTGGTTTCGGAGCGTTTCGGTGTCGAATAGAGGCTCGTATTATTCGCTACCAAATACTATGGGAGCTTAGAAAAATGTGCGCCGTTTTTGCTCCTCTCTCTGGAAGGCCGACAGTACTTAACGACGCTGTATAACTATTTTTGAGCATCAGAAAACGATGTGAAGAAGCCTGAATCTGTTTACACGTCATGATGATTGTTCTCGTCTTATTTTCGTTTTCATTGCTCACTCGCTAAACGAGTCCTACCCGGGGGTTTGCCAAAGCTCTTTCAAGAAATCACTTAAAGCTAGGATACGGCTTTAAGGACAAAATAACAGCTCTACGAGCTTCAATAAGAGGCTCTAACCCATTATTCTTATTCAACTGATGTGGCACTATCTGCTCCTCTCCATTCGCAATTTTTTCCATTGTAAAAAAATTTCAAGACGACCATAAATGTTTAGAAGGCAGTGAGCAATTTGCTGAGCTTAAAAAATAAGCCTTAACCTTAACAACAGACAAATGTTATTGTATCAGCTCTTTTCGGCAAAGAGAGCGTAATTTTTATACTCAAATAGCCAAGCTTTTTGATTTATTTTTGGGGGAGACAACCGCACGTTTGGATCAGATTTCAGATCGCAGATAAATTCCACAACTTCTCATCTTCTAATAAATGAAAATTAATTAATTCATCATTTGATTCATGACTAGGAATTGTGCTTACGCCCAAATCCTAGGTTATTGACTTCTGCGTTATTTGTGCGTAATCCTTCAACTGTAAACGGTAATTTTCTAATCTATTTCTTAATTTCAAATTTTCGTTAGTTAACGATAATTGATGATAATACTAATAATTAATAATAATAATAATGATGCGGCCTATTTACGAATTAAAAAGATGTCTTTATGAGCGAATTTTGTTTAAAAAGTCTACTTTCACTAGGAATCATATACTATAAAACCACCAATTTTTCTATTTGTGAAATTAGTACCGTATCGGTCCTGTTGTGGTAATCATGTGTGTTCCTGCTGGTTTAGCAGTAAGTTTTTCTATTAATAATTCCTGTAAGATTTAACAAAAATTCGATTTTATCCGATTGTTGGACAGATCTGTATTGCTGTAAGTTTCTTGTTGGATTTGACAACTTGTGCAACACTTGGCCGTATAGATTCTACAAGAAGTAATGGTCCACAGGTATTCCCACAACAGCAATATGTCACCAATCTTATACCAATGTCAACCGAACTTATGAATAGTTTCATGTCGAAGGCGTCAATAGATCCGGTACCTGTAATGAAACCGTATATTGTACCGATTTCAGTACCACAACCCGTCGCTATACCAATCTATAAACTTGTACCCAAAGAGGTGGAACGCAAAGTACCGATAACTGTTGAGAAACTTGTTCCTGTTTACGTTGATAAACCGTATAAAATTGAAATTGAGAAACACCATCCGGTTGAAGTTGAAAAAAAGTATGAAGTTAAAGTTCCAATAGTCAAACATGTACTTGCTGTGAAACCCAAAAAAACACACGATAAACCCAAAAAGAGTACACCCATCAAACCGAAACATACAAAATCGAAACACAGTAATAAAGATAAAAAACACGCCTAATTATTATTGTTGTTGTTATTGTTGATTATTGTTAAATTAATTTAATTGTTGTGTTGTTTGATTTTTAATGAATTTACTGTAACGAATGTTTTGTTAAATTAATTTATAAACCTGCCAGTTTACGAGACTACAGTATAATTTGTGGCTTGCACGGTCAATAGATTCAATCCCCGCTATCATCAACATCACAGTTTTAGTTCGCCCTATCAACGATCGAAACAACACACAGCAACAATACACACGGTAAACGACTTGATAGTTGGCTAAATTGATATCTTCATTACAACAAAAGCAAATCAGAAAAACAACCAAAACGAATTGTTGGACAATAAAAAGAGGACCCAAACTACAATAGAAAGATCGTCGATTTATCATTGTTAGAGTGTGATTTTTTTGCTAGCCGGTTAGATGATCTGGAAATAGTGGAAAAAAGACAAACTTGATTTTGACTAACTGATTTGTAATTTAAAGCGCGCATAGAGAACAAAAAAACAACGCACCGAACGAATCAATGAATTCACGTTTTAAGATTAGAACGAAATTGATGTTTTATTAGACTTAAATTACCGTAATTTGATGCTAACGTACCGATCCGGTCGTAAGAAGTTTGCCATTTTTGTCTCTTGAATTTATTTAAGTTTTCCGCCACCGATCGCTACAAGTAGCGGTTTCATAAAGAAATCGACGACGAAGGTTGCACCACCCAAAATTCTTGTGAATACAAGACAGGTGCGAGTCGTTGTTGCGCTTGACGAGAAGATTTCTCGTTTCTGACGAGTCGCCAGTTTTGTTTCAACACCTATGAGTGTTAATTAAGAACGCATGAGGGCGGATTTTTTAAAGGGTAGAAATGCGAAACTGCTATTCAATATGTGTCTAAAAACAAGTCGAACGAGAAGCCATATTTCGAAAGAATTCATAAACCGCAACGATTCGTTTTTTGTCGAATTTAGGCGACTGCAGAGTAGATTATTGTGGTATTGTGAAGCCGAATAGGACGCAGAGGCTCGTCTATTTGCCCTCTAAATGTTTATTGGAGGTCTACTGATTTTCAAACCAAAATACTGGACGATATCTTGAATGCAGCCCATATCCAAAAAAGCTCACGAATCATCATATTTTTTAATCGCAGAACAAACAGAATCGTGCAACAAAGGATTTAGATAATGGAACACAGTTTGACAACTATTTTGGGCAGATTCGTTTGTATCTTTTGTGATTATCTCAATTCCTGGCTGTGTAAGAGCGGATCTTCTGCAGCTGCTGCTGCAACCTACCAGTTGATAAAGACATTTGATAGTCTGTATTTTAATTCTCAGTTTCCTTGTTGTTGTAGCATGTTGAAAGGAAATTATTCAACATCAGCTCGAAGGCACAAAGTGCAATACAAATGCACGAGTCGATAAAAACTAAATAATAAATCTGATAGTTACCAATCGACATTACAAGTAAATTAAAGCTTTCATGTTTTTTGTACAACGTATTAAGAACGAAATTATTTATTTTTATCGTTTTACAAGTATTTCCCGGTAACATTACAATCCCTGGAGCATTTATATATCGTTTCCACAAAGAAAGAACAAAACATAAACTTTCTATCCGGGGGTTTGTGTGTGTGTATGTATTACCTTGAACTTAACCGTAAAGCTTTTGCCTCACAAAAGCACCTGTTGTGGTTCAATGTGGTACACTTGCATTTCGTTGCTACTATCCAACAACACAACAACAAAGTTGTAGTTTTTTTAACGCTTTAAGCTATTCTACAATATACCCAACTAAACGTATAGTTAATATTATAATAAGCTTGATTTCAGCGCATATTAATTAATTGCTGCAAAACTCTATCTTTACAAGTCCCTATCTAGACATTGACGGTATGCGGGATGCTCTTAAGAAAATTTGTTTTTCAACAAAACACTTGACAGATGTCAGTTTCATATGCTTCTTCTAAACAAAAGGGTGAGGGTTTTTTTTTGCTTCGTTTTGTATTCTCCGTTCATCCTCCAGTTGAAAGATGAAAGTTTCATGAATTTCAGACATTTTCCATCAACGACAAACCGTACCTGACAAATCTTATCATCGATTATAATTATCCATGAAATTCAGGATGTGTGTAAGCTTTGAGATTTTATTATTAAAATAAATTCAAATATATTGTAGCACCTTTGAGGCGGTAATTATTGAAACAACCGCATCGGTCGTAATTCGATTTAACGTTGCTTTGAAGCTTCAGATATTTCAAATTGAAATGAGAGAGCTTTGATGAAAGCTTAAAGCGTTACAGAGTGTAACGCCATCTGTTCTGAAATAGATGAGATATTTGTAAATCTCAACGGTCTCCTGATTTATCAACAAAATTAATAATTCATAAAATAAACAGTAAAAAAAGTAATTAAACAAATTGTTATTACTATTATTAATATGATCTGTGATTTAGATAAAAACTAGCATGTCGAAGTAGTTTTGAAATTAATTATCGTCGTTTCGTGTTTTGAATGCAGCAAAGTTATGAGGTTGTAAATATGAAAAAGAAAATGTAAATTAATTACATTTTAATTGCCAATAATATTTCTTTCACGTAGTATGATTTCTTATACATTGCACCCTTATTTTACAAACAATTACTAAATATTATTACAGTTGATATTGTTGAGTTTGTCTGTAGAAATAGTTCCTGTAATCATTACGGTTACATCCTGAAAAAAAAATGGATAAATCACAGATATCAAATAAATAGAGTTCGGGTGTTCAGGTGGAAAAACGCCTTATTTTCTGTACGAACTATCAAAGTTGTGGGACATCTACGATTTAAATTCAGAATATTTTGGAAAGTGATATAGAATTTTATATTATAAATTGATTAATTAATTAATCGCGACCTAATCGATCACTTTTTCATATTTCGAAACGAGTCTCCTCGTGCTATCGCGGCGTTGAGGTGCTCTGGACCACTGAGCTATCGACGAAGGATGGACGAACCCGTCGGTAGCTCAGTGGTTCAGACCATCTCAACGCCGCGATAGCACGAGGAGACCCGTGGTGCGATTCCCGGTCGACATTTTAGATGAAAAGATACTTTTAAAGCACCATTTAAAAATCAAATTTAATTGAGGGAGAAAGGAGTTCTACAGACTGTCCAAAAATTGAAAAGAACATTGCACCGTTTCAAATCAAATTCACCTTTAATCAGGCAAAAAGATTAATTTGGAAGCTTGAAGCTTGCGTAGGATTTTGAGAAAAGTTTATAGTTCTTAAATTTGCTTTTCTTCTCTGATAATCTACATACAGACAAAGCAGAGGTTTCTTTCCGGTTAAAATTTGACCAAGTAGAAGGAAGTGCTTAACAGTCATATGTACATAAAGCTACGAATCAGTGATAAAATTAGTGGAAAAAGGTTGTTTACTACTTTGAAGAAGAATAAAGGAGAAAATTCGATTCGCATAATCACCGACTCTTTTCTTTACAAAAAAAAAACTCAAGCTTTTCCTCGCCTGAACGTCCCGACTCTAATCCCCAAAACGTATACGTACTCCATCAATTCTTCAACTGGACAAACAACACTCATATAACCATGAATATCTTCTTCCATCATCTGTCGTATAGCCACTGTAATGGAATTATCGAAGGCTCCACTTGATACAAGACGAATTGTTGTTGTACCGCATGCAATCAGATTCGACAATTTCCCTACAATCAGCAACAACAACAACAAAATCAATGATTATACAGCGTGTCCCAGCTACCAGTTCCATCTCAAATATTTCGTTTGTTTTGTGAATTGAAATGGAAAAGTAGCTAAAGAAATTGAACTATAACGTTTATACTTCAATTAACCGACACGATTTTCTTTCTAGCTATTTTGGAAATGTCAAAACGTCCTAAAAGGTCTCAAAACTTCTCATTTGATGCTCAAAAAGAAGTTAGAACTTCTCTGGGATCAAAGCCTACGTCAGAATTGTTTACGTTGTTGGCAATGTGAATGTCATTATTACAAATGTTTACAAAATTTTATTTAAAAACAATTGCAATAGTATTTAGAAACAATACAATCGAGTAAACAACTTTAGTTGTTAATAGTAAAAGAATTTCTAAAGTTGTTTACTTGAATGTACGTTTTATAAATATACTATTGGTCTTGCAATTGTTTTTAAATAAAATCTTGTAAACATGACATTCACTTTGCAAGTATCGTAAACAATTATAACGTATTCTTTTTTCATCAATGATCCCAGAGAAGTTTTAATTTCTTTTTGAGCAGCAAATAAGATAGAAAAAAACATTATTCTTATATGACATTCATTCGCAGTATTAATTGTAGGTAATTGGTAGCTAGAAAGAAAATCGTATCGGTCAATTGAAGTATAGACATTGTAGTGTAATTTCTTTAGAGACTTTTCCATTTGAATTCACAAACAAACGAGATTTTAGAGGTGGAACACTTAGCTGGGACACTCTGTTTAATATGTAATTAACAATAGAATTGTGTCGATTGTATTCGAGCGTGCGGAGCTTTTAACCACATCAAAGCACGATATCGATGTTCAAAGTTGTATTAAATGATAAGATTAATTGCAAACATTGTAAATGTTGATTGGTGGTGGTGGTGGTGGTACTGTTTAGACAACGAATAATTTTACGTTTAATTATTTTATAAATCAATGCAAGTATTGTGTTGTGTTTCTCTAATTATTGAGACTTCATTAACAACAATTACAACAGAATAATTCAGGAAATATCTATTCGACTTCCATTCTAATCATTTAACGTAATTATTGAAATAATTTATATCAATGTTCCCGATTATTAGCACCAACAAGATTCAATCTCCCTATGAATATTCCATTTCAGAATATATTTTCTAAATTTAGAATCGTTAACATTAATTGCCTTTGTCATACACGAATTAAATTGAATTTACAATTCTATTCTATTAAAGCGTAAAATTAATGGAATTTCATTTAAATATTTAATCATTATCTTATCTTTTTATCTATTTATTTAGAAAAACAACAAACCTGGTTTTGAATCGAGTCCACAAACTGTATCGGCCAATATCAGATTTGCGTTGTCTAAGCCTGGTGAGCCGCCGATTTGGACGTAATCGTCTAAGCCGCGCTTTTGGCACTGCAAAAATTCGACAAAAATACAACAAACTGCACAAAACAGATGAACAACAAATAAAGTACATGCGTAGCAAACAACTCAATTAAAATTCGACTTGAAAAAATTAACCATCAAGCGATGAGTGAAAATAAAGGCGATTCTTGCGTTTTCCTCTTCATGTATTGGCTACATTTTCAGTCGTTTTTTTCATGGGAATCAACCGGTAATTAGTTTCTGTAAGGAACAGGAATTGAATCTCCTGAAAAACAAATGTCAATCGCGATCTATAAAAAACTGATACTATCAAACGAATTAAACAGATTTTTTGTGTTTCGCGAAACCAAACAAATTACGAGTCTTTTTCATACAGTAAACTACTCCAGTTCCGATTAATTCGGTAGTAATCGTAAAATAATTAGTCACGACCACGATCTTTGCTGTATAAATTATAAACGATTCGTTTACACAACATTTGCGTGCATGTATTAATGCGACACAACCGATAATTTCCGGATCAGTTTCAGAATTTATTAAATTCTGTTTTTAAATGTTTTATCTGCGCTTTACTACGGATTTACTGTCATTTATTGTGTAAATAAATTGGGTACTGATATTAGTTTAATCGTAACAATAATAATAATAATGATGATGGGAGAAATTGGAGTGTAGAAATGGTGGATGCGCCGGGATTTACAGTCATGCAACTACCTGCGACCGCACCTTGTGGATGGTGCCTGTTTCTAATTCAAGTCCACGTCCAATACTTGGCACAATCCCAACATTCAATGATGCCACACGTACAGATGCCGGGAATAATGTACTCAAACTACAATTCGATTTCTTGCCATAATTGCGTAATGTATAAATATCATCAGTGGATTGGAATAAAACATTACATGCTGAAAATTGCTCTTAACAGTTAAACATATAACTAAAAGCTATTAATTCGTATCTTACGGTTGGGATTCTTGATGAATTTAACGTTAAAACTGAAACTTGCCGCCTCCGTGGGCATACGGTATTGTATTAGGGCGACATTCTGTGAACTGGTGAAGATTTGTTTGATTTTCCGTTGACCGCAGAATTCGGTAAAACGTGAATTCATCGGTAATGGATGGTCGTGGGTGTTTGGAAAGAATTCACCATTCAATTCCCAACCATCTACAAACTATCCAAACAAATTTACGAATTAATTAAAATACATCTTGTAAATATGTCGTTTAAGTTACCGATACAAGACCACCATTCTCACACGGTACATCCAGATAATTGAAATGTACTTCAATCCGTTGATCTGGTTCGCTGAAAATGTACGCACCACAAGCTGTACCATCGGCCAGTGTAGCTTTATGGTAGAATTCACCTTCATCGGACGTCATAAATATACAATCTGTAAAAGTTGTACTTTTTACACATTGTTTGATCAAAAAGACAAATGTTTGTATAGCAAATTAGTATTTCTTGTGATAAAGTATTAATGGAAAATTTAACAAATAAAATCGTGGAAAATCCGGGAAAAGAGATAAAACGCAGAATTGCGGTGGATATCGAGGGAGTTTCGCTATTTTTATAGCTAGCTTTCTAGAAATTGCCGGATCTATTGTTACGATTTGTTTTGTTCTCCAAATCAATTGATGAATGGATAATTTGCTAATTGCTACCTGTTATGATATGGTCTGAGGTCCGTTTCGATCGGCCAGGCAATGAAATCAACTGTCTGCGTAGATGTGTTGTTGATGTTGATGGCTCGGAAGTTTTCATCTGGAAAAATTCGGAAAATCACAACGATTCAATCGCCTACATTAAACTTTATCGAAACATTTTATTGGAATATTTATAGAGTATTCTTTGAGATTTCCATAAATGAGCACAACTTTTCTATACGACTTTTTTTCTAATTCAAATATTCCACATACGAACTCGCTGATTAAGTGGTATATTATTAATAATTGGCATCTGTTGTGATTCTGGGGAGTTTTATAACGTTTAAATTGAATTCTGCTGCTATTCAATATCTGCTTTAAAGACACAATAAAATTGGATCTTTCTGAACGGTTAAAATGAAAACTTTTCCAATATTTTGATAAATCGTACCAGAAATACAGAGCGCGCCGTTTAATACAGTTTTAAGACTTTGCCGCAATTAGAGAATCAGTAAGTCAACGGATCTCCTGGTATTTATTTTGCCTAATCCTCTGCTATCTGCTGTTCACTTTTAATTAAGAATATCAGTGCCTGGAATATAGAATTCGCCGCTTAGTACAGCTGAGAGATTATATTCACATGCGAAACAACTTTCTTGAATAACAAAGTTATCGAATAATTTTTTCAAAGAATTTGAAGACGTTTGAATGGAACGCTGATGATATTTGCTTTAAAAAAAATTTGTACGACTGTAGCCACCGCATTGTAGTTAGTGCACGGAATACAGAGCGCACCGTTTAATATTCTCCACAACACTAAATCTAACCAATTAGAATACTGCCAGTCAAATTTCCATTTTCCATATTCCAACTAATCACACGCTACTAATTCCAGTTATTTCAGCGTTAACGTTTAGTTAGTAATGTTAGTGTGTTTCATACAGTGTGCGCCATTTAATTCGCTTCAATTTCAACGTTTTACTAAAATTGCCAAACAAAGTTGTCGTTGTGGAGACGGATCAATAAGTCCAACTTAAATTGCTAATACGAATCTGCACTAATTTGAATTTCTGAACCGATCAATTGGCATTTTCTTCGCTACAATCTACGAAAAGTTTTGACTTTGTATATAAAACAATATCCGTATCGAATTATACTTGACACGCTGCTTAATATGGACAAGCAATTCCATTGTTTGTACTTGACATATTTGATTATTGCGGAAAATGCAACAAGAATCAAATCCCGCACCAGATCTTCTAACTGGTTATTCTACATTTGCAAATTAATTAAACTTCTAAATTGTTAATAATCGACCACCCGGTTGTGATTTAATTATAGCGTTTAAATTGGATTCTGTGCTCGCTGTGGAAAAACAGCTTGTTTAAGGAATCGACTCTAAATCGATATAAACAAACAAAACAACAATTGCTGCATGTTCATGATGTGGTAGCGGTTTTTAGAGAACTCATCAACGTAATCGTAGCGGTTTCGGCGCGGCTACAAAACCAGCTCGTGACGTGTGATCCGAGCATAACGAGAAAACACATTACGCCAATTTACAAGTGTGATTAAAAAAAAAGCAGTTCGGATTATCGATTTTTTGAGAAAACAACCAACTCTTGGACACGAAAGAGATACCGTTACAATTGAATTGTCCAATTTTGACGATAATTTTGACCAACAAAAGTATGCCTTTGATTTGCAAATGAACAATTTTACTTACGTTGAATATTAACGATTCGGATAATCGAATATTTGGCTGTTAATACAATAAAGTTTATGCACCTCTAAACTTGTTGGTTTGGCAGTCAATTCAGGCGCAGATCGACCAACGAAGTTATCGAAGCATCTTGTAGCAAAACGGATAATTGTGACGCTAATTAATGCGTCAAGGAAATCGCATTATATTTGAAAACGGAATGAAAACGATTTCTATTACGAATTCACGTCCATTTTGGAGAATCTTATTATATTTGGATTGAATTCTGTGACTGATTCGTTGCGTTAATGAGCTCAGAACTTCTTCGTTATTTTTACAAGATAACAGGTCTGACAATGAGAAAAGATGACATACTAGACGAGTTGTCTCAATATTTGCTTATCATTATTGTTCAATTAGAATTTGATCCTCTAACAGGACAATAACGTTAAGTATTTGTATAACATTAGTTATTTTCTTAACAATCCATTTTTTCCGTTATCGTAAAAGAGTTCAATGTTTTTACAGTGTTTCGCAACGTTTAAAACAAAGAACAAATCAGTTTTAGTATCAAAGGAAATAAAGTGATCGAGCTTTTTAAATATTGCAAAATAATTGTATTTCCGTCACAACAAAGCGAGATTGGCTTGTTTCAAGTAAACACATTTCGAAAGTCTTTCAATTTGACTAAGAAAATTGTTTCCTTTCAACAAAGTCCCGTTGCATCTCTAATAACACGCCTTAAACTTTATACAAACTCAATCAAGCAATAGTATTTTAAAAAACCAAAAACTCTTACCGTATTGGTCGCAATATAATTCTTACCAAAACCCGGATGTCCTCTCACCACAAACAACATACTGGTGGATACGATTAGAGCAATTTTAATGATAATCGACGACATTGGTGAACAGGTGGTGTGATGGTTGTTGGGTAATAGAATGGTTGTGCGTTAGCAACGTCGCGACGCGTATTGAAAAGCTCTCGGTAGCGCCCTCCGTTTAAATAGCGTCGCGGCGTCGTTCAGCCCTTGCGCTACCGCTACACATATTTCTTAAAATATTCTACCACCCCAAAAACTAACTACTGTATATAGAAACTAACACAAATACACAACTGCAGAATCTTTTGTAGGCGTTTTGTTTTTTTTGTTTTGCTGAAATTTGTTGATTTTATGAAAAATCACAATATTTCACACGGTGATACACCCACGAATCCATTAGTGTTTTCCGTTCGGTTAGCATATCCACGGCAATCATTAGATAATATTTGCATCAAAACATTGATAATGTTGATAAAAATAGTTTGCAATGCTGTTAATCGATTTTTGCTTTTTATTTATTATTAAAAGCTCGCACCGATGAGGGTAAGAAATCGTCTTATTTCACAAAATTCTGTCTTCCAGTAAGAAGGTTCGATTGGAAACTTTCAAATCGGATTTCTCTAAAGTGTAGTTAACGTTTTTTTGTTAGAATCAATTGTTTCTCAGTTAGAAGAAGTACATTGAGACGCGCACTTACTAACTTTAAAACAATTCTCTATCATTTTTTTTATATTTGATTAAAACAAATTTAACCAACAATATTTACACAGAAATTACACCAGACTATTGTTTTTTCTTTGTATGTTATCTTAAAGGGATTTATGTACACTTCACTTACGTTGGAAAATATCATTTCTCAGACAAATATTTATCTAATATTGTACGTAGCTATCAGCCAGCTTCTTAGTATTTTATTCAAAAATGAATTTTATATGAAAACGCACAAATAATTTGAATATTTTCATCAGTACAACGATTTATTTTGACTTGAAAACATTTTTATCTAGATCTACAGTGAATATACAGCGCGCGCCGATTAATACGGTAATGTTGTCCAGTGGCTCGTGTAGTTGTGACAATGCAATTTTGGGAGTGTATAGTGGATGTGTGATGAATAAAATTTGCTATGAAAGATTCGTAATGCTTGAAGAACGCACAAATAAGGCGAAATTTCGTTCACAAAATTCTTGGACAAAACGAGTCTTTCTCTCGAAATAATGAATTCGCTGGTCCGTAAAAATGTCCAGTTTGCTATTAATTTAATTTTTTGATCATGATTACCGCTCTAAATATAAATTCATTGGAGATTCATTTACATTTAGTCAACAAGTAACTTTTGAAAGCATTTATTTGATGTAATTATTCTGTAATTCCCATAACACTAGCGAGTTTTGGCGCAACGGAATTCAACTTTAATTTATTCCATCAAATTTACAAACAATTCTATACAACAGATATACAACCTGTTCTACCACAAAAAGTCTTCTTTTGGAAGAGAAACAACTAGAGTTCAGCATCAATACATTTGTACAGTCAAGATGAAATGTGACCAATAACGACATCGTACAACCATAAATTAAGAAACGATGCACAAATATTCATTCTTACACAGTTTATCTCATTTCAGGTATAACAAACAATGTCTCTGAAAAAATACGGAACGCCTTGAAAAGTCGAATTTTCCAGTTGATTAAAGACACTTACTTCTGTTTGAATATTTTAACAATTCCTACTATCGCGTCGATAATAATCAAGTTAAATGGCGCTCACTGTACTTTAGGTACCTTTCCATATTTGCACAACGATAATAACATCGACAGTTTGTAATTTTGCGTGTTATTGTTATTCGGAAACCAAGTGAATTATCAACAATTCCATGTGCTTATGATGGGTAAAATAAACTTGACCGAGTGACCTAATTTGTGCAAGATTCGCCTTGAGATACTGAAACATCATCCCTTCAACTTGATAACTAGTAAAATTGGCCCACATTTTATTGATGAAAACGTATTTCTTTTGCACATTCCATCAACAAATCGTATAAATTTCAGGAAACGTGTACGAATTTGTTTTCAGGCAATCATGTGCGTTTCTTTTGAAATAATCTCATCTTTTATGGGAATTTGATCGAGATATCGTCTTGATTACAGGTTGTTTTTTTCGTTCGTATTTTCATCAACAAATCACAGTAATTCGCAATTATTTATGCCAACAACAATTGCTTTTAATGTTGCATAACAACATATGTCTGAAAAGTTGACAACATTTACGAAGCTATTTAATCGTCAAATTTGATTTAAAACTTGTTTCAGTTTCAAATAAGAACTGTAAGAATTTTCAGTTACAATACAAGTCCATTACGTTTTTACATAAAAACTTGAATATTCCAAATGTTACCGGTTAATCTCCCGTATTTTCAACTCAAACGCAAACTTACTTTGTTATTTGTTTAAGTCAATTATCTTGGGGCTTTTATTTTACAAAAAACACCAAAACAATTTCACAATTTTCACGTCATCGGTTCGTTATTAAATCAATTACACGATCACGATAAATATTGTTGTTGACATTCTACCCCTTTTATATATAAATCAATTAAATCATCCCCCCGATATCGTATTATTGTTGGCTAAGATAGCCTGTCATCATTATCAATTATAATTCTAGAATAATTACGTTTCCATCCGCCTTAGCGATGATATTTTCAGAACTTTTGAAAGTTTCTTAACTTTTTTTGGCGTGGCAACAGAATTAATCGAATTTCGTATTAAATTTGAATACAATAACGAAATTATCAATCATGGCACGATTTTTAGCTAACACAATGGAAAAAAGCTTTGATGTTTTTCGTGTTACAAAATTTCCACATCAATATTCATGAGGTTTGCTTATTGTCTGCAGTTTAATTATTATTTAGAATATATTTCTACCTTGGAAAAACGAACAGATTTTCTATTAAATTCTGATCGTTTGATGGTTAATGCCTGTGGGCTGTAAAGTCGTGAATTTTGCATTATTTTTGCATATACATGGTGGTGGTGGCGGGGCGAGCTTCAGCTATTTCGTTATTGGAAAAGGGTGAATAGCGTTATAGTGAGACTTCCGTATAAACAACCCTAATCAACTGGATGCCATTGTAGCTATTTCCAAATGTAATAATGGATTTCCTCCACAAATCTCTACGAATTATTGAATTTATGCAATCCAGGGGCGGGCTCGAAAAGATGATCAAAACTGAACTGTCTTAGGTTATTAGTTAACTATTCATTTTATGAAGCGGTGTTGCCAAAAGTTAATAAATTTAAGCTCGGAAAGAAAGAATCACCGCCGCCAAACGTGGCGTGCCGAAAACTTGGAGATTTAGCACCGCGCAAAGCCAAAACTCGTTTTTCTTACAATGTTGCGATTGCATTCTCCATAAACGACACAATTCGAAACTGAAAAATGTTCGAACCATCGTCTGGGAATCGAACCACGGGTCTCCTCGTGCTATCGCGGCGTTGAGGTGCTCTGGACCACTGAGCTACCGCCGATAGCTCAGTGGTCACGATGACGATCCGCCATCATTTAATTTGTTTTCCAAATCGAATTGATGCTTCGTTCGACTAGCAAAAGATCGAATTTGATTTGAAAAAACTCAGATTTGGTTTGTGAAAGAGTGTGGCTTGGTTGAGCCACAAAACACGTAGGGGACGGTTATAAAGACTTTAAAAGCCATTTTTTTGATAATAATTTAATTCTGTGAAAATCTACAAATATGATATAATTTTTTTTGTTTGGTAAAGATTGCAGACAACCAACTAGAATATGAATTAATCGTCGAATTTATTTTTAATTGAATGAATTCTGGGATGAAGCGGCGGTCTCAAATCGGTCTGTTGATCCGGAAGTTCATAATAGAACGGTAATCGACTTTCGTGCCCTTCCACATCGTACGGCCATTGTCGGTCATAATTCCCTGAAAATAACCCAACGAAAAAAACAAAAAAGTTAATTGCAATAAACAAAAATTCTGAATTTAATCAACACACAGTAACCGTGCTGCGGCACTGAATATAATCCATAATTTAGATTGCTTGTGGCAATTTTCTTTAATCCTTGAATCGACGTCAACAACAACGCCAATTTAGCTAGCAATAGTGCTTTACCGCCCAACACGGCCAAGAATTGGAAACCCATCCAGATGAGGATGGCACCTAGTGCAACCATACCGAACGTGAGCACTGACATCATTCCGCGCCGGCGACGGTGACGTGCTACCTCCCACAACAATCATTATCTTGTGCTGTTTATGGAATTAAAAACAAAAAAGTTCTACCTTCAGTTTGCGTATTATCATCATTGAATCGTATTTTCAGCACGTGTGTATTGAAAAGTTTCGTGATTCTTTGTAGGGCCTGCGTCTTCCAGTCGATTTCTGTGCCTTCATTATCATCAATTGTTAAGTCTCTGTAAATAACAAGGAGAAAAACTTAACCGCAACTGGCGATAAGTTCAACAAGTTCAATTCATTGATTGGTTTAGACCTTGATAAAAAGCAATAGTCGTAAATGTGTAAAAGGCAATTTATTACGTCTTTTTTTTTTGTTGCAACCAAACAACTAATCACTTAAATCCTTTTAATAATAACACAAAGTTTTTCTCTTTGATTTATGAGCTGTTTTAATGGCTTTTATTTCCGATTTTAATTTATTATTTCAGAAATGTCCGTTCGTAAATACCGTACGTGTATTAAATGAGGAGAAGAGATCCCACATCATCTTCAACAACGTTACGTACATTATAATTTCCTTCTATACAAGTGGATTTCTATAAATTTTACATAAATTGAATTTACGTAGAAGATTTTAACGATATTTATTCAGCGTATAAATTCCAAATAACACAGTTATTAAACTTTTATTAATTCACCCGTATTAGACAGTATAATCTTAACGAGTCGTACATAACTCGTCCGCCTCTTCAACGTAATCCAAACATCAATTATTTGTACGAGAACAATATCTAAAATCAATGTTTTAATAACGCGATGGCTGTGGTATTTGTTGTGGGGCCGATCGACTGCAGTCGGTTCGGCTTCGGCAAGTCGCGCGGCTTCTCAACATAAATTATATTTCTGCCTAGGTTGAAATGATTAATATTATACTGTATGACTCTTAAGATGTAGAACATAGAAAGTATGACGAATGAAATCTGGCTAAGAGAACAGTGAGGAGAATTTAGAGAAGATCTTATCCTTTCCTAAGGCAAAAGCAAAAATCTTCTAAATGCTCTCCTAAGTGCGATGAGAGCCCTCATTTTTGTGTGGTGTTTTTTCGAAGATAAGCAAAGTTTTTAGCCGACATTGCGCCCCGGTGTTATCTCTGAAAAAAATTATGTTTATCTGTTTCCCAATATACTACTGAACGAATTATTTGTCGATAGTTTGAACAAAATCTCGCCAAGTCGATGACAAAATAGGAGGACGAATAGAGTTATTAAAACCGGAAATTTCCACCGCATTTGGTCTTTACTCTGTGCGGATTTTATCAGAAAACATTCTACATTTTTTTGTTTTGTTTTGTGCGTGATTTCTACTTTATTATCGATAAAATTCAATAAACTACAACCGCCCATCTTCAACAATATTTCTTTCAATTTTAACGACATCTTCTCCTATTTTTCTTTTTCAACAAAGACAATTTAATTGTATTATTTATCGATTGTCGATTAAACCGTACGAGTTGTATGTTGTTTACGGAGATTGAATTGTTCGAGATTTTTGTTCTAATCTAGAACATCATTATTTACGAACAATTAATATGAGAAGCATTAGAAGCACGGCGCGCACTCTATTCAAATAGATGCACAAAAGATCGGAAAAGAAATTTGCCCAATTATCTGAGATTTATTTTTAAAATTCATCAAATAACTACCGGTATTTTCAATAGAGAATTTAAAGACTTTACAAGACTCTTTTAATAAATAATCAGGACGAAAATAATTCAATACAGCCAGGGCACTCGAACTAGACTACTTGGAGATCGTCTATGACATCATAATTCCGTCCTTGTCTTACACAGGCTTTGAAACACTCTGTTCAAGTGAAATCGACTAGATTTCTTTTAGTTTCGGATTATTTGAAGGTCGTAGAACAAATGAAGGTTTATATGCCTTCCCTGTATTCTTTTCTGTTAATGAACTTCTCCCGATTCGCTAGAACAGCAACAAGTCGAGAGAGGTTTCGATAAAAATAATTCTATCGTTGTGGAAAACAGTTTTCTCGAGATTGTGGGAAAAAAACAAAAATTAGAGCTTTATCTTCGAAACTCATCGATTAGCAAACCAAATTCGCCCTTTGTGGAAATGATTCGATCAACCAAAAGGTGTGTTGTTGGAAAAAACGCGAACTAAACAATTCTCGTAAGGGTTGTTAATCCGGTTCTGTAGTAGACAATAAGAAAAATAAGGGTGTGATCATGTCACAGCCATCCTATTGCCAGTAACTCATCACCTTCCGTCGCTGTCTAGATTCAGAAAAACAGTTAGAGTTTCATCGTTGCCAACACCTGTATCGCGTGTGTGATTGGTCGAATCAAAGGCACCTGCTACATAAACGTACCTTATCTCATAAAGGCGTCACCAGAAGAGATAAAGCAATAAATCTACTGTGTCATCTTAGAAATTAAACATTTACCTTTCAAAATTCTCCCATAAACAAGCACCCACAATATAAATTGATTAATTAAAATTAATTATTAAATTCGATACCTGTTTGTTGTATCATTTCCCTGATCATACTTAACGAATTCGATACCATCAGTTAGTTGAATAACGTCACGATCTAAAGACTTATCCAGAATAAGTAAACTCCTACGCTTTATACATCCATGCAGAATTAATAGTAATTCCTGTGGCCCATTGATATTATGTTCTATTATACAATTGTGTAATAATAAACCTGTCATCCTGCCAACGTCTATCCAGAAGTTATCGGTTTTATTATTACATTTCGTTTGATCGATAATAATTAAGATGTTTAATAAAATAATAAATAAATATCGATAGAATTTAATTGACAACATTCTGAAGATTAAAATAACATTTTCTTGTGATGTTGTTTTTAATTAAGGGTTGATATATCTACTCACTTTTTTACAAAAAAAAAACGGGGTGGAAACGTTTACGAAAACATTCCACGCTTATAAAACAACACCAACACTTTTATTTCTTACAAATAAATTGATACGGCTCTTTGTTAGTTTTCTATATATATATAGTTGCAATAATAATGCATTTCTGAAGGGGTTGGCATATCATATGGTGCATGAAATGCATACGAAACCGTTATTATTCAAACCTACCAGTATCGAGTTAAATTAATGGAATACAATTGTAACAACTGGAAATACGACGTCTATTGATTAATGTAATTTAACAATAATCGCTGTAATAATTCTATCGTCAATAAGACAACAAATCGAGAAAAAAAAAACATATGTCGAATTGATCGACGGATACAGTCTGTTTATTTTATTACAATTCTATTAGAGAATTTCAGCTTATATTTCATGAAAAATTGTATTATCAAGTCACGTTCAACTCGACTAGTTTTCTTCTTTTCTATATTGTCACATCTTGGCGACATATTTTTAGACCAAAATATGATCGAGGAGAACGGACAAGAAAAAATGAATTAATCGCGTAGAAAATTGAAGTTGAAATGCGACAAATAGACTTGAAACAATCGAATTAAGGACAAAGACCATTGGAGTAGACTTAAGCACTGCGGCAGCAGCTTAAAGTGACATTATTTTCTTGATTCAATTTATTTGTACTGTTGAAAAAATTACACATTTAGTAATAATGGAATCGTAACGAAATGGGGTTGTATAATATTTCTACATTCAGACTTATTCTAAAAATATGTGGGAATCAACTTTACAGAAGAAAGTATCAACTCAATTATGTTGACTGGAAAAAGCAGTTAATGTGGAAAGTTACGACTTATATGAATAGATATAATGACCATGTAAAAAATTATATTATCGATCACTGGGTGTGGGTGGCCCTTTAAACGGAATGTAATTTATTTTATTTAAGGCAGAATTGTTCTGCTCCAGTTCTGGAAAATTTCTTTTTAATCGATCTATTATGAGGAAATTTTTGTTGTGTGCACTGTGCCCAAAGTCACTTTCCTACACGATACAGTGTCGAAAATTATTTCTGCTTTGTCGTTGAACGAATAGTTCGCTGAATATTTTGCATCTTTCGAAAGTGCTTTAATTCGCACATCACCCGACTTTGTTGCTTTTGAATTATTCCGAAAAGCCTTTAAACATCTAAAAATCATTGCTCGATCAATGTTTTTCTCGCATTGGACCCGCTGAACTATTCAAATAGAAGTAAAGCAAAGCAAAGCCTCTCGAAAAACAAAGATGTTGGCAAATACTCACAGTTTGGTTACAGTTGAGAGTTGCATAACTGCAACAAAAATTGAAACAGCATGATTATTTGAAAGGCACTGGCACTTACACTAACACTTGCACTAGACACAATTAATTATTAATTAACCAAAAAAAAATTACAATTTTTCGTAACAACTTAACAAAAATGAACAAATCCAAAGAGGGTGTTAACTAAATGTCCTTTATTCGAACACAATAATAAAAAAAGATGGGGGGGAAATATTTAAAATGACTTTTTTGTAAATGAAAATATGGCTAATCAAACGCACAATGCGATACAGGTGAAGGCATTGGAGCTAAGGAGGCAATTAGAAACTTTAGAAAATCTCCCAAGAGTAGATTTCAGGTCCTGGCCAGAATTCAATTGCAGAGCTATCATCGACATATGATCGGATGTGCTTTGAACAATATTAAAAATATTACACTCGACAGACCGCTTTGCTGTACAATCAAATGAATCATCAATATAGCAAGACAGATATGAGAATAGATATGAGAATTATGAGAATCCATCCTTGGTATTTAATAATTATGAACAAATATGCTCCCATTCTAGAACTGCAGTTTCCGCTTGCTGGTTCAATATAATCCCGTATTTGAGTAGTTTATTTAATTAAAGAAGTCAATAATAATCCACCAAAATTAAGTTCTGTAGGGCAAAGCTATGCCCCTAAAATTATGCCGCTGTAAGGCTATACAGTCTGCTTAGCTGTGGCCTCCAGCTGGCCCTGTTCAAAACGTTTTATTTAGTAAGCCAAGATTGACCGAGAGCTGTTCTTGATATTTACTTAAGGTAATAAAAACTAGTTAAAACATGCTGTCAGTTTTAGAACCTTATAGTTTTTCCTTTGCTTCACGCACGATTTGCCCTAGAACCAAGTCCGGATTAAATCTTCAGCGGGTCTTAAACGAAACGCAAAATCCGGGCATTCCCTTTTTAATAGCACATACAAAACATAAACTTTGTGAATATTATCTAGACCTTTGTCTAGAAACCTGCAAACCTTGCAGAATCTTCTAACGTTAGTAGGAAAAAAGTCGATCCTGTATAAATTTTGCTTTGAAAGAAATAGTTAATTTTTGTTGTTGTATTCTATTGTTGGAAGGTCGATATCTTTGTTTTTTTGTTTTGATAAGAACCGAACAGTGGACAAATTATCTAACAGATTTGTGTTGTCAGTTGAGTTTATCAGTTGAATTTATACTTTCGACGTGTTAATAGATTCACAAATTCCTAATTAATAATTAGTGATTAATGTTTAGTGATGTGCTACTGCGTCCTGCTACAAAAATGTTCGGCGACTGCTATAGGACCACCATTCAAATGGTAATTTTTTTCAGACTTTTTGGATTGTTTTTCTGTAATATTTATGTTTTTTTCTTCTTTGAATTCCAGATGGAGGCTCAAGTACGTCCATTTTTTTTTCAAGTTACATCGCCACTACAGAGAAAAGGTCAGTTTTTTTATTTAAGTTTAAAAGAAAACTTCTTAACGTGTTTTTAACAATATTGTTATAAAATTTTCGATACTATAACTTAGTCGAAAGTGCCCTTGCAATTAATTTATCATAAATCCGTTAGCCAAGAAATTCTTACCCTTTTCATACATCCGTAGTCTATAAAATTTAGAATTAACCCTTTGAAAAACGTGCTTTCAGTCCTCTTTGCCTTAGCGTCTCACCTGTTGTTAAAAAATATTGTAAACACAAAAGAGCACCACCACATAAGCTATGAAGGCAGAAGGTACCGTTGGCTTAAAAATACATAAAAAACCAAACAAATTCATACGCAAATAAATATTTTCGCTCTGTTATACTTGTAGAGTCTTGTTTGTAGCGCTTGTCGCCTTCCATCAATTTCAATGAGTTATCAATAAAGGGCGGATTGAAGGTCATTTGGCTAGATTTACAACGCTCGAAATGCACCATTGCCGTAGTTATTTTTTAATGGATGTATTTACATAAGTTTATAAGAAAAGACACGTAGAACAAATGAACAAAATTGTGTTCATAATTTTTAAGTTTTTTTTTAATTTATTTTTGTCAAAAATTGCTTTTATCTTCAAGCGTCACAAAAGTGACAGTTTTCGTGACTCAAATGACAAGGTAAAAATAGCATTTTGTGTGCCTAGGCGCTTTTTTCTTTTTTCATAAGCTTAGGCAGACAAAATGACAAAATCTGTCATTGGCGTTTAATTTTTTTCCTTATTTGACATTTTTTTTTGCATCGCCATGGAAGCAGTACTGCCAAGATATTGCGATAAGTTAAAATTTTAATTTTTAAAAACTTTTCAATATTAAAAAATGTTAAATTAAGACGTTTGAAGATAAACTAGTATATGTCATTCGGCGCAAAACTGTCTTTGTGTGCTTCAGCTGACATGTCTGCCTCACTAGCGTTCGGCAGACAACAGTCAGCTTCAGCACACAAAGTTCCAGTTTTACGCCTAATAACATAATCTACTATTTTAAAATTTTCTATGGGAGAATCATCAGTTTGTTGTCCCTGACGAGCCGCTTTTAAAGAAAGAGAGAGAGCAACCAGAATTTCATAGAAATACAATACAACTAGACACCTGTTTTTTCCCCGTAACGTCACGACGTCACGGTAGCAATGCAACTGGTCCACTGCATTTCTACGTTCGAACACTATTTGTAAAGAAAACCGTTTCACAAGAAAAGATAGACTATGCAGGTACAACGGCTGTGGCCAATACGCTCTATACAAATTTGTCAGGAGACTAGAATTTGCCTTGCTCCATCTTGGAGCTGATATCCGCCCTTTAGTTATCAAAGATAAATCAAAATTGTAACTTATTGGGAACTTGACGAAGTACTCACAAAATGTAACTGGAATTTTCATGATACGCACTTTTCAAGAACTTGTCGATCACAGAGAACTCAATTGCAGCTTAAGCGAAAGGCTCACAAGCTTGTAAAGCTATTTAGCTAGGTATTCATCAAATAAATCTTCAATTTATGTTGGTACTCCACAAATAGATGCTGACCGAACTTTATAAGAGACCTACAAAAGATATGTGCTTCTCGATCAGTCTGCACGAATTTTTACAGTTCTCTTCGTAAGTGTCTATAATTTGCTCGGGAACTTAAAACAAAATTTACAAATGAGTACCGCAGCAGGTTAAATATTGAAAAGGTATAAAATGACACTCGTAATTGTGTGTATACTTTATTCACCAAAAGATTTGGAACATTAGTGGGGATAGAATTCAATAAAGTTCGTGACAAAACTTAATTCCGAAATATGTCAGCATAAATCCAATAAAGCATACGCCTTTTTTTTTGTTCTTAATTAACTATAACAATTATTTACAAGAATTAATTGTAAATCTGGTGCCAGCCAGTTAGCTAAAATGCCAACAACAAAAAAAATAGCTGTAAGCTACAAATATAATTGATAAAGAAACAATATCTAAATGACTAAAATTATTTTAAAAAATCGTAATAAATTTCTCTTTCTTGGCTTTCTTTTTCTATCGTTTTTTTGGTAATTATAAGTCTAAATTTTTTGTACACTATATTTTGGTAGACAAAGACCAAATTTCGTTTCAATTCCTGAGAATATCGGTATTGACACTGAATAACCACCAATATGGTCCGGATTTTGTGGTTTCTTGCCATCTAAAGCTGGCACTTTCAATTCAGAACCAGATGGACGACTATATAGTAAACAAAATTAAATTGTGTGTTATTTATAGATTTAAAGAGCGTCGACACAGCTAAAAGCAATACTTACGTGCCACCAAAATCTATATAAAGTAATCGTTGAAGGATCTCATAAGTGAGTAGAGTGACACCGAATTGGGGTGACGATCGGAAGACACGAGCTATAATTATTTATTGATTATTATTCCCAAGTATCGCTATTGTTAATATTATATTATTTTCAGAACAAAATGACTACTTTAAAGGAAAATTTTATTGCTGATCAGGTCAATTAACAGGAAAAATTTTTCTGAAAAACCGGAAAATGGGCTCAATCCGATTTCAGTCCGATTTTCCCTATTTTTACTTTCTTACAATTAATTAACTCAATTAAATTAAATTCACAGCAACTGTAAAAGAAAATATGCTTACTTGCTGTTTTAATTCCTTTTCTTAACACATTGAAGACGGATGAAGCGGTAAAATTTTAATGAGAATTTATATATAATTTCAGACTATATGCTTTTCATTACATACCGTCTTCAATGTGCACTTGTTTCGTAGAAAATTTTATTCGCAAGAAGATATAGAAAGCGAATTTTCTGGAGGAAAATCTAAAAAAAAAGGCATGAATATAGGAAGCAAGTAGACTCTTATCTAATATCCTTAAGAATTTTATTCAACTATGTGGATTACTTCACGCAAAAATATCAATTTGTTCAATACTTGCTGTTAAAGTCCTACTTTATCGACTAAAAAGTCTATGGTAAAGTAACACTTTACCCACCTCAACGATGAAGTGTTTACTTTACCGTTGAGGTGGGTAAACTCCATCGCAACCAATAGCAAACGAACAAAAACAATTGCTTGTTGTTTAGAGAAATTCAATAGCAACCAACAACGATTGACAACTGCATGAATAGTTAATGTCAAAACTTATTAGAAAATGAAAAAAATTAAATAAAAAAGAGTTTGAAGGGCAAGTATTAAACAAAATCTTGTACTGCACACGGTGGTAAAGTCTCTTTATCCACTCGCGGATAAAGTATGACTTTACCACTTTGTACAGTAAATAGCTATTTCGGTTTCTTTATAAATTACAGGATTTTTTTCCGAATTATATAATTGCTGACAAGTTTGCGACAAGGTTTGAGACTCAATAGATTCTTAAATGAAAAATAATGACTCCGGCCGGACCACGATCGATCGCTTTTCTTTAGCGAATATTCGAATGAAGCGGCATTATAGTATAGATGCGGTCTTACAATTAGAATTACAAATATACAGACTGTCCCAGCCTAAGCAATCATCAAGTTTCAACAACTTCTTCAATTATTAAAAAGATTAAAATGCAACCTACAAAAACCCTAACTAGGCCACCTAAGAAATAGACACTTAGGTAAACTTGTTTGAGTTCTTGAATGTAGCCTTCGAATATTTTAATAATTAAACAAGTTATGAAATTATTAATGTTTTGGGCTGAAACAGTCTGTATATAGGCTACACAAGTGCTCGAGTTTCTATCAATAGCGGAGAATTTCTAGCAAATTTAAAATTTAATTTTTTGATCCAATTTTGCAGAGCATTAATTTAATCACCACATAAAATCGCTTTTTTTCTTTAGAAAAATGAATTAATGTTTAAAAATAAAGCGGTGATTTAGATCCGTTTGTTACTTTTTTCCGTTTTAATCAACGCAATTAAATCAGACGGAAATAAATAATTGACAACATGACGTGTATTCCCCATATGAGTTGCTCTTGAGAGATATTTAGTGCTTTCTTCTACATATCGAACATTTTTAACGAGAAAAATAGATTGGTTTAATTTAACAGTAATTCTCCTGGCGCATCCACCAAAAATACCAAAATAACTCCCTAGCTTGTTTTTGTTCTAATTTTGATTTTTATTCAATGTAATCGAATGTAATGATGAAGAAAATTCAAATTATTAGAGCGTTCTGCATATTTTTAGTCATTTTCCAGAAAATCTACGTACAAAAGCAGAGAAAAACGCTACATTAATTTTAAGGAAATGCTCTGGAAAACGACTGAAAATTCCAAAAATAGATCCATGCAGGACATAAATACCTACATTGTTTTCTGTAACCTTATCCAATAACTTTATTCAGTTATAAAAGAAAATCGGACTTTCGGAAGAAATGAGTAATTTTTCTAATTAATCATTTGGTTACCAAAAAGTTCGATTCCCGATAGGTTAGAGATTTTTAATATTTAACTTTTAATATTTAACGTATCAGTGCAACTATAGGACATAAATAAACGGATTTTTAGGGATTTCTTCTCAAAATCGAACATTTTTAACGAGAAAAATAGATTTGTTTATTAATTTCGGAAAAAATTCAAAATAATCATCCATTATTAGAGCGTTTTGAAAATTGAAAATTTGTCTAAAAATCAACTCGAAACAAATTGCAAGCAAATTCTCGGAAAACGCCTAAATTTCATTCAAATTAATTTAGGAATTTCAAAAACGTAAGAGAACCAATTTTTCCGGTTTGTCCCCCGGACTTAAAGTAGTCGATTTTGTATGAAATAATAATAATATGGTATTTATATCAGTGCCGGTCCAAGGGGAGGGCCGAATATTATTTAACAGATAGCCAAAAAGGTGCACGGAACTCTTATTTGTCCCCCCAGGTGCAATTTAATCCCGGTCCGGCTCTGATTGATACAAAATGTATATTAATTATGTGTGTATATTACCGACTGCTCCTTTCCAAAACGCCCGAAATCCTTCTTCCCGATAGATTTTCCTTGTTGCATCCAATACACCATTATATGTTGTTTGGCCAGCTCTAGCAACCACTTGTAATCTGGTTTTAATAACATCAGCCGGTGTAACTAGTGATGCCGCCGGTATACCAGCTATAGCACCAGCAACTAATAACGATAATGGATGATTATAACCATTCTCATCGGCTAATCGAGCTTTTGTATGTGCATAAGCCGGGAAATATATAGCACTAAATGGTACATCACGTAATAGGCATGCTTTTGCACCCTTATATAAACCAAATAGACCTAATTCTTTAACAACAGTCCAGGCGCGTACTTTTGATTGACTAGCAATCTCACCAGCTACTTGTAAACGGATTTTAACAATTTCTAATGGATTTGTAAAGATCACTTGAGATGCGCCAGCCTACAATCACAATTTGATCTTTTTTCTTTACAAATAAAACAATAAATATTATACAAAATGATTAAACACTTACACATCCACCAGAGATGATTTCACCATAAATCGGGATATTACCTTTCTTATCGTAGAATTTATCACGAACGAAATCGTTTACCTACAAATTCAGACATAGATAAACAATTATCTGTACACGGTGGTAAAGTCATACTTTATACACAAGTGGATAAAAAAACTTTACCACCGTCTGCACTACAAGATTTTTTCCAATACTTGCCCTTAAAACTCTTTTTATTTTGATTTTTTTAAATTTTCTAATAAGTTATCACATTAATTATTCACACAGTTGTTGGTTGCTATCGGTTTCTATAAACAACTAGCAATTGTTTTTGTTTATTTACTATTGGTTGCTATGGGTTTATATAAACTAGGAATTGTTTTTGTTTATTTGCTGTCGGTTGCTATGGTGTTGCTATAAACAACTAGCATTTGTTTTTATTTATTTAGTTATCAAAGACAACACGTTACCGTTGAGGTGGATAAAGTGCTACTTTACCATCGAGTTTTTAATCGATAAAGTAAAGAGTTTAACAGCAAGTATTGGAAAAAAATTAATTAAGTAATTATTAAATTTGATTTACGGTAAGTTTGATAGCTTTCTCCGGTGCTACACCCATCAATTGTGGTACTAAACCCCGGTACAAACCAAAAACACCCTCATGTCTTATAACTTTTTTGAAACAATCGAAACTGTTGCGATACATTAATTCACCAATAAATGAACCGGTACGTTGATTTTGCATTCGTGTTTTCACTAAATCAATTGGATATACAGCAGTGGCACCAACAGCTGGAAATTTATATTATAATTTCCCATTCAATTTAATATTTAATATTTGTATTATAGATGGAATTTATAAACACATACCACCAGCAATTGAACCAAGTGCAAATCGATATGTACTCTCCAATACTTGAATGAATACGCCACGATCCTCGGGACTCTTTAATTAATAAATTAATAGATTTGTTAATTAATTCCAACTATTTTAATAGAGGTATCGGTGGGATATTATTACAGTTCATTGTTCTACAGGTATGGCAATCCAGCCAAGTATAAAAATCTAAGAATATCGCTCTGTCTTTCTCTAACGTAAGCCGTTTTTTTGGCACTCTAGTTGTGTCTTTCTCGTTGTATTCCTTGAAACGAAAAAGTGTGAGTATTTTCCCTACAAATTCGACTGCAGCCGGAATCGAACTCAGATTTCGTAATATCCAACTTTTTTTTAGTGTACGTAACTTTTTTTGTTATACCAGCAAGATAATGTGTTAAACAAAGATGTGCAAAGTATCATAGAAATAATAAAGTAGTGATTCTTAATTAATGCGCCCTGGTGAAAACAGCCAACTGTGCAAAAGATGAAGAACTCCAAACCGTTATCGATGGCTTTTACAAGAAAAAGAAAGAAAAAAGTTCAACTTTAGCATTGAAGAAAAGAAGTTGTTTGTGTAAATTGAACACTTGCCAAATCAGTTTCAACATAATTTTATTAAGGGTAGGTAAATTCGTGAGGCTAGAGGGTGAATTTGAAATTCATGGAGAATTTTAGCGTTGCGCGTCGATAACAATAGAGAGCTGTAAAGAACGGCGAAACATTCTTTTCCAAAGTAAATCTTCACTCTGCTATAAGCCAAGAATTCGTAATGTTTACATTTTGTTTATCAAGATACCTGTAGAATAGTAAACGGTAATAGTATCCCAATGAGTCTACTTCACTCGCCGTACCTGTATAAAATTATTAAACATTCAAATATTCTTACCGAAACTGCATGGATTTCAGCCAAACGATTCGTAATTTGTTTATAATATTGTTCAGGAGCAATTGCACTAAGATCATTGTAAACAATACGTCTGTAATAAAAATTCAATTTTAATATCTACATAAATATTTACCATAAAATAATCCCCCCCGTATAACACGGTGGTTATATTATTTATATCAAACATTAATAGTTTTAAAGAAGATGCAATTAAAGCCAATTTGACCCCCATTTGGGTTAATTTATAGTTAATTTAATTAATAACAATGTTGTACGGGGGTTCTTATAAATTGTTTCTCAATCTAGCAGTTTTGAGCCGTTTTTTTTTTATAAAAATACCGTGTTATACAAGAGTTGTGTTTGTGCTTGAAATAGAAATTTATTTATTAAAAAAAATATGATAAAATAAGAGGAAAATAATAGAAAATTTGAGACACAAACCCGTCCCATGCACCATCTTCTTTATATAAATGTCTATTCTCCAATGGGGCAGCAAAAGAGAAACAAAAAGAAAAACAAGAAGACAACACGTATTTTTTTATAAACAATTATCCAATCGTGTAGTATTAATTTTTAATTATCTAACAATAACAATAATAATAATTAATAATAATACTTACATAATATAAAGTCAATTATTTTTTTTTTTAATAATTCTTATAATTAATTTTAATAATAAATTATAAAAATTAATTAATAAAAATAAAAATAAAATATTTACCCTGATTGATGGAGTACATCACATAATTGGAACAATATATCAACTTCTAATGGTGTCATCTGTGACATAATTTGTGCTGAATGCATAAATTCCTCTTTTGATACTTCTTGATTACGATGGCCATTTGTTACATTTAAATAAATCCGTTTCACTAATTCCATATTATTTAATAATGAATTAAATGCAATAAAATATGGGAAACTAACACGGCGGCCACTATGGGATCCTTGTGCTGCCTAAACCAAGAAAAAACAAATGATTTAAAAGAAACTTAAGTACATTCGAAGAGCGGAAGTCGCCTTATGGGGACCAAAGAAAGTCTTTAGGTAGAGAGGAGAATATTGTACCTGACGGAAAAAAAATTATGAAAAATTATGAAAAACTATGAAAAATTCGAAAAAACCGTATGAAAAAGTATGAAACGAAAATTCATAAAATATCATATTCTCATAGGCAAAAATATGATTTATTATGAAAATTTATGAAATTTTCTGAAAACAAATTATTTTTTATGAAAAATTAAGAATTTTTTTGAAAAACTATGTTCACAAAATATGAAAAAATATGAATTATGAAAGTGATTTTTTTTTACTCTTATTTTCTATGAAAAATTATGAATTTTTGTGAAAAATTATGTCTATGAAGCATGAAAAAATATGAATTATAAAGTGATTTTTTTTTCTTGGACTCTTATTTTCTATGAAAAATTATGAACTTTTCTGAAAAATTAAGAATTTTTATGAAAAATTATGTCTTTAATACACGTATTAAAGCTATACATTTCCTTAGAATTACACATTTCTGAGTAATGTGTAATGCAATGTAAGAAGCGGGGTAGTGGACGTCTGGATAACCGATACATCCCAAACAAAGGTGTATTAATATTAAAACTTCCATCTTATGTTATCCTGCATTAAATTTTAATGATTGATTTTTCAATTAATTCTAGTTCTTTTGACTTGAATACCGTGAATAAATAAATAATAAATATTAAAAAAATTCATAGAAATTCATAATTTTTCATAGAAAAATTATGAAAATTTATGAAATGATGTCCAAATCTACGACGTTTTCATAAATTTTCAGTTTTTTCATAGTTTTTAATTGTTTTTTTTCTGCCAGAGGTGTCAATAGACATTGCTTAATAATAGCACAAGAACTTTAAAACATACAACAAAAGACAAGGTAGCCATTGAAACGATGGTCGACTTTCACTGTTTCAATTCTATTCTACCGCCTTCTTATCTTCTTGCAGTCTTACAATTGGCATTGTAAAACACCAATATCTAGAATCCAATACTTCCCAAATTTGCAGTCACTACTGCGCATGCTCTGAGTGATAATTGTCGATGGATGTTAAAAAAGTTAAAATACAGAATAAGCATATACGAGGATCAAACTGTGGCCAATCCTCAAGCCGTCTTGCTGCTTACAAATTATAAACGTCACTTGTCAGAGAATGCGCAATAATTACTGCAAATTTGGGAAGGATTGGATTGTAGACATTAGTTTCTAAAACTGTCTGGAATCAGATCCCAATTCACTTTACATTTTTAAGACTTGTGAGCGGGGAAGGGGGAAACAAAGAGGGAGAGGGGGAGAAAGAAAGAGAGAGAATAAGAGGTAGTAAGGAAGATAGGAAGAGAGGCAGTGGGAGTGATTATGTGAGAGCGAGAATTGGAGAGATGATTAACGTAGGGAAGAGAAAATACGGAAAGAGAGGATAGGGTTAAAAAATTAATAAAACGGACGGAGATAGAGAATGAATAAGAGAGAATAAGAGAAAGAGGCAGATAGAGAAGAGAAAAGGAGACTTGCTAGAGTTGTCACAGTTTGAGAAGAACATGTTGAGTCATACAAATCTGTCCGTGGAATTTTACCAGTGGCGTATCATTTTCAGTCCGTAATGGGGGGAGGGGCATTATTCATCTTTGGGGACTATAAAATTTTTTTGGCTCTAGGGTCTGCTTTCTCTTGGAGAAGAAAAGCAGACCCCAAATGCAGGAAAAACGCAAACTAAACGAACACTTCAGACGGAAGTCACAAAACAGAATAATGGACGCCATTGTCTAGACTTTCCTCCCCTTAAATTCGAAAGTAGTCTCGTCTGCACCTATTTTCACATTCTGCGCAATTTTATTGGTGTGTTCTTGTCAAATTGTGACAACTCTGCTTCTTTTTGAAGCTTATAAAAATATAAGGTTTAGGTTTAGAACTGTCACTAGATCATTGTATAGCACAGGATAGTAAAGTGGTAGAGGAAAGAGAGGCAGAGAGAGAGAGAGAGTGAGGGAGGGCGGGAGAGAGGGGTAAGAGGGGGGAGAGAGACTTGACCCATTCTGCCCTTTGTAAATTGAAATTAATAGGGAAACTTGTAGACAAAGTTGGCTCCCTTTTTTTGTTAAAATATAAAAATAACTTACCTCAATCAGATGCGATTGGACTTGTTTCGTTAATAAATGACTTTTAATGTTGATCATAATATCCTGAAAATCCAAAATTGATATAAAACCAGTACCATTTTTATCAGCTCTACGAAAACCTTCAATTGCATATTCTTCATGGAAATCATGAAGGAATTGACTGAATTCATTATATGATATAACACGATTCTTATCTTTACCAAAATATAATTGAACGAATGGTGAATCTAAATTGAATGGTATACGTTTATGGAGTTCAGTTTTTGTTATCACCTCAACGAACTCCTCTATAATATACCAAGAAAAAAAAACAAATACAATGCAGATAAATATATAAATTTTAAAATAAATCAATAATCACTTACGAAAACTGACCATTCCATTTCCATTCCTATCAAATAATTGAAATGCAGTTTTATATAATGCATCCGGGAAGCATAATAAGCCTTCAAATGCTTGAAATTCAGGATACGATATAAGGCCATCTTTACTTGTATCAACAATGGCAGCCAATAATTGTACAGAATTTGAATTGAAATTATTCGCATCGAATAAACCCAAATATTTGATAACGAAATCTTGGGCTGTCATAAATCTCTCACCATTCCTCTCTTGGCTGGCATATTTATTAAAGACTTCATGTAATTGATTTGAATTTGCCCGTTTCAAATAACCACCACCCTATTAGAAAACAAAAAACAATTATTAATAACTATACTACAAAAGTCATTTGAAGGGCATAATTTTTGTTTACTTTATCCCCCAAAAAAAATCGTTATTATTAAAATTATAAACAACTGACCTCTTGGATTAAATCAGATCGAATTGTTGCTGACATTATTTACTTTGAATTTAACACCACGGAAATTTTGATTGATTTGTACTTAAAACTGCAATAATGATGTTAATGAGAATTGTAAGCCGCGCTAAATTTACGTCATTTTTACCTCCTTTTGATATTCAGGAGACAACAACAAAATACTGTGTTTAAAAATAAAAGAGACTTACAGTAGTGTTAAGGTAAACGTTTTAATGATTAGATCGCGTAACTTATTTACAATCATAATTTTCACATCATGCCCTGTATAAATTAATAAAAACGTATAAAAAAGTATATGTAAATCGTCTAACATTCTTGTTATAAAAAAAAGTATAATCAAATAAATCAAAACAATTAGATAAATCGATAAAAGTCAAAGATGACAATCAGCAACAACCGGGATGCGATTTATTTTTAGTGCCTTAGCAATATAACCGTGGCCTATATAATGTTTGACCGTTCCCACTCAAGGACTTGATTAAGGGCAAAACAAATACGACAAAGATGAAAATAATGAAGACACAATTATTTGCTTGATTACAGAAGCCTTAAATTTAAACGAGTGGATAATAAGAAAGTTTGATTTGTGGTGAGTTTCAATAAATTTTCTTGCATTTTTCATTAACACATTCACATCAATTCTATTTATGTTGTAAACAAACAGTTGATGCCAGCATAAACGTGTTAAAAACCTATTCTTATAATATAGACTCCGGTTCGGTTCCCAGAAGAGATTTTTTCCTTATTGTCTCAATTTTTATACTATTTTAAAAAAATGAATTCTATCTTGCTTTAATTAATAGCGAAATATATACCGTCCTTTGTTGCTTGATAGGTAGCGCCTATGTGGCTAAAAGAGTTATCAGTCCCGTAGAACAATCGTTTAATCTAATCAAGTGGCCTGAACCGCGTTGATAATGTCACATGTTTACATTAACAGATAAGAATTCGATATCTGCTAGAAAGAGATAAATATACCAGTGATTGTCGACTGCCAATTCTACTACAGAATTATCAATAATTGTGTGCAATTTTTAAGAAAAATTGGTTGTACCCGCCACTGATTATTTATTGTGTCACTATGACAACATAGTTGTGCTCTTATACACTTCTCAGAGTCTAATTTCTCGTTGATTTTTAAACCCTTTTTTTTTTTCTTAAAAACAAACTAAACTGATCAGTAGCGTAACGTCGTGGTGATGAAGTCAGTAAAATGTCTCTAGTCCCGTTTTAACACTTCACTATGAAAATCTGGGAATATTGTTCGTTTGGCTTTTCCGTGTTGTATAAATACCGTGTTCTCGGAAAGGTTCACTATATCACTTTGAACCCTTGTGTCATAAACATCATACAACTATTTTTGAAATACGCCTCTGATTGTTTGTTGAGTAACTATGACAACCCAGGTGTGTCCGTATGCACTTCTCAAAACAATTGTTTTAGAGTCTGTCAAGAATCAACGAATTTTACCAAACTAATCAGTGGCGTAACGATATAATATAAACTCCGCCAAATTAATGAATCTATCTTGTTTCATTTAACTCGTCACTGAAAAGTTGAGAAGACAAAAAAAAAACGCTTAACAAAAATTTACTTTATATTAAAACCATATTCAGAATTATTTCTGTAGGGCATCAAGTGACAATTAACTCTGTTCTATACTGACAAATATACGGTAACATTCTGGATAAAATGAATTGCCAATATATTTAGTTTAGTTTTCTGAATAGATTACCAAAATAGCACAATTGCTTTATTGTATTAAAGTGGCTCAGTGTTGTATACAACCACAGAAGGTTCCTTATTTTGGTTGACAGTTTGTGGTATACCATATTTGCTGGTTGAAGGTGAATTTTTAAAGGTCAAATGTGTCAAAAAAATTCCCCAAGTAGATGCCGTATATGTGGAAATATAGGTATTTTTAAGCCGTTCAGTTGCACAATGACGTTTGACATTCACATTCAACCAGCGAATTTGTTATACTTTTTTGAAATAGGTAAATTTGACTGCCGACGCCACTGATTGTTTTTTTTTGTCTAGTAACTATGACAACAAAGTAGTGCCCTTATACACTTCCTAAAACATAATTTTCGGTCGTCTTTTGTTCAAATCTTTCCACCAATAAGCTATACGTTGCTATAGTTACCGTTTATTCGTATGGTTAATGCCTACTGTGATTTAAATTCAAATAAAACAATAATCGATCAAAATCTTGCAACAACATAAACCGTTTTCGGATCATTGTATTATATTAAAACCGAAACCGGTTTCTAGTATTTATTTTATTAATTGATTATTTATGAATTAATTAATTTTGGATTACATAATTAATCACCTTGACACGATTACAAAACCAATGTTAACAAATGATAAGTATTATTATTAAAAAAAAGCTTATTCTATGACGTTAATTTCGTTACGTTATCAATTAATTAGATTACTTCTTATCAATATATCATGAAATATATGTTAATTTATCAGAATATCATTTAGTGATGGAAATTTTTGTATCATCTTATTTACTATTGTTCCATTAGAGAAATAAGATACTGGATAGGTCAATAAAGGTTATGATAAATATATGAAATATCGTTAAATAGTACGTAAAAAAGGACCTAGAAATTAAAAATAGATATTTTTCTGTAGTAAAAAAATGTTGCTTCACATTTTGAGAATTTATAAAGCGTTAGAAATGCCCCCAATTTTTTTTGCAATAATATTAAGCTCTTAAAGCTAAACTTACCTACCTCTTGACAATAAGCCTTAATAAAAATTCTGTCCATTCCCAGAAACTAATGTTGTAAAGTACGGAAATTATATAAAAATTCAACTCACACGTAATCTACTGTTCTTTTTATTTTTTGAAATAAAATTAAAGGAAATCGTACAATTCGGTAATAGTTACTCTTTTATTTGTTCTGTATTATGAAAAATCGGTTTAAGTTAATCACAGTCGATCGCTTTTTTTTATTATTATTATCTTTGGTGCAATTTTAACAAATTTCCCAACCTTAAAATCCAATCTTGACAGTGGCAATAAATGAAGGTTATGGATTGGTGGTACTTTAATCACAGCCGAACATGTGCTCGTGCGCAACAATCGAACAACGAACACTAGCGTCACCACTATTTTTTCCAGATTATTGCGGATATTTTAATCTAATCTGATCTTTTATTTATATAGCAATTGTGCGTACGTAAATCAACTTCCCGTTGTGGTGCTAGATAGCCAATGATGTAAAGGTCTTTGCAGATAGCCCTTGGTGTCCTGTTGTGAGTAAGGGAGATTGGTCGCGGTGGGTGGAAATGGAAGGCTGTGGATGGCAAAAATTTAATATAATATACTTCTGTCCTCTATCAAGTCTATCGCTTAAGAACTTTTCCATAATATTCCAGATTTTGGTAAAACAGTCTATGATGTAGGATGGTTTATCATAAGGTGACCATATCCCCCGCATTACGCGGGAGTCTCCCCATTTTTAGAACATATCCCGCAAACACATCCTACCCGCAAAAATTGTTTTTGAAGTGAAATATTTTTCAATGTATTTTCCCTATGTAACGAAAATGCGTGACGCCGTGAGGGGAAACACTTCCCCTCTAACAGTCTGAGAGGGAAGAGTGGGGGTGTTGCCAATAGCGTCGCTTATACTGTTACAGTTCTGCCAACCGTATAAAATAAACACTAGTGTCTAAAGTTGGTGTCATTGATCGATGTACAGCGCCCTCTGGAACGAAACTAAAATTTCAAGGCTTACCGCGATTTATAATGTTTATATTTATAAATTAATTAATGGCGTTAAATTGAGATAAGCGTAATGCCGAAAAATACAACTGCAGAACAAAAACGAGCCTCAAGGCAACGACAGAAAGAAAATAAACTAAGAAAAAAATGAACTTCATCTCTACCTAAGAAGTTTCACTTTTAACGCGCGGCGTTCCACGCACTTTCAATTTTTTTTGTTTTCAATACTTTACTATTTCTTATAAGTTCCTATAGTATCTAAATATACCTATATGTACATATTTTTTCATATTCAGTAGTATTTTTTTAGACACTCTATTATTCTGCAAGAAAATCCCCCGCATTGTTCCTAAAAAAATCTGGTCACCTTAGTTTATCATTGTCCAGAATGCTTTCAAACATTCTAGCATGTTCTTCAATGTTCTAGAGCAATCTAGAATAATCGGAAATACTCTAAAAATTTTAACATGAGGATGGTATTTCATTGTCCAGAATGCTCTCAATCGTTTTAGAATATTTTTGAATGCTCTAGAACAATCTAGAATAATCATAAATACTCTAAAATTTTGAAGAAATGTATATATTAGGAATTATTTTTGGCCACTATCATTGAAAATTGTTTGCCGTATTCGTAGTAAATTTACTATTTCTGTGTTTCACCTGGCTGTTTGTTAGTTCGAATCGGTCACGTCACTGTAGTCTCTGTTAATTAGTGTATACGTCGCTGCTCTAGTGTAGGCGCAGCTTTAGTTAGTTCTTCTGTAGACACAATTGTGTGTAACTTTAGCCACAGCAATTCGTAACCTCAATTGTTTTTGTTGTTTTGGAAAATTTTGAAACGATTAAAAATGGAAAATACAGAAGTTGACGAGAAAATCACTTTTCTTATCGAAAACAAAGAATTAATTTGCAATAAAACAAACTTAATTAAAAACAGTGAATATTTTCGTACAATGTTCGGTGGGAATTTCGTTGAAAATAATTTAAATAAAATCGAATTAAAAGTTGGGTGAAATTTTTTGGAAATTTCTATTGAAAATTAAACGAATTTTATTGTAGGAAATTGAGTATAAAACAATGGAAATGTTAGAGAAATGCTTATGGGATGTTGAAATAATTGAACGCTTAGATAATGAATTTTTAATAGAAATCTATAAGGCCACAAATATGTTTTTAATGGAAAATTTAAAAGATTATTGTTACAATCAGATAATCAAACGATTAACAATCGATAATTGTATAGAATTGTGGCAATTAGGGCAATATTATCACGATAATAATTTGATAAAACGTGCAAAATTTTTGGCAATTTTGGAATTCGAACAAATACGGAAACAACAACAAATCTCTCTGATCGATTTAGAAACAATTTTAGAATATTTAAGTAGCCGTTACCTACAAACTGATAATGAAATTAACGTTTTCGATACGGCTCTATCATGGTATAATGAAAATTATCCCGATAATCATCAAAACGATGAAATTCTAGTAAAATTGTTGTTTTGCTTGGATTTCAATCGTTTAACACTTGATGATATCAATCGAATCCAATCAAATATTGCAAATTATCAAGTTTACACGATTCTAGATTGTGTGAAATTATTGAGAAATTTACGTAATTTCGAGAAATTTGATAGAAATTTTATAGATGTGGCAAGAAACCTATTAAGATCAAAATCGCGAATTTCTGATGGAATACCATGTTTATTAGCGACTCCAATCGATAATTCGTCTAATATATCAATAGTTGATGCGTATAAACGTAAACGGAAATGTACTGTTCTACATAATCTAACAATAATCTATTTAGATCCGTTAACAGAAAATTTTAAAACATTAATCGATATTGATGCAGATTTCCAAGAAGTACAAGGTTACAATATTATCAGTTATCGACAGTTTATTTATATATTCGGCGGTAAAGAGATTATCGGCAAAGGACCATGGAAACAGAGAGGATGGAAGTACGATATGATACGGAATACCAGCGAATATTTCGAGTAGGTGCATTCTAATAATCAGTGGGAAAAATATGTACTAGCACAGTAAAATAGGCTATTTGCGCAATAGAATTTATCGCTTTTAAACTGTACTGTGCTATACAGTGATGTCCCCTTTTGCTTTTTTCTACAGGAACATTTAACATACATTTTGCATAAAGTGTTTAGTATGGTAATTTCTTTCTCTATACTTAGATTAAATGCCAAAACTGTATAAATCAATATCTGTGTGGGGGTAATGTACGTATACAATAGATTTTGCAAATAATGGCATCTTTGGTGCAATAGAAGTATATTTGGTTGCCTACCTATTCATAATGAAGATGCTAGTTGTGCAAATACGAGCTTAGCCACTTTTTACTGTGCACTACACTTAAAAACTATTTTCATTTCAAATATGAATTGTTGATTGCAGTTTCCCATTCAAAAGACGTCATTTCCAATGTTGTATCGTTGATAATTATCTGTTTATAATTGGTGGTTTCGGACAATATCGTATTTATCAACATAATCTATTTTATTATGATTTAATCAATAAAAAATGGAGTAATTTGATTATATTACCAACAGCAAGTCGCTCAATAAAATGTTGTTGTTTTCAACAACAATTAGTAATTTTTGATCTTGATAATAGGGGTGCTCATCATTTTCACATTGACGGACAATCATGGAAATCGAATAAATTTACAAACTTTGATAGAAATGATGTTTTAATGAAGATCTCTTATGAAAAAACTGAAATTTATTTTGCTATTAATCAACCATCAGTTTTATGTAATAATAATTTATATTTTTTAAATAATTGTGATACAGGAACAGATTTACGCAAATTTAGCATTAAGCAACGTTGTTTTTCAGAACCCTTTTTCGATAATAATGTAATTCCAATTCATACAGGCGTTACAACTCGTTATTATCGTGTGACGTCAAATTTACCTATTTTTAAGTCGTTTATAATTGATTTTGTCAATGAAACAATCAATCAACGGCATGTTTAATCTGAAAGTGCCGTTGGAAAAGTAAAACACCAGTAAATAAATTGTTAATAAACTAATGTATTGTTATTCTAGTTTTAATCAAGTTGGCTATTGTGGCTATAGTAATAGCGCCATCTAGTTGCGCTATACTTAAAATTTTCTGCATAATGCGTAGTAGGCAACCAGTAATACACTGCCGTAAAATAGTATAATTGATTGCATCAATTGGAAGTATTTCATATACAGAGTGTCTCCAGGAGGTTGTCGACTTTTATGGTAAAAATAAGATGAGTTAACTCAATTATATCCAATATCGTCCCGTTAACTCCTTAGCCGTGGAAGTTTCTTAATCTCGAGATAACAAGACAATTTTGGATGCAGGTAAATTGAGTTAAATCGTGCTATTTTTATGCCAGAACTCTGTATTTAGGTCATGTCCCTATCCTGTATTATTATTAATAGTTTGTTTCAGCAATTGGTCAATTCTGTAGATATTTGTGATAAATTCCTGATTCGTTAACCGTTAACGGTAATTGTATACGCGTTGCAGTATTATTGGTTGCCTGCACAATGATTAGATTGTTACAGTAAAACCTCTCTATAAGGTTCTTTATTATTAGCCATGTTTATTGGAATAATAGCGCCATCTATCAACGATTCCAGGAATCACATATGATAATTATTTATTCCAAATTGGATAATGTAACAAGTAGATCACGTTATTTGTTTATGTTAATACGTGAGAAAAATAAAAACAATACAAACGATTTTAATATTGTTCACATAAAAAAAAAGAATATAAACAGATAAATTAAATCGTGTTGTAATTGTGTTGCACAAATTTCTGTTAAATTCAATTGAAATTTACCGTTGTGAAATTGTATAAAATAGAAATTGTATAGAGTGTATATGTAGATATTTCTAATAATTTTCGGTAACTTATTGATGATGGAGGAAAAAAAAAAGGTCATAGATCAAATGAACAATGAAAGTATTGATATGCAGCGAGAGACGTCTCTCTTTTATATTTTTTTCTCAAATACCCATTTCTTTTTCCTGTTGAGTGAGAGTATACGGAACTAAACCATTACACGCGTATGTATGAAAATCTTGTTTCAACAGGACTGGACTTAGGTCGAGAATGTCGTCGTTTTCACAACTAATTTTCGAGTTCAGGGTCATAACTAGTCTTCTATCCAAATTAGAGAAGCCATTCGTGTTGTGCTCTATATAACGTGCATAAATCAATTTGTATGCATGACGCTGAACACCAGTTGTAAATTAGCTAATTTGTCATGGTATTTCTTACACTTTGTGCGTATTGTTTTTAAATTTGAAAAAGTCTGAACGTAAAATGTTAATTTTCGTATAGTTACTATATATTTTTTGAATTACCTCTAATTCATTTGCCACCACAGTATGTGTTACTTGTTTGGTATTCTTAAGGCTGTATCCCCACTAATAACGTCCAATGTCGGTTGATAATTTGTTGGGAAAATTAATTCGTTCTGAATGAATGCAATTTTAACGATTTGAGGAGGATGTTCGTCGTTTTTTCAAAATTTCTATTGATTTTCTAGAACACTTACATACATAGAAAGCTTTGAACAGTGTTGGGACAAATTTAGAAAATAGGGGGAAGTGTGTAATAACGGCACTTAAAGAACCATCAAGCACATTTTGTCGTCTTACAATCTGTACAAATTTTATTTAATTAACTCAATTAGAGAAAAGAAGAGAAACATTACGTTTTGGCTCTGTTGTTAATCTGCGCTCCCATTTTGTCTTTTTCCTCTAATCATTTCCATGCGCATCCGAAATGAAAATTTATTCAAAAAATTATACTGTTTTTCAAAAAAAGAAAAGACCCAAATTTAATTTAATTTGGAATTTTTGGTTTTTCTCCTTTATTTTCCAGCGAATTTCGATGAAATTCATGCCGATTATTGTGGACTGTCTGCTTGAAGGTGGTATGTTTTGCTTTTCCAAGATTTCCACCTGTTTACCAGAAAACTTGATAAACAACAGACACCCGAAAAAAATTGGAGAATTCTCTGAAAAACGGTCTTTCAGGCGACTAACTAATAAGATTGTAGCAAAATGCAATCAAAATGCTGCTTTTCGTTGATGTAACTCGCTAGACACCTGTTTTTGGTATGTATACGATTTTTCCACGTCAGAGGAAGACTCTTTAAAGGGTCATCGGAACTGTAATGTAGTCGTTACCAGTTACATCACCGCACAAATTAAAAACAATCATCTCGACTACACACAATAGTGATGTAAGTCATAATTGTTTCAACTTGTAGAGAAGTAGAACTATTGTTCTTTTAATTTCCCCCTTTTTTGAATTCTTAAACAGAAACTTTCTTAAATCTTCTCATGTTATTCTGGTTGACCTGACAGAAGAGAAACAGGACCGGATTAAAATCGGCGCCCATGGGCTAAACCACTATACATTAATTTTACGCAATTACACCATTACATCACCACTTGACCAAATGGCCACCAATCTAAAAAGAAATTTCAAATAATTAACACTTATTGTATTAGGATTTCGCAATTTTTTTTCGCTTCTAATATACTCAAATCGGTTACTTAATCATTGTTGGTGAAGTGAAGAAAAAAAAAACACAGGAATACCCTTCACTTACTAAACAATATTGTGTCGGGGTATTTACAAAGACGAATCAAAAAATTTTGAAGTCATTTCTTGTTCGATCGCTATAACTGTAGGCTGTAAAACGTATCTAAACAACCTTTCACTGGAATTATATAGGAAATAACATCACAACCGGAAGTTAATTTTGTTTGAATACGTTACAAGAATAATAAAAAGTCGTAATAGTTCACATATATCGGGAAATTTATGGGAGGAAAACACTATTTTTTTTATGTAAAGAGAAATGAAGATCTGTAATAGAAAGGATGTCACAACCTTGAGATTTATATAAGAAAAGTAATAATTGGTGATTTTTGCGTTGTTAAATACATCTGAAATGGCACATACACTAAATGAAACAACCTTGTGATGCTTATTTTAATTTAATTTACAAATCACTGTGGATGATTTGATCAAACAAGAACGTCGCTCGTAACTTGAACGTTTAAGTTTAAATCGAGCGCCCACTTACCGCCAATCAAATCAAACGAAATCGGCGCTAATTTCAAATTATAACAATACGAGTAGAGTTTAAATATGATAAACAAATAATTTGTGAAATTTGTTAAACTACTACTAACGAGTAGAAGAATTTTTTCTATTTAATGACAATATTTGAAATTGTAAAGTAAAAGTAATGAATAAATCAAATAATAAAAAGCTGAAGATTACAAGTGTCATCGTTTTAAGTAAATAAATTGTCTTGACAATAAAATTTATAAAATGTGAGGATTTATGATTTTTCAGAAAGAAAATACTTTAAATTCTATCGGTGGATTTTTTTATTTAAATTTTCTTCAACTTTCTCCTGATGTTCTCGTGAATACTGCAATAAATATCAAGTTCATCTCGTGTATATTGTCTAGTTTTACTGCTTCTCCACGGATTTACTTTGATAATAATGATAATAAAAGAAGTTAAGTAGCTTTCAGATAGTCGTTTGTCGATATCGTAATAGGCGCAGACAAAATCCACCGGAAATTCTCAAATAATAATAATTAAAACAGTTGTAAGTTAATTGGGTGTTGTGGTGGTCAATTGATTGTAAAAAAGACTAGAAATCGTTCCAAAATTTATGTATGCTCTATTGATTATGCACATATTTTAACGGATTGTCTGCAGTTTTTCCGCTATCATGTAAATAATGAGGCTAGAAGGAAAATCGAGAGAAATATTATATAATTTCTCGATGGATAATTTATTAAATTTGGATAATCATTAGAGTGGATAAAGCGTCATTTTTCATCATTCACATTTGACTTTTACAATACTGAAAAAAAAAAATAAAGAAAAATGTTGAATTAAAAGGAAGAAGAAAAATGTTATATAAATTGAATAATTTCTAATGTTTTCGTGGATAATCGATGAGAAATCTAATACCATCTGGTCAAAACAAGCAATCAAACAAAGAGAATTGTGTTTGCTTTTTTTATCCAGCATTTATAGGAAAACAATTTTCCCAAGCAGATCGGATCGGAGAACCAATCAGTGAGTCAAATAGAGACCATGTACCAAATCTATCCATTTCTTTTTATTTTCAAAACGGAATAGTATTAAATAAAGACAAACGTCCATTTTGTTTCTCTGTCTGCTCTAATTTTGGTCACCTTTAATAAAATTGCGGAGGAGTCAGTCACAGGCCTTTCACTTGTAAAAAAAACGACAACAAAATCATAACCGACGCGATATTTAATAACAAAGATACTTTGAACCGCTTATTTGCGTTCAAATGAGATAAAATGAGTCAGTAGCTCTCGAAAAGAGCTACTGTTGACGCGTTAAATATATACCGACAAATGTATCAAACAAGGGTAGAAACATATTCTTAATACTCCAGACAAAGATACAAAACGTTTCATTTTTTATATTGGAAGTAAACCAGGGGCGGATCTAGTCTACAAGCGAAGTAATTCAAAAACTTTCCTCTAAAAATTATTTAAAAAAATAATACCCGCTAGTGATATGATATGACAGAATAGATTTATTAGCTGTATGATAAATCCGGCCCTGGGGTAAATTGAAACGGATACAACTAAATTTAGTGTTACTGTAATTTGCTGAGATGAAGTGCCTTCGCTGTATATAAATATAAGACAAAGATGGCCACGTAACAAATCTATCTGTTTCTTTTCATGTGGTAATCGTCGAAAACTTGGGTCGAATTTCAAACGAATTTTCATGAATTTTACAGAAATGTGTATAAGAAAAACAAAAGATACAAAAACCGTAATTTGTTAGGCACCAATCAGATAACATCAGACAAAGATGACTGAGTACCAAGCATTTTTGTCTCTCTTACTTTATATCAGTACGGTCTAAGTGAAGAGATACGTTCCTATTTGTTTCCTTCTCATTAAGTATTTGACAACGCCTCACTTCTTAGCAAAGAAGCGCGTTAGAAGTGAAACTTCTTAGATTAGAGATGAAGCTCATTTTTTTCTTGGTTTATTTTCTTTCTGTTGTTTTTATATAATTTTATATTATAAATATAAAAATTATAAATCGGGGCAACCCTTGAAATTTTAGTTTCGTTCCAGGGGGCGCTGAACATCGATCAATGACACCAACTCTAGACACTAGTGTTTATTTTACACAGTTGGCAGAACTGACAGAACATAAACAACACTATTGGGTGTCTGTTAGAGGGGAAGTGTTTCCCTTCACGGGGTCGCGCATTTTCGTTACATAGGGAAAATACATTGAAAAATATTTACACCCAAGCGGGGCTAAAGAAGTTTCACTTCAAAAATATTGTATAACCTTTTTGAGGGTTGAGTCTGTAGGATGTGCTTAGTTTCGACATTCACTGGCATAGTTGTCCGTTTCTAACACATACCGACTATTTTACAGGCTTATTAGACAATACGATTGACTCAAAAACTAGAACTAGAGCCAGAAAATAGACAAAGACGATTCTGTACCAAATCCAGAACATATAATTGCGGGTCATTTTTCTAGATTATCCATGAAGAAGAAAAAGTACCAAGAATTCTACACGTTTTTGGACTTATCAAATATACAGAGTTTGTAGCTAATTACACAATTGCTTTATACATCAAAAAAACCTCAGGATTGGCCAAAATCAGTCTTCCTGAAAGCTGGAAACTGAAACATTTAGGATTTAACCACAACCATTGTGCAAAGCCAAAAATATTTAACTATCAATTTTTTCAGTCGAAAATTTGTCGCCTCCAGATTGTTCCACCCTCATGGTTCTAAATCGAAATCCACCCCTGACCAAATCTGTCTATCTCTTTTGCATGCATTTATGTAATCATATCAAACTGTGTTAGAAAAGGATAGACACAAAAACACTAATCAAACAATAGTAGAGAAAGATGACTACATACCAAATCTTCCTATTTCTTTCAGATCAGAAAATGTTAGACAAGGATGATTACATACCAAGCCTTCACATATTTGACAATTGTTCAACAACAGACAAAGATAGTTCTGTACCAAATCTGGCTATTTCTTTTCACGTCAAGCAGGGCCGGATCGAGGCCACATAAATGCGCGACGAAGCTTTTGGACCGGTCCTGTGTCTGAAGAATCTGAAGAATCAAAAATTGTATACGCACCAAGTAAAAACGTACGTTTAATTTGATTTTAAAAGGAATTTCGATTACCTTTATAGAAATTTAATTGCAATTACGCAATAGTAATGAGAAACTACGTTTATTGTTGTGTCTCTGTCTTATTTTTTTGGCATGAAATAGATTCGTGAAAATTTTAATTGTAGCTTATAATATTAGTAGTTTTCCTATTTAATTACAACATGCACGTATATAGGTATCTACCTACGTATGTGATGATTACAATTTAGTAATCGTAATAAAAATAATTAAAATAGTAAACAACTGGAATTATAAATTAATTTCAAATGATGAAGTCATAAAGATTCCAGATCATATTACTTTTGGAATTCTTAGGAAAGTTTTTTATTGGTTTTGTCCAATTAATTAATTAACGACGACGACATTCCAATGGGACATGCAGTATAGATTTATGATAAACCGTCAGCCTTGAACCGATTCTAATTCTTGGTAAATTACAACGAAAACAACATTTAAATGAAAGCGAATCGTTCAACAGACGAAATCTTTTATTGATTTGGTGATAAGCGCCCAATGCGATAAGTTAATTGGAGAAAGGTTTTTAAAGAAGGAAGTTATTTATAAATCACCAAAGTGTAATTTTTTTGGTCTGTCCTCTTTTTGCCTTATTTTGTGTTTCAAAAAAAAAAATAGATAAAAATTACACAATATTATCACATATTTTAGAAAATAGAAATTCATTGGAATATTGATTATTGTCTATCTTGTTTTTTGTTTTGTTTTGGATTTCAGTAATTCTGGTGGATGCGCTAGGTTGTCAAATTTTATCAAAATTACGATTAAAATTGTCGAATACGGCTCTGGCATTTCTACTAGGAAAGTATCTAATTATCCGTTTCACTTTCATATAATTTCCGCTAACGGATGTGGTCGGAATTCGACAAGATTTTCATGAAAATTTCGGGTACCTCGTCTGACCGACTATTGAAGTCTCCGTTATTTTTTTATGTTTTTTTTTGTATGTTGATAAATTTCATTTGTGATAGTTTTCTTGTTGTTTGTGTGGACGTGTGCGTATGTGTTGTGTATGTGAAAGTGGATGATGGCATCCTATAACTGAAGACACTTGATTGTTTCCCACCCCTTCTTCACAAAATTGACGAGTATAAAACATGGAGAATCATCTCCAAATCGTCACAGTCACCACACCAACCGGTCAACAATAAGCATCATGAACAGATTTACCGTGGTAAGTGGTGGTATAATTGCCCTATTCTGTGTTGTTTTTTTTTGATTTGATTATTGTGTGGAAATTGTGTATGGGAGAATTTCCCCAAAACAAAATAAAGAAAGTTTAGATTTAGATTTTTCTGTTATGTAGGCTTTCGCCTTCGCCATGGCAGTAGCCGTGGTAGCTGAACCACCATCCGGTTATAGCTACAATCGTCCATCTGGTGGCGGCGGCGGTGGTGGTTATTCATTCGGCGGTGGACTGTCCGGAGGCGGAGGCGGTTATACGGCTGTATCATCTGGTTATCAAACATCCGAAGGTGCCTCTGTAGATCCAGCATTATTAGAACAAGTCCGTCAGATCTTATTGAAAGAAGAACAAAATTCCGTATCAATCGGTGGTGGTGGCGGCGGCGGTGGTATTAGTACATCATACGGTGCCCCATCACAACAATACGGTGTACCATCATCCTCATACGGTGTACCTGGTTATTCACAACGTGTTGTTGGTATCGATTTAGAGGGTATCAAACAAGCCATACAAGTTGCACAATACAATCAAATCTCATCGATTGCTGGTGGTGGTGGTTACCCGAGCGGACCAAGCAGCTCGTACGGCGCCCCTAGCCGGCCATCAAGCAGCTATGGAGCACCCTACTAAGCTCTGAGAGCCAACAGAACTGACTGTAATAAAAAAAGTGTTAAAATCTACCAACAACAACCCCAAACATCAACAACAACAACACAAACACGGGTCATGATGCATTGAAATTCAAAACATCAACAAAAATTATATTTTTTTTATTTTTGTATAAAGCTTTTGTAGGTTACGTTTTTTTAAAAAAAAAATACATTTGTCACCGTACTCTTGCATTTTATTCTTTCAAAATCTACAAAATCGTCAACAATAGAAAGTTTGTTTAAGCATAAATTAGAATTGTTTGGTAGCGCAAAATTCAATTATAAATTTCCCTAAAGCGCCCCGCCGATATTATTGATGATCGGTGAAATTCCTTGGAAAGTTGCAATTTTTTTTCGATTATCACCAAATCAACGGAAATAAATGAAAGTGTGTGATACTTTATCAAAAAATTAATGACGCAATACCCATTTTAATCAGAGAAAGTAATTTAAGTTACTCAATTAAAGCGCGATTGTTAATTAACAAAATGTTGTTTACCCGCCCCGAAACGATGCGCTTAAAAATCTCGCATTATTAGAAATTTAATTAGAAACGGATTTTTGCAAATAAAATCGTGATTGAATCGCTTATTATTACACCGTTATTTTGTCGATTTTTCTGGTTCTTCAACAACAACAAAAAAAATCTCATATAAAATGTGAAATCCTCCAACCACATGAACATTATGCGATTGGACTCCTTTCAATTTTACCACACCATACAACTTTTACTGTGTTATTAGGTCCGAAGATCATCAACCAATTAAATGATTTCTATTTTATCGGTCAAAAGACGTAAACTACAAGGAGAAAGGATTTTGTATGAATGTAGGTCGATGATGAGAGAAATACGATGTACGTACAACAAACAACAAAAAAATAATAATATTAACGATAATGTTGTTTGCTTCCGGGTATTGCAGACATTAATCAGTCTAGTCACAAATTTTCGATTTGATTGGCACAAAATATTGATCAGAAATTTGTTAGAGGCAAACAATAAACAGAAAGATTTCACACTATGATTGATGATTAATCAATCAATTTAACAAGGTGTAATCGATAAATTGATAGAGACATTTCCAATAATGCGCTGTGGTGGTTTATTGAAAGTTCGTAAATTATTGATTCGAAAATTCAGTTGAGGAAGTCTGTCTGGCAGCAACCGTATAATTTGGCCATTAATCTACTTTTCAGTTTAATTGCAATGATCGAATCAGCAATGTTATAATATTTCCACTTTCTTTTTCACTTTAATAAAATCATAATTTGTAATATTGTAGGCAACCAAATATACAATATTCAAACTTAGCGTTTTATGCGAATTAATTTTACTTTCTGTTAACAGATGGCGCTAATCCTCGTAGGGCTACAATTATCTATAACTGAATTAGTATCGCTATTACATACCAGATGGCGCTAGTTTCAACTGTCAATTATTTTTCTTCAAATTTCCATAATATTTATAATTATTTAAATTGATTTTAAAGAAAATCCTACAAAAATAATGGCATTTACTCTATGGAATCTTATGGAAGCGACCGTACTCTGTTTGAATGCCATTTGTATTTTACATGAAGAACGTTTTCTAAGTAAAAGTGAGTAGGATGTGTCCTAACCTCAAATTACTCCAATTTTCTTCGAATATTGTAGAACTAATCGTTGATTAATTGTTAATTTTAGTTGGTTGGAGTGCGAAAAGTCCCGGCGTTCACGGTTTCGGTGAAAATCCATCTGCAAAAGCACAAATCTTAAATTTACTCCATTCGATACGGACGGTAGCAAGAAGTGAGTTTGGCACTAATAAAGCGTTTTTATAATCTAATTTTAATACGATTTGTTGCAGTTCCATTAATATTTCTAAATATTCTACTAATTGTTATCAAATTAATATTAGGCTAGCATTGATAATGAATTTTCTCGAGTATTTTGGATAATCGTGATATAACAGCAATGGTTTTATATTTGTAATAAAAAAAATAAACACTGTAAAGGAACGTTTTCTATCTATCGCCACCCTCCAATTTAGCACCCTAGATTCCATGATTAATCACCCCTAAATCCAGACTCATAGAGAAAAACTCAGCTATCTCTCTCTGACTTTAATAGAATACAAACATCTGCCAATCGGTTAAATCCAAGTTCACACTAGACTTCAGGAAATAATATAAAAAAGGTGTGTGCATGTGTAGGTACAACAGTGTTGGATCTGTATTTAGTGGGAAATTTTATAAATATTCGTGGTTGAGTGGGGAGATAACAGGAATCCCTCTGTCTCTCCCTCTCTCTCTCACACACACTCACACCCAATTCCAACAACTCTATTGTCTATAGATTCAATAGAAATTAAAAACGTGTGTTTGTACCGGTTAAATTTTTACGAGAATTGCATTTTTATAGCTCAAATCATTGAAGAGAGTTGTGAATAGTTGGTGATTCGTGTTGAAGTATATCGTAACGTAATAACATCAACGATTCAGTTTGGTGTTATCGTTCGACACGTGCACAACATTCGGTTACACGTGCTCTATACAATTTACTTAAAATTCTTATCGTTTTGCATCCATTTACACAAAAAAAACCTATACATTTATTTACAAATTCTGAAAAAATAAAATAAAATCGTCAAATTGATAGTAAGATTATGTTCTCTACCCGTCAAATAATGTGAACTTTTCTGCAATAAACTATACAGTTCGTATTGTTTAAATTATTGTTTAAAATATTTATCAATTTGTGGTTGTTTTTGCACGATTCTGGAGACTATTTTTAATCACTTTGGTAAGTACCTAACCTTACCGGTCATTTTTTTTTTTCTAATCTATTTTTAATTTTTCGTTATATTGTTTCTAAAAAAATTTCTCTGTTATTCGAGATTTTTTCTACAATTGTTTAAATTCTGTTTTAAAATATTTAACGTTACTATAGCAACGGAGTTTAGTTGCTATGGTGATGATATTCAAGTTTTTTTGTTTCAACTTGTTTGGTAAAACAACTGAAAAAGCGAAGGAATCTTGATTTAAACATGTTTTCAAAACGTTCTTGTTTTTGTTTGAACATATTTTCGTAACTGAAACGAATAAATTAAATAACTGCATGTTTTATTTTTTTATAATAAAACAATTGGGCAAAAAATATGTAAATAAAAAAAAAACGGAATAAATAAAATAAAAAAATAACGGGTGATTATAATGGTTTCTGTATAATTACAGTTCAATAGTAGGCCATGATTGTATCGTTCGGATTATACAGACTGTTCCAAATGAATGTAAACGACTTATGATCCAGTGGCGTAGCGAACGTAACTGGCGCCTGGCCATGACACTCTATTAACGTCGCCCTATAATTAAAATTAAAGTTATGTTTGTCTTTGGCGCCCCACTACAAGCGACGCCTGGGCCATAATGGATCCCTTCCCTATGCTACTGTTATGACCATCAAATAATCAGGGTTTCTAATAAAAAAGTTACATTATTTTGTCAAAAAATTATCTACCGCGATCAGAGGCAATCAAAATTTGAGTTAATATTTTTTTTGGATGTTTTCTTGATTTTGATTTCCTTTTTTGGTGCCACAGTTGAAATGAAGCCCCAAAGGCTGAGTTCTCAAAATTTTGATACATAAACCTTGTAAATCAAAGGTAAAAATCGGCCGTTAATGAGGAGGAAGCACAAACAAGTCCTTGAAAAATTACCAACTTTAGCCCTAGTGAAGCACTTGAATGTTGCGATATTAATTTACACGTATTCCTCAATTTACACTGTGAATAAACACTTTAGAAATGCGTGTAAAAGAAATTCGTGAATTTATTTAATTAACCGTGTAATTCGCAAAATAAAATGTATACTCCATCCAAAAATTAAGTATAAAATTTCAAATGACAGAAATGCAGCTAACCTACGCAACGATAAATAGTCCCCCTATTAAAAACCCAAAATTTAAATTATTTATTGCATTAGTCAGAAAATTGATTCGAAAAGGATTTTGCAATATCCAAAGAATTATAAAATATCGAACTTCAAGGTTAATATAAAAAAAATATATACCACCAAATTATGTAACCAATGCGTAGGGTTTTATTCAAACAGAAATGCCACAATATAATTTTTTTTTCTTTCATGTCAACATGTAAAAGTTAGGAACTTTTCAAACATTAAGTTGCCTATAACCTATCATCTGTAATTTACAATTTTATACTTAATTTTTGGACAGAGTATGGAAGATATTTAGATACCAGTGTTGCCAAAAGAATAAAATTAACCAGTTATAAGTTTTTATTATTTCAAACACCGTGTATTAATGGAATCGTGTTAATAAAAGTACAGTGTAAATCGAGGGATGGTTGTTTTTCATATAAGCACATGATCTGTTAATATCGTGACATTATTCTCTTGTTAAACCTGGTTTATTGCCACTCATTAAGTGTTTACGCAGACAACTTTATCCGGGCAAAATAAGTATACTTTATGATTCATTTTAAGCAATGCACGATTAACCGGGATTAAAACAATACAATGAGCAACTAAGCTAATGCAAGGAGTGTCAATGGAAACTTTCTGGTTATAAATAAATAGAGTTCATTGCCATTTTACGACCTTGTTTTTTTTTAAGGTGGACGATGAATGGGCTTTGAAGTGTCGCCCAAAGATCAACTAACGAATTTACTATATATTTACGTTATCACTCAACTGATAAGAGATTTTATCGTCTGATGGGAAATTTGCAATATAAATCACAATCATTCATTGATGACTAAATTTTTATTTTCGATCAATAAATTTCAATTTGCAAAATTTCATTGGGACACTCTGTATAAATTCGATTATAAGAGTTAACATACAACACGTGTTTTTTTATTTGAAAAACCATAAATCCTTCTTTTATTGAAATTTGATTGATTTTCCAATAATCAATTAAATACTTAATTGCTTTAATTGTTTTTTTTTTATTGTTACTACGATTTATAAATAGCAAGCGGAATAGTATTTGAGACTATGTAAATAAAGCGGCACTTTTAATTTATGACATATTTGACATGTATAGTATTCATCGATCAAAGACTTCCTAGATTTAAGTTGGTACACTTCTAGTGATATTTCTAGGGATTTATTTGTTTGTGTCCATATCCTGCGACAGATATCTATCAAATCATAACCTTTTGTTCGATGAATTCACTATAGATACAAATTTTTGTCAATCGTTGACTTTTAATTTGCAGGTAAAAATGTCACTTCAACAACAACAACAACCACAGAGTAAAATTAATGATGGTGATGATGTAGAAATGGATTTGATAACAAAAAAACAACCAAATAACGATCATCGTACACGTTTCCAAGTGAATCGTGTACGTAACGAAAGTCAAAATAATGATAAAGATTTGCGAGATCTAGCAATTTCGATAACATCCGATGATGATGATGATCAACGGCATAGTGAAGATGAGATTACAGATAGGACAAGGTTGAATTCGGAATATGTGAAGAGTTTTCGGTGAGTTTTATTTGTTTTTCTGCTTTTGTTTTATTTTATTGTGGCGATATGGTTGAAAAATTGCAATAATTAAACGAATTGTTATTAAGAAGTCATGTGTATTAAATGTGAATCATACTAATTATCGTTTTAAACAAATATACCGAGTGATCCGCCATAATGCTACCCCATTTGATGTGCATGCGCGCTTATCATTGGTTAATAATCACAAGCGACCTGTCTTGTGATTGGTCCAAATCTTTTAAAATATGGAGTGATGTAATAAATTGTATATGAGAGATGTTGTTGTAGGCACCTCACCAGAGAGGCATTACCTAGATTGGATAATTACCGGAATATAATGTCGATACAGGCTGCAAATCGGCCGACTTTAGATGAATTACATAATGCTACGTTACCCAATAAGGTAAGTTTCTTTATAAAGCTACAATACTGAGCAATTTTTATTACGTTGTCTACCTGTCAATGCGCAAAGTACAGGGTGTTCCACCTAAAGGTATTGAATAGAGAGCGGTCAAACGAAGATGCTACATTGAGAGTTGCTGTCATTTTTCCTGCCGGTGCATGTTTACAGAGATGAAAAAATTTTTTAGACAAAATTAACCAGACTTTCGGACAACCGAGTAATGGTAATTTTGTTAGAACAATTAGCAATTGATCTCTCGAAATTTCTCGAAAAGATTTGGTGGTCTACATATTTTAATTAAATTGAAATTTAGTCCTCTACTTGCGCTATCATAAAGTCACGGTGACTCTATTTTTTTTTACCAAAACTATCCAATAGATTGTCTACTTAATTAGCCGCCACTGTATAAAAATAAAGTTTAATTATATTGGATTCAGGCACCAAAAAGCTACTAGATTTGGTAGATTTGTCGTTAAACAAAGTACAAGATCCATTAATATCATAACAATTTATCTTTTATCTTTGTCATGAATATAGAGTTTTTTATTGGACAATAGTTTGTTACAATTAATCGCTGATGTGTTAGAAAAAGATAAATTCGCAATTTTTTGCGAGATAATGACAGAAAAGTAATTTATTTTTCCATCATTAAATTATAAAAAATGTTATTTTTATTATTACAAATGAACGAGAAAAAATGGGATACTAATGTAATTTTGCACTTTGATCTAAAAAAAATAACAACAAAAAAGCGTATTTCCTATAATTTAGAAGATTTAGCAGCCTATATGTCTACTTCATCTGCCATCACTGTATAATCCATTAAAAATCTCACCAAAAAGACGCATCTCAATTGTTTTATTATTTGTTTGCCTTTTTTTTTCTATTGTTAAAACAAATATTTAAATATAAATAAATAAAGATCCGAAGTGGAAATTACTAGAATTAACTCTTTAATTATAACAATTCAACGATAAATGTTTTAAATTAAAAAAATCAACAAGTATGTCTGTTATTGACATTTTATTTATAATTCTTTACAATCTAAAATACGGGGTGATCCAAATTAATCTTAACAACATCTTGTGAATATAATTTAAAACGCCATTTAATCAATCATACCAATATTAAGATAATTAAAATAGATGTTTATTATTTAAAAAACAAATTAATTTTTTATTGTTTTATTTATGATGAATAACGACAATTGTTTGAAATTCTATTGTTAATATTTTAGTATTTTTCGAATGATATATGAAAATTGCGCGTCCTACAATCATTATTACGTTAGTTAAATCGATAATTAATTTGATTTAGGTTAGAATTTTCTAACCTTTAAAATGGATTGTAAATTATATTTAAACGCGTTTATTATTATTATTCACACAACGATTTAGATTTGAATTGATAAATTGCTGACTATTTCTGTTATCAACTAGACAATCGCTGCTTTTTTTCGTATTTAATTTTAAACATAATCGATTTCGTAACCGGATTGTGTTATTTTCTGATTGGAATTACGTAACTAGAATTCTTGTGAAAATAATAGGAAAAAAACTTTGTTTTGATTAATTATTTAGTTAGTTAATTATTCTAAAGCTAGCGTCTACCTATGGAAAGTTGTCAATTGCGGCCATTTTTTAAATTGTTTCACAATATAGGTTAGGAGATCAATGTAGGCACACCTTAATCTAATAACTATAATAATAATTTTTCTCCTTTTTTTTTTGTGAAGAAAACAAGTGAAATTACGTTCTATCTATAGGTAGATTGGTTAATTTTCTATTAATTAAAAGATTAATAAGCCTTTAACCTTTATAATTGTTATTGTGAATCAAAAAATTGACCCTTTTGATGACCTTTTCGATTCGTCACCAATTAAAAATTCTGTGTTGAATTTCTAATTTATGTTCGATCAAATTAAGACGACCCGTTATATCTCACATTGAATTTCTAAGAAGGCAAGAAAGATATCTTTTCTATTTTTAGTTGAATTTCAATGAATTCTTCCATTGTAACGTGATTCATCGTATTTTTTTTTGCTGTGCTATTTCTACTATGAATTCCATTCAGCTTTATCGTGTTTTTTTTTTGTAAACACACTATAACTTTTGAAATAAGTAATTTGGCGCTTATTGAAATTTTATAGTTTTTTTGTTTTACTTTATATTTGATTTCAATCGACCAATGAACCAGTTTCATTACACCACAACAACCTGTTAATACAGAAAGTTACTCAAATCGCATCCTTGGATATTAATTATTCTGTATATTTTTACAAAAATAATTATGGTTAAAAATAGAGGGGGGGGGGTGTATAATAATGGGACGTACGATATAATTCGGGTAAAACGTCAATATATGTTCTATTTGATAAAAACTATTAATTGTCGATATTTTATGGCTAATTTCAAAAACATATCCAAGGTTAATTCAAGAGATATGCAAATGTTAATTGTATAATAAAAATTATTGTAAAAATTGAGCAAAAAAACATTAGTATAGGCAACCAATTATACTCCCAGTTGTAGAACAGGACCGGCTTTAGTTTAAATTATGTTGTAAATGGAGATGAGAAACAGAAATACGCCTTAAATTGAATAAACATCAGACTTTTCGTAATTATAATTAATTCAACAACAATTATTGTGACTAATAATTAATTAATTAAATACTGCACTGTTTTTACCGGATCAAAGAGAATCAAATATTTATTTATTTATTAAGCAGACCTTGGGATGTAAAATAATAAGCCATCGGATTTATGTTTATATCAAAATTTCTCCGTATAATTGTGATCGATTTAAATAATAAAAAAAGCAAAGTTTAGCGAAAATTTAAATTAACGTATAGTTTATAGGCAACCAATCATACACCAATTCTTCAAGCAGCACCATTTTAAATCTACTTTCGTAGAAAATCAAATTATAATGAATTTAGAAGATTTAACACAAGTTACCATTGAAATTTGTTATAGTATTGTAGTTTTGTGAAATTATAGGAGCGCATACGATGGAACGTTCGATATCTTTTAAGGAATTAGTTCTAGATAGTGTAGGCAACCAATTATACCTTCACATTATAGCTGTTATAGAACAGGACAGGCTTCCATCTAATTCGCGAAGTAAATGAGAATAAATGAATTATTTCGACTGGCCGTTATTGCAAATGATTATAATGTAGGACAGGGCCGGCGCAAGCCAGGTTCAGCGCTTTCCCCGGAATCCGGCCCCGCGCTCTACGAAAATTACCCAAAAATAGTTGAAAAAATTAAGTGTAAGATTTGAATATGTATTCAGGCCTCACGAAACATTTGAACCCGGCCCCACAAAAGGTCACGCCGGCCCCGATGTAGGACATCAATTGAAAAAAAAACTATTAGCTTTCATGAAAAAATGTCATCTATAATTCATGTTTATCTAATCATCTTTAAGCGAAAAAACTTGTTAATTATACTTGATGCCCTACATAATGCAGTTTATAACAGAATCTTCAAACTACATCTATAACTATATAACCCATTTTCCATTCACTCACTCACTCGCTGACTCATCACGATATCTCCGAAACTATCCGTCCGATCGACTTTAAATTCGGCACATATATTCTTTAGTTGACGTAAACGCTCACTAAGAAAGGATTTTTGAAAATTCAACCCCTAAGGGGGTTAAATCGGGTATTAAAGTTTTAATATGTTGGAATATAGGCGGTCGTGGAAAGAAGTTTTGACAAGCGGGTACCCGTCCGCTGCATTGCTGGCCGCTTTTGGAAATAAGTTTTGATATGTTATTTAACAGTTTCATTTTCAAGTGTAAGTAACAGAAATTCTTTGACATTTTACAATTAAACAATAATTTGTTCAAACATTTCGATATTTTGCTAGATTATGATTTAATTAATAGAATTAATATTGTTAGTTGTTCAATAAAAGCTGGAATCATAATTACTCAAAGTTGCACAGTAAAAATATTCTCACACAAAAGATGACAGTACAAATGTAGCGATAATTAAAATGTGTGATTTAAAAGTGTTCAGTGTGCGGTAGACACCCTGTACTTCTAAAAATTAAAAAAAATACATAATTAAACACCTGTTGGGTAGACAACAAGTAATACATTATGTACAAGCCGGTTCTAATTGGTGATTGTTATTATTTTTTTTTGCATGAAAATTAAAGGAAGCCTCAACAACAGCCACCCTAAATGGTAAACCACCAATTGTCGAAGGTCAAATCAAATTCGGTTGGATACAGGGTGTACTTATACGATGTCTGTTAAATATATGGGGTGTTATGTTATTTTTACGTTTATCATGGGTGGTCGCACAAGCTGGTATTGGCCAAGCAATTATATTAATATTAACAACAACTGCAGTCACAACAATAACATCTTTATCAATGTCGGCAATTAGTACAAATGGTGTTATCAAAGGTGGTGGTACATATTATATGATATCGCGTAGTTTAGGACCGGAATTTGGTGGTTCAATTGGTTTAATATTTTCATTGGCTAATGCTGTAGCATGTGCTATGTATGTTGTTGGTTTTTGTGAATCATTAAGTGATCTATTATCAACATTTGATTTAAAAATTATCGATGCTGGTGTCCAAGATGTACGTATTATTGGATCAATTACAATTGTTGTTTTATTAGCAATTGTTGTTGTTGGTATGGAATGGGAAGCGAAGGCACAATTAGCATTATTAGTAATTTTGGTTGTTGCTATTGTTGATTTCTTTATTGGTAGTTTTATTGGTCCGAATGAAGCGACTATGGCTAAAGGTTTCGTCGGTTATAATGGTAAATTATTAGAAATTAGATTCGATCCCCCAATCACTATATATTTTTTTTGTTTATTGTAATTGTTTCAGTAACCATTTTTAAAGAGAATTTCTATCCGGATTATCGTAAATTCGATGATGTTGAACATAATTTCTTTAGTGTATTTGCTATATTCTTCCCAGCTGCTACCGGTATTCTAGCTGGTGCTAATATTTCGGGTGATTTAAAAGATCCACAATCAGCAATACCAAAAGGTACAATTCTAGCAATACTGATAACAACCGGTTCTTATATCCTGATGGCGATTGTTTGTGGTTTCACTGTATTACGTGATGCTACCGGTGATATTACCGATTATTTTGATAATGGTACATTTTTGGGTATCAATCGTAGTTTATGTCCACCGGGTGATTGTAAATATGGTTTACATAATAGTTTTCAAGTTGTTGAATTAGTCGCATGGGTTGGTCCGATTATTTATGCTGGTTGTTTTGCTGCCACATTATCATCAGCATTAGCATCATTAGTATCAGCACCGAAAGTCTTTCAAGCATTATGTAAAGATAAATTATATCCGTATATTGAATGGTTTGGTAAAGGTTATGGTAAAAATAATGAACCAATTCGTGGTTATGTTCTAACATTTGTGATAGCGGTGGCATTCGTATTGATTGGTGAATTAAATTTAATTGCACCGTTAATATCGAATTTCTTCTTAGCCGCATATACATTAATCAATTTCTCAACATTTCATGCATCTTTAGCAAAACCGATTGGTTGGCGGCCAACATTTAAATATTATAATATGTGGTTGAGTTTAGCTGGATCGATATTGTGTGTTTTAGTAATGTTCTTAATATCATGGGTTACAGCATTGATAACATTTGCTGCTGTATTGGCATTATATTTGATTGTATCGTATCGTAAACCGGATGTTAATTGGGGCTCAACAACACAAGCCCAAATCTATAAGAATGCTTTACAAGCTGTACATCAATTGAATAGTGTTGAGGAGCATGTGAAGAATTATCGGCCACAAATATTGGTGTTGTCGGGGATGCCGAGTGCACGGCCGGCTTTAGTCGATTTTGCACATTTATTAACGAAGAATCTATCGATGCTGGTCTGTGGTCATATTAATACGGTAAGAAAATCTGCTTTTGTAAGAAAATGTTTTTCAGAAAAAGAAATTTGGTTAATTAGGCGCGTTCTATAAGGCAATATTATGAGAAAAATTTTATATAAAAAAAATCAAAGTTGGTGGATGCGCCGGGCAAACTACACATTTAAAAAATACTTTTATACTAAATTCATCGACCAAAAGGTTCCTAGTTTGAGTTGGTAGTAGTACCCTTGAATCTAGTGACAGTGTTCACGTCAATCTTTGTTTGACCACTAATTTGCAGCAGGAGAATTGTCTTATTTTAGCTTTTCTCCCTTAAAGAGCTGATAGGATAAAACTCACTGATAAACTCGAGTATACTCTTCATTATTGATAACTCATTTCATCAGAAAAACAGACAGAAATTAGATATAATGCGAAAATTCGATTTTATTTATTGCGTTAATGAAAAACTTTTATATTTAAATAAAAAGCTTAAAATTTGAACGGCTCGTGGTAATCAGTACATTTAATAAATTTTTATTCTAAAGTTTCATCGACTCAAAGGGGCTCGGCTGCAGTGTGAACTGAACTAGCGTACCCTTGGATCTAGTGACATTTCTAGGGATTTATTTGTTTGACATCTGTCAAATCTAGTGGTTTGACAATATTCGTCTTATTTTGCTCTTCTTTGGACCCTATCAAAAAAGCTAAAGAAGACTCACATAAATTCGAAAAAATTGCTTTTGTAAGAGATTTTTTTCAGAAAAAAGTAATTTGTTTAATTAGGGGCGTTCTTTAGTTTAATTCGATTTTATTTAATTGCGTTTATTATGAGGACAGTTTTATATTTAAAAAAAAATCAGTTGGTGGATGCGCCGGGCAAACTACACATTTAAAAAATACTTTTATACTAAATTCATCGACCAAAAGGTTCCTAGTTTGAGTTGGTAGTAGTACCCTTGAATCTAGTCATATTTCTAGGGATTTATTTGTTTGACATCTGTCAAATCTAGTGACCCTTTACTCGATGAATTCACTATAATTTATTAATAACGGGAATATACAGATTTTTTGTACGTTTTCCAGAAATTTTGCTTTCCTTGCTGTTTTTGTGAATTTTCTGGAAAACGGTATTCGTACAACAACAAATGAATCCATAAAATTATTTCAGAGTTTATTACAACAAAGAGTTCGTAATGTCTTGAATTACAAAGCCAACAGTTGGCTGAAATCACACAAACTGAAGGCGTTCTACATGCAAGTGGATGGTTTAAATTTCCAAGATGGTTGTATCGCCTTATTAAAAGCATGCGGTATTGGTAAATTACGACCAAACATTCTATTAATGGGACACAAATCCGATTGGCAAACATGTTCGAAAAACGATTTAGAACAATATTTTAGTGTTTTACAGTAATTTATTTATACACACAAAAAAAAACGATTTAAATTAATAATTATGAAATAATGTTTTAGTACTGCATTCGATCTACATTTAGGTGTTGGTATTCTACGTTTACAACAAGGCTTAGATTTCAATCAAGTGATACCGGATACTGCATCACGATTGAAGAATAGTATTGAATCGTTGCCGAGAAATCAATCGTACAGTCAAATGTCGCAAGGTAATAAATCGATTTTAATGCAATTTATATATCGAATTGATTAACGAATTTTTATAGCAAGCAGTACAACAGATGGTTCTGTACCGAATACACCGATCTCACGTCGTGATCGTACCGTTAATATCAGTCCAAATGTTGATGATGATAATCAACAACAAACAATCAAAAAACAGAAATCAATTGCCTCAATTAATAGTGAACAACAACAAATCGATGATAATATTGAAATACCTAAAGAGCGTATAAGTCAAATCTTTCAATTCCAAAAGAAACAACAGAAACGCGGCGGTACTATCGATGTATGGTGGTTATATGATGATGGTGGTTTAACATTATTATTACCGTATATAATGTCGACACGTCGCAATTGGAGTAATTGTAAATTGCGCGTATTTGCATTGGCAAATAAACGTGACGAATTAGAATTGGAACATAGAAATATGGCAAGTTTATTAGCGAAATTCCGTATTGATTATAGTGATTTACAAGTTGTCTCCGATATAACGAATAAACCATTGAGTTGTACACAACAATTCTTCGATTCATTGATCAGTGATTTCCGCAAATGCGACAATGACAATGATCCGAATTCAAGTAAGTGTTTTGATGCCCTACAATTTTTATATGGCAATTATATATATTTTTTTGTCTCTACAGTTTGTATAACAGATGCTGAATTGATGGCAGTTAAAGATAAAACTAACCGTCATTTACGTTTACGTGAATTATTATTGCAACATTCACACGAAGCAAATATGGTGGTGATGACATTGCCGATGCCACGTAAGAATATCGTTTCAGCACCGTTATATCTGGCATGGTTGGAATTGTTAACAAGAGATATGCCGCCGATTCTATTGGTGCGTGGCAACCAAACGTCCGTCCTTACATTCTATTCTTAATATTGTGGCGTTTTCTTTTTGTTTTGAAATTGTAATAATGAGATTGAAAACAAAAGTATTAATATGTATAATTGACAATCGTTCCGCAGGTCGGAAGGAACATTTCAATATTCAAAATTCTAAAATGATAAAGTTCGAATACAAATTGTGTGTAGTGTGTTTTTTTTTAGTGTATTTTTTATACTATTTAACTTTTTATAATTGTAATTGATTTAGTATTAATTATTTCTGACTAACAATTAATAAAAACACAGCAATTTTTTGTGTGAATTTATAATAATAATATTTGGCACAATTATGAATCATTATACACCCCAAAGCTTTGAATCCTTGAAGTCTGCTAGTTTTTTCCCCAGTATATTTGTTTCATTTTAATTTTCTTAAAAAAAATCATACAAATCGGGGAATTTTTTGTTTTAATATTGGCTACTCGCGCTCCAAACAATTGAAATTACTGATCTTTATCAATAATCAAAGTTACTAGGCAACTTAAAAATACTAAAATCCCTAAAATTAATCTCGGGACTTTTATGATCAACATAAATAAGCAATTCATTTGAAACATTTCAGATATCAGGAATGTAACTGAATATTCCAAAAGTTCCTAATTATAGTCGACTTTTGACATTTATAAAATAAATTGTTAGTTGAAAAAGCCACAAAATACGTTCTTTCGGACACTTAATTTTTGGACGGAGTATAGCTTTCATTTCCCTAATTTTTGTTTAATTCCAATTTCCTTAAAAATCCTACAGATATTGTTTTTGTTTTGTTTTGAAATTGCCCACTTGTCCAAATAGACAACATAAAACTATTAAAATTCCTAAACACTATTGCTTCGTAAACTTCAAACACCAGAAATACAACCGATTATCCCAAAAATCCCTAACCACAGTTGCGGGTAAATTTGAGTTTTGACATTTATCAAATAGTTGATCACAAGCCACGACCTACGTTCTTCCGGCCGTAGCCTACTTTGCAAGACTACTTCGTACTTGATCATAGTTAACCATCCGGTCAAATAAAATCACAAAATTTTACATAAAGGCCGGAACAAACTCGTGTAGATTGGTAATCTACAGATTGTCCCACAGAAACCTACCCCAATCACAATTGTTAAGAAATTTTTTCAACGTACGGTCGTGACTTGTGCTTGCAAATTAGATTTTCAAGTGTTTTGTTTTTAGAATTGCATCAGTGTACTGACCATTATTGCATGTAATTATAACGTAGGGCATCAATCTAAAATAAGTTCTCCTGGAAAGATGATAAAAAGTTTACATAACAGAGCTGAGTAACAAGCAATGTTCGAATTTTAGGTGAATTTTTTTGAAAAAAAAAAGAATTATCTAATATATTTAAGACGATACCTTACATAATTGAGATTTGAACCGGATATTGAACGACGAACTACACGGTGACAAACGAAATTATTCAGTACAGTCAAGGGGCATATAATAGTGGGATATTATATTACTAATAGATAGGCAACCAATAATACTACATTTACTTATGTTGCTCCTAGTTTGCAATATATGAATTTTCATTGCAAAATCAACGATAAGTGCGCTATCAAAGCCAACTATTTATTTTAAACAAATTCAAATACAAATTATTAAAATTGTTATTAACAATTAACAAAACACTACCGTCCCAACTAATTTGATGCCATTATTTATTTTTATAACAAATTTAATAAATTGATTGACATAGTTAATTTATTATTATTACTTTTGTCGAGTATTTATTGGATCTCTATTTGTTCTTCTTCTTTTTAGATCGTTTCGGTCCAAGTTTCTGTTTCCTAGCTTTGTACATATGCGACATTAATAAATAGCCACAAGGTATCAATAAGAATAACAAATAGAAACGTAACACGTATGAAAATTTAAACGTAAAATCGATTGGATACGTTAACGAAAACGACCATTTACCACTCTCATCGATAAAGATCAGATTACGAAATATTATAACACTCTCACATATAAAACCAATTGGATATAGTACAATCCATGCACTATAACGTAACCATGTCAATAGAGGGTTTTGCTTCTTGAACAATTGCGACATGTAATAGGGATATCTAGAACAAAAATTTACTGAAATTCTTCGAGTATTGTTCACGATGGTCGGCCTATTTTCGATGATATTTAAGGGCTGATACCGCAACTAGAGTCCAATCAGAGAGCTACTTTTTGAGATATCTAAAGTACGAAGTCTATAGTAAACAAAAAAAGTTGATAAGCAAAAAATAGTCCAGTTTTCTTAATCATTTAATTGTAGCCTTAGGGCGTTTAAATACCATCGAAAATGGCTCATCTTATGCGACCAAATTTACCTGATGATTTCAATAGCCGACCACGTCATGAATAAATAGAAAACTACCGGCATTACTTGTAATCTTGGCTCATATTCTAACATTAATATTAAAACGAAATTTCTACCTAAAATCTGTAAGAATGGTACTAACACACCACCTTTAACATAACCAAATAACGGATGCAAGATCTCTAAACATTGTAATAATTGTAAGAAACACATAGCTGGACCTACAGCCTCATAAGTAGTCGGGAATGATTCGATACCGTCTCTTAAATAACGCACCGATAATACACAGACAACGTACATAAAACCGACGTACATAATCAAATTATATAGTGTTAAATATACCATTTTGAAATCCTCTACAATAATTAATTCATAATTAATAACAATAAAGTGATTGAGGGGGAATAATAGGGCACCTTTCCTATACCCGAATTCTTCCTTCTGTAATTTATTATAAAGATTCGGATATTGTTGATGTATATCACCGAGTCTATTCCGAATATCGTCGTCATCATCATCACCATCATCGTCCATATCTTCACTTTGGAAACGATCATGATCGATCTTTAACCATATCGGTTTTTGGTTTTGTCCTAACAATTTCGGCCACCAATTCTTTTCCGTTTTCTTCAACGTAAATTCTATACGATTATCGGTAATTTTATGGATACACTCCTAGAATTATCGTTAATTAATTCATCGAATTTGTCGTGATTTATTATTTGGACTACTTTAACATCGATGTCACCATTAAAATCGATTGTAAATGAATAATCTTGTAATCCACGAGCACCTACACCTTTCGAAAAGAAATACAAACGTTTCTTTTCTAGATTGATCTTTGGTTCCTGTGAGAAAATCGGTACAATTAGCTAATTTTTATCAATTCGTTTTCTAATTAGTCTTACTTTAACGTCTTTTAAGTCGATTTTCAAAAAGATATTTTGTTCGTTCTGGGCCCAATACACGAATGGACTGTATATCGTCATAATTTCTACGATTTTCTGACAAAAAAAAACAAGAAAAACGTTCTAGTTTTTAAGAAAAAAAAATCGAATTTCTAGAACGATCAGATAAGAATGGATTTGAGGTTAGAATTTGTTTATCGGTTGTAAGTTTGGTTGCCTATACTATAAATGACATTGAAAGGACTGCGTTCAGAAATTGTGACGAATTTGTGAGTTTAGTTGCCTATACTGTAGGCGTTCGTACTTGTTAAGTTTTGAGCGGAAGTTGAAAACTTAATAGAAACATTAAATAACTAGCAGATACCCATTCGCTTCGCTGAAAACAAGATAACATTTGATTGTGCAACGTAGACGTAGAATATAAACAAACTGTTTTATACTGTGCCGCTAAATTGTCAAAACTTACTTCTAGTCGACGCGTGCTGGCAGCTAAATTGTCAAAATTTATTTCCAAAATCTTCTAGATTTCAACGTGTTCAAACGTTAACGCCCTTTTTAACAATGTTAGAGGGCGAATTTTCAAAAATCCTTTCTTAGTGAGCGTTTACGTCAACTAAAGAATATGTGTGCCAAATTTACAATCTACCGGACGGATAGTTTCGGAGGTATCGTGATGAGTGAGTGAAAGAACCAAGCAACTTGATAGAGCTAATGAAGTTTATTCAAGAAAAAGAGAGCCAACTTGATGGAACTTTGTTTCGATACATCCTCAGAAACTTTAGACTGTTTCTTTATTATTCTTTGCAAAAAAAAACTATCTTTAATTACAATATCTCTAACAATTCGAGTTAAAATCCCATTTAACTACCATTAAAATGGCGGTAAACCGAATAATTCCGGTTGGAAATCCTCTAAAGAATCCAAAACTAATGTGGCTGATTGTTTCAGTTCATCTGGCACTTCACTGTGCGGTACCATAACAACTTGCATACCAGCACTGCGTGCAGCCTGAACACCATTGGGAGCATCTTCGAATACTAAACATTGACTCGGATCAGGTTTATCGGGAAATCTGGATGCACAAATTAGAAATATATCAGGTGCAGGTTTACCATGCACCACTTCCTTATCAGTACTACCACACACAACATGATGGAATAATTTGTATAGATCTTGATGAGATTTCGTTTTCAAATCGGTTGAGTCCTGTGATGAGGATGTTGCTACAGCTATTGGTATTTTATGTTTAGCAAAATGTTGCACCAATCTTGCGGCACCCGGTAACAATGGTGGATTTTGTAATAATTCACTACAACGTTCCGTGTACATTGATAAGAATTGATCCACAGTTATTGGTAGACCTAATTCAGTTATAGCAATACGTGCTGTTTCCGGTTCTGGTGTACCGGTGATTTTCAATTTGACTTCGTGTGTGTAGGTTTTACCGAATTTTTGGGCAATTTCACCAATGGCACGATTATATGCTGATTCCGATTCTAATAATTAACAAAAAATACAACACAACTTAATCTCTCATATACAAAAAAAAAAATTAATCAGATCTTACCGATAAGTAAACCATCTTGATCGAAAATCACATGGGTTACTTTCTTAAATTTCATTTTTATTGTGATGAAGATAATTCAGTTTGATTAGTACTTTTAGCCTCCTTCGAAAGCAATTATGTAACAAACAAAAACTATGAAACGGATCAATTATTTGTTATTAGTACATGAACTTATTTTTTGATTAGCAATGACGTAGAGGTCAATGTTGATTGGAAAGTGACTTGGAGAAAAGTTAACGGTTGTTGCACCACCTTGAGTCGTGATTACGTTGTCTATGATTACGTTTCCAAGATCAAATCGAATGCACACGCGCTCAAATTTGTAGCGTTTTCTATTGGTAAAACTAGTGCAACTAGAGATGTGCCAGTAGTAACGATATTTATATTTCAACATCATCATTTCAAAACACACACATCTCTAGTTGCATTACCACTGCACTAGTTTTACCAAACAGAAAACGCGATTACAAAAATGTTGTAGCACTATTTTTACACTATTTGTATTTTTTCAACAAATATATAGAACGATATCTCAATAAAGCTAATTTGATTAATAAATATTTAATTTGAGAACAAACAAATTTCCTCCACGTCCGTACGAAACAACTGTAGATGTTGATATAGTGGATTCAGGGACCAATAGGTTACTAGATTTGACAGACCTGACATTAAACAAAGTACGTAATTCCCCAGCATAATAGAAAAGGCACATATGTAAACAAAAAAAAAAATCACCAGAAATATCACTAGATTCAAGTGTAACAAACGAAATCTAGTAAACCTTTGGCTCATGAATATACTTAAGTTAAAGATAGTCGAGAGAAAATGATGACAGATGATCAAAAATAAAAGAAACGTCTACAGACTCTAGATACACACCTTTCTCATACAAATCCTGCTTGTTTATGATGTGACAAATTATATTACAACTGTTTCTGTCGCCTGGCGTATAAGTATTAGAATACCTGTAATATAAAAAAAAAATCACTGTATTGCTGATTATCTATATATCAGATATACTAAATTCATCCACTAAAGGGTTCCTAGATTTAAGTTGGTACCCTTGAATATAGTGATATTTTTAGGGATTCATTTGTTTATGTCCATATCCCTCGCTTAAAATCCTGAGATTACGCCTACTTTGTTTAACGAGGAGACATCTGTCAAATCTGGTAACCATTTGGTCGGTGAATTTCGGTATTCAAGAATCAAAGGATTACTAGATTTGGCAGATTTGTTACTAAACTCGGTACAGTACTGTAATGTAAAGTGTAACATTTCAAAGATGTCGAATTTTGTGCAACTCAATATTCTAAAAGTCCCTAACTTTATATAGGGATTTAATTAAAGCTCAATGCCCTTTGATAACTTTCTTACGAAAATCTCACATCATCAAGATCAAATTACAAAGAAACAAAATAAAAGTTTAAGTTTAAAAATAACAAACAAAGACATAAGATTTTATCATGTAAAGCATGTCAAAATCTAGGGACTTTCATAATATAAGTTGCTTAAATTTTGACATTTGTCTGTCAAAATTTTATACTACAATAATGAACCGAGTGTAGTACACTACGCAATGGAAAATAGTACCACCCTAATAGAAGGTAAAATAAATAATAAAGTACGAAAAGTTGTTAATTTGACACATGAATATAATGTCACTAGATTCAGGTGCACCAACCGAAATCTAGGAATCCTTTAGTCACTGAATTTAGTATACCGATCTTGGCGAATTATAAGTCAAACAAAAGCACAACAAAATTTTACGTTGATTTTTAACGATCAATCTCTCAAGTCAGTGCACTCACTGTAAGTTCATTGACATATTTTGTCGATTATTAACAATACGTTTCTATTATTGGTGTGTTATATAAGACTTTGAATTTTTGTAAAATTGTCAATAATCCATCTAAACGCTTTATTTTGCAATCAAGTACGTGAAATTGTTAAGAAATTCACAATAATGCAATAATGTTTATGAGTATTGTCAACATATTAGTGGTGGTTTTTTTAATTAAAAACGAAACAGTTCTAGCTAAGATTTTAATTGGTACTTAAAGAATATGCAATCAGTGAGAGAAAAATATCGTGGTTGACTTTCGTCAATAAATTCTCACAGCTTATCTATAAAAAAAATCTATTTTGCAAAACAAAAAGTCCAAGTACTTCCGCTAAAATCTATCGTAAATCAAACACAACTTGACTTATGGTTGTTAAAACGTTCAAAAAATGTTCAATAAGCGTAAGACTCTCTTCTTAGTCCAGAGCAGGTCAGAGGAATCGGTGGCGTAACTAAGACGAAAGAGATGTTGTAGAATTTGAGGCTCAGAGGAGATGAAGAAAACAAATTTTGAGTCAAGTTAGATAGCTCCAACTATAGTGTAATTTAAATGGTAAAAATCCAAGTCTAAATATATTTATCTTTAATGGTTAATCGCGTTAATCAATTGTTTGAACGATTATTAAATTATTTATATTTCATCACCGAAACAAACATCAAAATACAGAATTTGCAAAATCATCAATATTTTCTTTAGTATTTTATTCAACTATCTACTGTGTGATAAGTGCCAATTGTGTCACATTCTTATTTCATCAAATATTAGTTTAAATACTAATTAAATTGTAAGTGTTTTATTTCGATTTTGTTTGCACACCGTTAAATATTGTTTCTAATACAACAACAAAACAAAAAATAGGCCCACTCTTGGTCCAAGCTTTGGCCGAGCCTGGTAGCCAGCTGAAGCCAAAGTCTGGCTTAACTTTGAAATGATAGGACAACAACCGGGCTTGTTTTTTTTTTGAAAAATTCAATAACGATTTTAGTTTTAGTGAAAATTTATTTGGCCAAGTTTGTACCTCAAGGCTTGGCAATTGTCCTGTTGCGAATATTTTGGGAAGCTTATAAATCTGGCAAATCAAATTTACCCATGATCCGACAACATTTATATTCGTACAAAATGTCCATTTCTTTCTAAACGCCTCAGAAATCAGAGTTACTCACTTGTTTTGTTCTAAGAACCGAGTTGAAAAATACAGCTTGATTTCGACCGAATTTCGCACGGTTCTAATATTATTCAACGTGGTTTCGCTGTGGTGTCTTACAATTAGTTTGATCCTGACTGAATCGTTAAATCAATTCTGATTTGAATGGGGTTCGCACTTATCGACGTAATCGAGGCAAAACCAAGTCGACAAATAATGATTTCAATGAATTTGTAAGAGTCGGAAAGTATTGTTAGATCAAGTCCAAAACAAGCTGTATTTGCCAAGTCCGGCAAAAATTTTGGAAATTAGTATAATTTGCTAAAAATTGTAAACAGTTTAGTTTGTTTTGCTTTACTATTGCAGCAGTACAAAGTGTCTTCTGATAAATAAAAGTAGTTTTTCTTGTATCACTAAATACTCTTTTAAAAACAACAAATGCATGCCTCAATCATTTTTATTGATTGTTTTTTTTTTGTTCTACCAATTATTCTTTGTTTATCCAAGGTTGAACTTAATTGCAAGCATGCAACAAAGTATTGACAAGCTCCGTACATAACAGGAACAATTTTCCAATTAACACTTGAACTTTTAACTCAAGTCCAACGTATGGAAGAGCCAAAAGTCATACACCAGCATTTGCAACTTTCAAGCATAACTCTTCAAGGCGCCAAATATGAAGGGGTTGTTCAAGCATTACGTAGGCACCCCCTTGGAGCTCCTTATTATTAGAATTATCAATGGAATCGGATTAAATTTATTTTGGGCTCAATGCTGTCTTTGTTAATTGTGTTTTAGATTTTCAGGTTAATCAGATACGTGCAGTTTTCGTTATCAATTGCAATATTTGACACAGTTCTCGTTGATCTAAAAAAATTCCTCCCAAGGATGAATCTACAATTAGTATATTGCCAAATTATTGTCTCATTGTTCTATTGATTTTATTAATTGAATACACTAATTAGAATTTAACCTAATTAAATAATATTGATAAACAATTGATATACGATTGAAGCAGTCTTACCGTCCCCCTATATAAAGTGTCTTTGAAAATCTGTGATAGTATCAATCTTTTGTTAACTCTATCATCAACACACAACATTGTTGCTTAAGTGATCTTTATTGAATTTCCATTTAAAAAAAAACCGAAAATAATTGGATAATAAGTTTGAATCGTAAGTAGCTTTTCCTAATTTAAAAATTAATTTTTATTAATTATGCCTACAAAAATTTGATGTGACCTACACTCATCACTTTCATTTTCGTAATTTATTACTCAATCACAACTCTTGTTTACATAAATCATAATTTTCAAAGATAACGTGTTAATTCGGCAAGGCACCTTTTACGCTACAAATACTTTAAATTCTAACAATTTCTCCCGCCTGAAAAAAATTGGAAAAACAACACTCAAAACAAAATCCGCATATATGGACTCATTAAAAATTAATCAATTTGACAAAAATTGTAAGGCACACAGGTGAAAATAGCCTTGAATTCTCAAGTGAAAACCAAACATTTTTGACGGGACTTTAATTGTTTTTTGCATATAGATAATTGGTAGGGTTCCAACTGTACGTCCCACTAATTTTGTTATTCAAATTTCAACTAGAAATTGAATTGTTGTGTTATAATACAAATAATTTTTTATCCCAATTTCTGTTCAAAAATTATAATAATTACAAGTGAATACATACATATATAGGATTTGACTTGAAGGTGGTAAGTAGCACAATTGGCGCCCTTAGGGCGCAAATATCTCAAAACACAAAGAAAACCTCACACTATAGATAGAAGAAAAGTTTAAGTGTTATTATCTTCTGAATAACTTTGTACAAATACCGGCGCGCCTTTAGATAATAATCTAAATTTGTCAATAGTTAAGTTTTTGACCATTATCAAAGAATACCTTTGATTTATCAATTAACATGTAATGGTTATTGGGTGACGTCCCTTCTTTGGTAATTACCAAAATTGAAATAGTTCAAATTTGATGGTTTGAGTCATTTATTAAGAAGTGTCATTAAATTAATAAATTAATGGTTCAAACTTCGACAAATATATTTTTGGTTGGTCCAAGGAGTTTCTTTAATGCAGTAATGAAAGATTCTCCTTATATTTGTAAGAATGCTTACAGTTTTTTTTTGGGACTTACTTTTCTGATGATTGATAATGTTAAGAGAAACCACCCTTTTCTACTAACCAACAGTGTTAAAAATGGTTGAAATTCATTTATTTCGTAATCAAGTTGCTTGGGCTCTGTCAAAATTGGCTAATGTTTTCTGTCAAATCTGTTGTCATTTGTTTTTTGCAAAATAATTCAATCTGGCACATATTATCGAAATTTTGGGAAATTTTTGTAATTTTCATCACATTTTTAGATAAATTTGCGTTTTTTTTTGTATTGAGAAAAGATAAGCCATGAAATGAATCAAGTTGTTTGTCATTTATTTATGAACAAATCCATAGGGCCAAAAAATTTAAAAATAATAAAACTAAATTTCAATAAAAGCCGTCCCGATTTTTTTTTTAATTTTGTATAAATTATAACCGGTAGAAATTTGGAATCAAGTCGCTTGTGTGCTGTCAAAAATCGTTCCAATACAGGAATTTCTCATATGAATTTTTGATTGTATCAAAATAATTTACTAGAAAATTCCACAAAAAAAAATCAAATTGCATTGTTTTTTGGTTGGAAAAAACGATAAGACAAACCATTTGGAAACTGCAACGATAGTCTTTTGTTTTTCTCAAACAGATCGTCGTTTGATAATTGTTTTATGGAATAACTTTCAAGAGCTCCTAGATTTTAAAGTGTTCGAATTTTGATGCCCTCTTTCACCCTTTTAGAGGATGAATTTTCAAACATCCATTTTTTAGTGTCTGTCTATGTTACGTAAATAATTTCTATGCACAAAATTTCATGCTTCTACTACATTCATAGGTGTGAAAAGTGTTTTCTTCAAGTATTGCAATTTCCAGTTGTTTTTTTTTAATTTGTTTATTTTACATAAATTAAGATAAGGAAAAACAATTAAAGCTAATGCGATTTATCAATTATCATTCAAGAAAATAAAATGGAAGTGGTAGTATAGTAGTATTATAAATACAACAGTCAAAAGCGCAATACCCTTCAAAAGCGATTGCAGCGATTTTTCTAGTGGTGGTTGATATTAATTGAAATCTGCACTTTAACCGGTAAATATTACTTTACATTAATAAGACAGCATTTCGCCAAGCCACCCTTAAGCCCAAACAAAATTGGGAAATCCGCAAACAATCTCTTTGTCAGAATTATCTCCAAGTAAAACCTCTCTAATACGGACATCTCTTATATTCCAAGTCCATGTATAATAATAACTGTATATGGCGGAATATTCCTTCAAAAACACAAATTATAACGGATAATTTTAAATTCAGCAACTAACTAGATTTAATCATCCAAATTTATAGTAATAAGTATCTTCTACAAAAAGTGTCGAGGTAGTGTCAAGGGGAATTTTGTTAATCGTCTGTTACGCTAATTATAATGTTTTTATTTTTTATTTTCTTTTAGATACCAAAATGCCTCCTTACACCACTGTAAAAGAGATCGAAACCGAAATTGTGGAACCATTACTAGATGCAACAAAAAATGAAGAATACAAGAAACTCGTTTGTGATAAAAGCTACCGTACATTATGGGGTACAGTTCAAACACCAATCAAATGGATCAACGTTATCTTTCTTGTATCAATCCATTTATTATGTTTATATGGTCTATTAACCGGCTATACTTATGCAACACTATCAACAGTTTCTTGGCAATTTCTAGTGGCATTACTTGGTGGTTTTGGTGTAACTGGAGGTGCCCATCGATTATGGACCCATAAATCGTACAAAGCCAAATATCCATTAAGAATCATCTTAATGATTGGCTATGCAGTTGCTGGACAAGTACGTTTAAATTTTTCTATTACATCAATTTGCTATGAAATTTGTTTTTTTTTTAGAATAAACTATTTAATTGGGTACAAGATCATCGCGTCCATCATAAATTTAGTGAAACTGATGCGGATCCACATAATGCGAATCGTGGCTTTTTCTTTGCCCATGTTGGTTGGTTGATGTTAAAGAAACACCCAGATGTGATACAGAAAGGCAAACGGATCGATTGTAGTGATGTACTTGATGATCCCGTTGTAGCATTCCATGAGAAGCATTTTTGGGTGATGAAAGCATTATGTTGTTTTCTAGTACCAACATTAATACCATACTATTGTTGGAATGAGGATCTGTACGGTGCATTTATGATGAATATGGTTAGATTTGTGTTGGCTTTAAATGGGACATGGTCTGTTAATAGTGCCGCTCATATCTTTGGTACTCGACCATACGATAAGTATGTTCGCTTTTTTTTTTTAATTTAGATAATTTCAAAAACAAATTGTGTTAATTTAGACGCATACAACCGGTTGAAAATCTAACAGTTTCCATTATTGCTATCGGAGAAGGTTGGCACAATTACCATCATTCGTTCCCGTGGGATTATAAGGCGGCCGAATTAGGCAATTATAAAGTTAATGTAACAACAGCTCTAATTGATATGTTTGCCAAAATTGGATGGGCTTATGATTTGAAAACACCATCACCGGAATTAGTACAGAAAACGATAATGAGCCAAGGTGATGGGACACATCCGAAATGGGGGCATAATGCTAAAGAAGAATAAATAATTATAAGATGTACAAAATTATATTACGTATCAAATTGTTTATTTTTATATTATTATTATTTTTATTATTATTATTAATGACAAAATGTTTAAAGCAGTAGTTTTTTGTTTACCACAATGAAAACCTTGAAAGAGTTGTTCAAAAAGGAAAACAAACCTTCAAATTATTCTATTTTGCAATGTTTGTCCAATATTTTTCCCTTGTAGGCCAGTTGATAAGTGAAGAATAGTTATTTACTTTACAAGGTGGTAAAATGACACTTTTCAAATCCGCGAGTGTGAAAAGTCATTTTCCACCGTGTAAAGTACACCATTTTTTCAATACTAACCAATAAAATCATTTTTACGGGGCGACCCCCGCCGATTTTTGTCAAATTTTGTGGAGGTGTTCTCTACTTTGAAGAAAAAAATCCCTGAAAGTTTGAGGTCTTAATATGCGGCCGTTTCGAAGTTATGAATTTTTGAAATTTTGAAGAAACAAAAATTTCAACTTCTTCATCAATTTTTTTGAGGTAAAAAACCGTTTTTTCAAAATTGGTAAAATGTAGCTGTTTGTAGGAAATATTCTCAGCTTTTTAATGGGAATATTCATTTTCTCATACACGCAACGGAAGACCCTTTAAAATCCAATCAAAGTGAAAAAAGCGATTTCTCTCCCAGTGCGGCGCGTGGTACATCAAATTTGACATTTTTTTCTGGAAGCTGAGAGTTTTTCCCACGAAATATGTCATTTTCGCGATGTGCATATTTTTTGTTTTCTTACAATTAAATAAAATGTAAAGTCTCGACAATTGAAAAACGTATATTTTTGAACTTTTTTCAGATATTGGCGCAGTTGTTATGGCAACCGCGAAAAATACTGCAATCGGGCTCCATACATGCACGTAAAATAAACGATTACAAACGATCGTAGAAAAATATGCTTGCAGGGTGCTTTTTGAAGAAAAAAAAATAGTCGATTTTTTAAAATTAGATATGTTTGTTTACATTTTCGAAATTCTAGTTCTTCAAAGAATTATCTTCGAGGAAATACTACGCAAGGCCAACTTGCGTCGCAAAATTTGAGACAGAGACACTTGCAATCACTTGCAATTTGGTGTCTGACAAGTTCAGTTGGTTTCATTAAAGTAGACGGTCTGCGGTAGATGCAATTGTTTTTAATCGCAATTTAAATTCAAATTAACCGAAATTAATTTAAATTGAATCACTGGGAATAATTAATATATAATTTAATTGAAGATAGAGGCATTTTAATTCTCAGTTTTTTGTTTATTTTTTTTTCTTATATTCCAAAATTTAATCTGTGTATTTTTGAATTGCTAAAAATGTGTGGTATTGAGAAAAAAAGAATTGCGTCGATTTTGTCCCACAAAAAAACTTGTTGAACATCATTTTTAGTACCCCCAATAGAAACTAAAAGCCAATAGTGAAGAAAAGTGTCACTTTACCATTAAGATATTAGTAAAGTAAAGTCAACTTTCAACTGTTAGTATTAAGAAAAATAATTGAAGCTATTTTTCTAGCCAAATTCTAGACGATTCTAGAAGTCAGTATGCTTTGAAAACATTACATTCATGAATTTGAGGTTGTATAGTAGTGATTTCTAAAATGGAATCGCTTGAGAGAACACACACTCACACACAAATACGATTAAAACATTTTGTAATTTCAACTATAGTCGATTCAGGAACCAAAAAATTACTAGATCTGACAGACTTGTCGTTAAACAAAAAACGTAATCTCAGGATAATAGGAAAGATACTTATGTAAATAAAGAAATCACTAGATTCAATTATACCAACCAAAATTTAGTAATCCTGTAGTCCCCGTGAATATATATACTTTAGAATCCATATTGAAAATTTTGAATTTGGGAGCGTGAACGAAAAATTCCAAACAATCAACGACAACGGCTCTAAAACTAAAACAGAGATTGTTTGAACACGTGATTTTTGCAATCAAACAAATTATTGTCATTAAGCCATGCTTGCCAACTTGTTGTCCATCAGAATTAAGATGGTTCTATTGTTTTTGCCGCTCAGAACAATTGCCTGCTTTACGATGACCTCAGGAGCCACCACCCCCCAGTGGTAATACAAGTGAAGACATTGGGACTATAGAGCCAATTGGATTTAAAAAATTCCACGTCCTAGCCAGTGTTCAATTGCTGTGTTGCTTATTGTTGTACTTTTAAAATAAAAGCAAAAAATTGAAACCCTTTTACAATCTACCAGGACTGAAGATCTAACGTTGAATTTGACTCCTCTAAAAATAAGTTTTTTCCCACTCTGAATCATATTTTCTATATTTAGCAGCAGTTCCAAAGAGTTCTAAGGTAGTAAGTAGTACCCCAATCTCATATTGAATAAATTCATCAGAGTTAAGACTGTTCTATCATTTGTTTTTTCAATTATACCTTCATATTAATCTTAAGAATATGCTACAAGTCCACTATAGGATCCACTAAAAAGTGTCGCTCCAGACCTGTTTTCCTGTGGTCTTGGGCCGGCCCTGCTTCGACGTAATATTAAAAAATTTTCCGCAATTTTCACAAGAACGAGCAAAAACATCAACCTGTACTGTGTTTTTGTCAATCTCATCCAAAATTGTATTGACCAGACCCTGCGGATTTTCCTAGTAATGTTTTAATCGTTCATGCTCCAACTTTTGCAAAGATTTTCAATATTTAAATAAATCCCCCCCTACGGTTTCAGCATTAAAACGCATTCTCGAAATGAATGGAATTTTTAATAATTTCAATGTTATTTCATTCAATAAATTCATGAGAATTAATAAACAACTTGTATGACGACGGTCAACATTAATTTGTTTATTTCATACTCGAATTTATCTTTAAATACAATTTATTATTAATCTTCACTTCCATTCTTTTCGAGAACATTTACTAACTGAGGATTGACTATTTCTAGAATAATTGGTCCGATCCGTGTTCTGGCAGTGTTTCATCGATTTCATTTAACCTTTGTTCAAATGTTTGAAAAATTTATAGATTTTTTTGCGATGAGTCAAAAGCAAACACTTTTAAACTATGGGCTTTCTGGTCAATCGATTGATCGAGTGTTAAGCATGCCATTATATTAATATAATTCAAAATATTTTACATAAATTATTCATATATTTTAAAAATTCTCGATGGGCTGATTTGTTTAATTTTCGATATCTTTACACGTTTATAGCGGATGTGGTGGGTGCATAAGACTTATACTACTTCCCAAAAGAGGCGACCAAAGAGATAGAAATTTGGAGAATATTTCTCGAAGATACTGAAGAAGAATATACAATGAACGATAAAGTTCAACCAAAACAAAGTCTACAAAAAAAAGCGTTGAAGAATTTGCTTACTACTAATTGCAACGAGCTGCATTCTGTTGGATGCTGAATTGAAAAGTAAAAGAATAAACACCCGAGAATTGTGTGTTTGCTAAAAATTAAGGCGCTATGAAGCAAAGGGTTAGAGTTTTCAAAAATGGGAGATGATATCAATGGAAAATTCTATCCCATTTTATAGTTCTTTTTTTGTAGCGAAATGTATTTTTATCATAATCATTTCCAACCTTCTCACTACAAAGCTACAATTATTTATGTAATTATTGCAATTTTAACCTTGAACGTGACTATTCTAATTATATAAATTGCTAAGTAAAAACCAAGTCTTATCTTTAGATAACAAATTATTACACTTTTTCTTTCGTACCTACACATTTATTCTTATTATATGAGGAATGATATAAGCGGTCATTTTTAGCAATTATTAAGTCGTAAATAGCACCAAAAAGACGACTCACCCCGTTAACACTGTACACCACCTGTTGTCGACTGATTCGCTGAAGAATCACTTTTCTTCTTATCTACAAAACAAGAACGAAAAAACTGTATTAGGAATTTGTATGAAATACGATAAAAACAATCAATTTATTCATCAAAGTAGCCATATCTGTCAATTGTCACTAAACACCAGGATAACTAGATGTTCAACAAATAGTCAAGAAAAAAATCAAAGGAGCTTGAACAATATTAAATGATTATAAATAAAGAAATAAATATACAATTGATTAATTGTGTGTTTTTATTCAATTTATTTATAATTCGTTTTTGACGTTCTCTTTTGAAAGACACAAATCGGTAATCTAGTAACCTGGTCTTGCAAAAGATGAATACACAGCACACTATAAGACAAAATCTCTAAAATTATTTGTTTCATTGATTAAGTTGGAGGAGTAGGTACCATTGTGTAGTCATTTGTTTTTCTCTAATCGCAGCCGTCTTTAAAAGCGTCCCTTTATTGTTGTCTAGTGAATTTGCCAACTTTAGTATTAACTTACTTCTGGGGGATGTCTTTGATATACTATGAGAATTTTTCCCTATTCCCTAATTAAACTCAAAATCTTTAGAGTATTGGAGATCTTTTCTAAAATATTTAAACAAGTCCATTTTTTTGTTCAATTCTTGCTGTCCTTTTTTATCGACTAAAAACTCGATGGTAAAGTAGCACTTTACCCACCTCAACGGTAAAGTAAACACTTTACCGTTGAGGTGGGTAACTCCATAGCAACCAACAGCAAATAAGCAAAAACAATTGCTTGTTGTTTAGAGAAATCCAATAGCAACCAACAACGATTGACAACTGTATGAATAGTTAATGTCAAAACTTGTTAGAAAATTAAAAAAATTAAATAAAAAAAAAATTGAAGGGCAAGTATTAAACAAAATCTTGTACTGCAAACGGTGGTAAAGTCTGTTCATCCACTCGCGGATCTATCTCACTCGGCTTTCGGCCTAGCGACCCAAATTTCCGCTCTTGGATAAAGTATGACTTTACCACCTTGTATTTGTAAATAACTATTTCAAGATTCGAGAATTTCTCGAATCTCGTCTCGTACCGTCGCGCCAAAGCATTGGAGACATGTGAATTTGGTTCTTTAGGATCTCAAAATTTACGCACATTTGATTTTTATAAGCTGCCGTTTCGACCTACCTATTCGAATGAAGATCTTCAAAAGATGTCATTTTTTAGGCTTTATCAGTTTGAGCTGTAAAATTTTTATATTATTGAAGGTGAGAAGGTCATAGATTTTGCGTGACATATAAAAATTCGCTCAGATAATACAGGTTATCAACGACACGGTGCTGAAAATACGTGTTTTTTCGATTAATTTTCGTGTTTTTTAACTGACTGCAGCGTGACAACTGTTTGACATAAACAACAAATGTTACTCAGAAATTAAGTATACATATCATATGAAGAAATAAAGCCAAAAATCCACTCAAACAGCCCACTCTTTATATACAAAATCTTTGCTTGCAATTTTGGAATTTCTAAAAATTCCGTTGTCGGTCCGACAACTAGACTTCTAGGTTTCGAATAGGCCGCCGAACTATATTTCAGTATAAAGAATATTATTTAATAGATAACGAAACTCGTGTTCAGGCTATAAAATGAACGTTGTTGTATGCAAGATAAAAATATGGAATTTACGGGATTTTTAAAAATCTGACAAATCACAATATTTGGATAAGCAATAGAAAAATTATGTTAATCAGTCTTTTTAACACCTAAAAAATACCTAAAAAAAATCGATATTAGATCTGAACTGAAAAATGTTTTCCTTATGAAAATAGAACAAAAATAAACGGGAAAAAAAACATTGTTTGAACTATTACACACGTCAGTAAACATGTAATGCTCTATGATTCATGAGAAATACGTTTTAAAACGCAATTTTTGTAATTTGTAAATAAAATAACGTCCAAATTATTCCAACCAGGGCCGGCTCGAGACCACCTCAAAGCAAGAATTTACCTGTAGTGCCATAATTTTAGGGAGCACCAGGAAAACTTGAGCCGATCCTCAACCATTCAAACATAAACGGTGGTAGCCTTTAAGGGTTAATTCTGGCCCAATATTTTCATTTTTTCGATTACGATCCTGTCTCGTATTCATATCTTATTGAATTAAAGGATGTTTCATAACTGATTTAAGACAATTATGTAATTTATGTAGATTTTTTTAATGCATTTATTTATGTAAATCAGCAACATCAATAAATAATTGCTAAGCCAATTGATAATTCCGATGAACTTTGATCGGTAATTAGAAGGAAATCAATACCAAATTTCCCAAACTAATTCCATCTATACGCGTCCATACCGTTGCCCCATTTAAACTAATGAGTGAGAAAGAGTACAAGGTATACTTAAACGACCTGAATATAATATAAAAACAGATGCAAAAGAGAGAGAATGTTTTAAAAGCTAACATTCGTTTTTGTGCCAACCGATGGAAGGAAACCAATAGGAATTGGCGCAGCACGTTGATATCACGCCACTTTTATTCACCAAATCATCATTGCCCGCCAAGTACAAAGATGTATGTGGCGTGATGTTGGAAATTTGACCAAAAAGTTTTCATTGCAATCGAAAGACATGCGTTCCTCAACTGATTAGAAATAAAAAAATAAAAATCATCGAATATTTCGTGTATACATTTTAGAAGTTTGCACTGTTATTGCTGATGTTGCGTTGAGTGATCGCCTTCTTTACAAATCAAAGTGATCTTTGAACTCGCGTGTATTTGTGTGAAACGCGAAGGACTTTATTTGCATCGCGCGATCTTTCAATTTCCAATTAACAACCGGGGGTACGTGGACTATTGTCGGAATTTTTCCTACCGATATATAAAAAGCTTATTTGTGTTGGGAGATAATTTAGTTGATTTTTTGACGTTATCCGGTCATTTATTGAGTTATATTGAATAAACGGTAAGTGTTTTTTAAAATTCTATTTCCTTTTAATTAATCTTATCGTTTTAAATAATTACGTTAAAATTTATTACTTTTTTTTGGGAAAATAAAATTTCACTTTCAACTTTCTAATGACTAAAATAAAGTTTATTTATTTACACATTTTTTTTATATAACTTATATTATGTATGAAGTAAAAAGTGTGCAAATATAGGGCATCAAGTTTGATGCCCTACATTAAGATTGCATTAATCACAAGCCCCACCCACTCTTCAACATTGCAATCATTTGAATCGATTTACCTAAGGGTTGTCAAATTTTTGATTTACATCAAGTAAGCGATGACTTTGATACGTATACATGGTGTCTGGTTTAAAAGTGATCATTAATAATAGAAAAATGTTACAGTCTTAAGAACGTGTACATTAACACGTTTACTATTATTATCATATTATTATTATCGATGGTTTTACAAAGCATAAAAATTATAGAATTAAATATTTGAAATAGGGCGCTACGAAACAGTTGCTACTTTAATGGATCTTTTGTTTTTATCTATTCTACCAACTTATAGTAATCATAATCCACTACGTATAGCAATTATTTCATGGCACTCTAAATCGATTTAAACCTAATTTTTGTAAATTTCACCTGCACAATCGAAACTTTCAAAAATAACTCTCATATTTTCGAAAATGAGCAACAAATTAAATAGCCATTTAAAAAAGAAATTGTGGATTTTCGAAGCTTCGTGAAAAATTGGTAAACCATCAAAAACAGGCCATACCGTACAGGATGTCTGATTTAAATTGGCACACGTAGACAGTCCGCTGTTATTGTATAGCAAATTTGCTGGTTGAAGGCGAATTTTCAAATGTCAAATGTGCAACTGAACGGCCTAAAAGTACCTTTCCACACATAATATACGACCTAGACCACTCATGGACTTGGGGAATTTTTTGACACATTTGACATTTGAAAATTCGCCTTCAACCAGCAAATTTCGTACATCATTGAGGAAAATTCCACCCAGTGCCGGTTTGTTGGGGGCAAATCTCGCCCGGGCCGTCAGATTTGCTAAAGCCGGCTCTGATTCCACCATATTTGTTTTGCTAGATTTTATGACAACCTCCAACACTGTTGATTGTTTGATCTCAAGAGATTGCTTCCTTGTTCCCTTCGTTTTTTTTTTTAATTTATAACTTCCAAAGTGAGTTTCATAATAATGAAAAAAAATCGTGTAGGCCGAACATTTTATGATCCATAAATTGTTTGATTCAATTCAATTGATATGCTCTTCAATTAAAATGGAATCTTGAAAGTGTACAAAAAAATTGGCCCCACATTTTTATTCATCAATCACAGGTCGGTAATAAAGGTGATGCAAAAACATTCTGCAACTGTGCAAAATTCATAAGAAATAAGCGATTGTTTTAGAGAGGTATATTATTTTGCCCGTCACATTTATGCAGCGTGAAGAGCACATTATCATAGAGGGGGTCACCTTCACAAGTTGATTGGTACAGAGCTAAGTTCGAAAATGATTTGCATGTCTTTCGGATTTTCATAGATTTTTGATTTAACGTTGTAATTTTTAATTTCTTTCATTATCTTTCGATTAAACTGGAAAACAAAACAATAAAAAGAATCGATGCGTCAATAATTGTTAATTATTGAATAATTTTATTACTGGTCGTGCAATTAACCAAAACTATAATTGTAAAGATAGTGAATCTTTAGAATAGCACAAGTGACGCAATAAGGAGATATCAACATGTCTCTGTCGGACTTAGCCGGTTCCGGATACACGAAACAAAGACGCAAGATGTCTTCTTATGATCTCACATCCTTCCTTTGTATGATTTTCTCTGGGAAGAGAAGTAGTTGAACAAATTTTAAATTCAGAAAACAAAAAAAAACTTATGAATCGATTACGGAAGATTACGTGTCTCTGCTGCTAGCCGCCGACCTTGTCCTAGAAAAATCATTAGAACGAATTCGATCGAAAATCAATAATTCCGAGCCTCCTATCACTGGTGTAATGACACACAGTGCGTCACTTTCAATCATTATTTCATCAAATAAATTATGTGTCAACTGGTTGTTGTTTTACACTTTCGTTTATCCTTCTTATTACAATAGAATCAAGAGAGAGATATGGCGCCAAACAGTTCAATCCCCGAAACTGGTGTACTTTTCGAGAACGATGAGGAAAACTTAGCAATGAATGGACAAACAAGGAATAAACCGAGCGATGCAAAATTGCAATTAGTCTGGCGGAATATTATCCTATTTGGATTACTGCATCTATCTGGTTTGTATGGGTTTTATCTGATGTTCACCTCTGCAAGAATCTATACGTCACTGTTTGGTAAGTCAAGTTTATTAGTTCAAGTTCAATAGCAGCAACTTGAAACAAACAAGCAAAAAAAACCTTGACTCCTACGATTATAATGTTGATATATTTTTTTTTTGATTTTGTTTCAGCAATATTACTGTATCATTTGGGTGGTTATGGTATAACAGCTGGAGCACATCGTCTCTGGGCGCATCGTTCCTACAAAGCCAAATGGCCATTACGTTTGATCTTAACATTCTTCAATACATTAGCCTTTGAGGATTCGGTTATTGATTGGGCACGTGACCATCGTGTCCATCACAAATATAGTGAAACGGATGCTGATCCACACAATGCCAGACGTGGCTTCTTCTTCTCGCATGTTGGTTGGTTGTTGTGCCGTAAACATCCTGAAGTACGGGAGAAGGGTAAAAAGATCGATATGTCCGATTTATGGGCTGATCCAATATTGGCCTTCCAAAAACGCTACTATTTAATTCTGATGCCAATTGTTGCCTTTGTTCTACCCACAACAATACCAGTGTATTGTTGGAATGAAACGTGGCATAATGCGATCTTTTTGAATTTACTCCGATATACGTTCCAATTGAATTGTACATGGTTGGTGAATTCGGCCGCACATATGTTTGGTGGTAGACCGTACGATAGGTATTTTTGTTTTGTTTTTAATCACCACCAATTGAATTAATCTAATCAACAAAAAAAAAACACAATTATAGATTCATCAGTCCATCTGAGAATCTTGCAGTATCAATTTTGGCATTAGGTGAGGGCTGGCACAATTACCATCACACATTCCCATGGGATTATAAAACGTCCGAATTGGGTAAATATAGTGTGAATTTCTCCAAGGCCTTCATTGATTTCTTTGCAAAAATCGGATGGGCCTACGAATTGAAAACAGTATCCGTGGATATGATTAAGAAACGTGTTGAACGTACCGGTGATGGTACACACGAATTATGGGGATGGGGTGATAAAGATCAACCAATTGAAGATTGTAAAAATGCCATTATAACACATAAAAAGGATAATTGAAAATAATAACAATAATAATGATAATAAAAACAATTATCCAGTGATTTAGTTTATTGTAGTTGTGTTAAGACTGATGATTGATAAGAATTATTTATTTTTTCAGCTCTAGAAGGTTGTATTAATTAGTGTTTAGTAAATAAGGATTTATATAACAATTGATTTTTGCATAGTGACAGGCGATAGGGAGATTTTGTTGAATAATTTATTAACGGCACTCAATTCTTTCTCTTTTTTTGACACTTATTGATTTGAATGTTGTTCTAATAAAATATCTGCACCTATTGAGAAAATAAGACTTTTCATTGATACAAATCAACACCCAACAATAACAAAAATTGTTATTTCTCATCATTTCTGATAGCGAACTGTAAACTTTATTCACAATTGTAGTATGAAATGTGACGTTTGCAAGATGTCAAATTTTATGCAACCTAATATTCTGAAATTTTCCAACTTTGAAGGCGATTTGTTATAGTGGATTCAGGGACCAAAGGGTTACTAGATTTGTCGTTAAACAAAGTACTTAAACCTTGCCGTAATAGGAAAGATAATTATGTAAACAAAAAATGACTATACTAAATTCAAAGACCAAATGGTTACTCGATTTGACAGATGTCTTATTAAACAAAGTAAATAAAACCCTAAAAATATTACTAAATTCAAGGGTGCCAACTTAAATCTAGTTAGCGTTTGGTCCGTGAATATACTATAGTACTTTTCTTTGATAAATACTTTACCAAATCAAATCACAATAAACAAACAGCAAAAAAATTAAGTTAATGTCTTAAAAATATATAAGCAAAAGCGTATGATTATGATTATTGCAAGTATATCAAAATCTAGGTACTTTCGAAACATTGAGTTGCATGAGTTTTGACAGTTTAGATGTCAAAATTTTACACCAGATTAGTAAATAAAGTTTATTTCCTGTATGTTAAGCGATTTGCTTTGAATTCGTAGAATGCGTCATTGCTTTATTTAAAACGAAATTAAAGCTCACATAGAATTGTTGAATCGTAATGATTGCGTACTGTATTTAGAAAATAATAACATTAATTGTCTAATTCGCATAGTTACCTAAGCTGCTTGCCAATTGCTATTGCATTTTTACTAGCAATTGTTTTTGTTTATTCATATGTCTTTTGTTTTATTCATAGCTGTGCAATCATGTTTTAAAAACAGTAGAAATTGATTTATTTCGCAATCAAGTTGATTAGTTCTGTCAAAATGGTCTAATATTTTCACAATTGTTTTTTTATATCAAATTTGCTGATCTTTTATTGTTGTTTTTTTCGATTATTTTGGCGAATTTTCCACAAATACGTTGTTTTTTATAATTTTTATCACATTTCTTAGAGTTTTTCTGTTGGAAAAAGAGTAAACCATAAACTAAATCAAGTTGTCTATATAGTATTTCTGTCTGATTGATTGTCATTTGTTTACAAACGAACCCCAAAAAAAATTTAAAAATTACATAGAATCAAGTCGCTTAGTTGGTGTCGTTGAAAATCTCTCCAAATTGGATAATTTGAGCGATTTACAACGTAAATACAGGAATTTTTGAACGAAATTTAATTTGTCCATTCGGAAAATTCCAAAAAAATCAAATCGCATTGTTTTACTATAAGCAATAAGAAAACCTATTTGGAAACTGCAACGATAGTCTTTTGTTTCTGACTAATTCATCGTCACTTGTTTCTCGATTGATTCTACATATACGAAAACTGGATTATTTTAGGAAAGTTCCAACAAATAGGATCCCTGTTTTTTGTATTTCCCACCACAGTTTTTAGTATTTTTGCAAATTTGCGAAAAGAGAATAGAAATTTAGTCAAGTTACTTATGTCACTTGAAATTCCAAAAGCTCCTAGACTTAGTGAATAAAGTACTTTATCCACTAGTGAAAAACTAGCATTTTAGCAGTTAGTATTGGAAATAGAATGAACGCATTGCTGTGGCATCGAACCAATCCTCTTTGAAGACAAATTTTTCAAAACAATAGGAGACGACAACCGAACAGGAGCAAAATTGAAGGCAAATAGAGTTGGGAGAGCAATCAAATAACAACTGATTTTTTTTTATTAACGATCGTGACACAACAATAAATAAACTAAAATCTTCATTCCATATATTTGGAAGGTAACAAATAGTTGGCATAAGTATCCTCTTTAGCCTGCCGCAATTCATCCAAACATTCCGATACGGATTTGTTCTGATCGAGTGTCATCACTAAAGCCTGTCGTACCATTTCGCTGGTTGTTGTTTTTAAATTTGTCGCCAAATCTAATGCTTGACAAACTCTTAAGAATTTCGTTGTACAATCCGTACCATATTTCCCATATTCACCAGTTTGATAATCCCATGGTGTTAAATAATGATAAGATAACCAATGTGTTTTATTTATAAAAAATACTGAATTCTCATTGTAAGCGTCTCTGGAATTATCCCCCAAAATTTTTGCAATTTTCCAAATAATCAATAATTATCGTAACGTTTACCTGATGTTCGTTTTTAAGTCCCAAATTGTTGTGGCACTGTGTAGTAAATTGGCTAAATGTACAATAACACTATAACGGAACCAACCGGCTATAAATACAGAATTCAAGATACTTTCACACCAATATTCAGCTGGTGCATTGATCGGCAATAGAAGTGTAATTATAATAAAGAGTAACCAATAGTATTTCTTTTGAAACATAACAACTTTATCTTGTTCTAAATCGGACATATCGATCTCTTTCAATGCCTCCTCTTGTGCTTGACTATACTTCAAATTATTCGCAATGAAATACGAATAGATGAAACCTCTCGATGGATTATAAGGATCTAAATCGGTGTCGAAATGTTTATGATGTAAACGATGTAAATGTACCCAATCATAAATCGAACCCTACATCATAAAACAAAGAATTAAAGAATCCGTTTTAGACGATTGCAAAATGATACTAACACGAGCCGCTAATGTTTGGCACAACATCAAGAATATCTTCAATTTATTTGATGCCTCATAGGAATGATGTGCCCATAATCTGTGGGCGCCGGCTGTTATACCCAATGTTCCCAACAAAATCAAGCTGATACCTAAAAATCGTATAAAAGCGACGTTGTCGTTCTGTATTTGTGTGATGCACATATTAATATTAATAAACCTTATTGTTTTAAATGAGTCTTTTTAGAAATAAATTCAGCAACAATACAATTGTTGTTTGATTTTTCATTTTAAGTACAATGACACTGATTAAAGGTTAATATGAATTAAGCTAACCGTTGGAGATGATAGTTTTGCACTACAAATGCATCCGGAAACAATCATCAGCAAACGGAGGATGAATTTGAATTGCAAAACTTTCTATTAGAAAATTTAATACTCACTAAATAATGTTGTTAAAATGTATGCATCGTAGAAGATTAATTTCAAGCTACAGAAGAACGACAGGAAGACGTGCAAATTGAATACCACACATATCCAATCGACATCTCTTTTCAAAGTCTGTGAGGACATTCTTCGAGTGCTTATAATCAATTTACTACTGTGCAATGACTACTCTTATCGACTACCAAAAAGGAAATAAATTCCATTGTTTATAACTTTTATATATCAAATTTGAATTTTCTTTTAAATAATAACGATCATGAATTAAAAATGACTGGACTTTATGTAAATGATTCTGACCTATGTTCGCGTTTATTTTTAAATTCGTCGTACCCACACTTTTGAAGACAATTAAAAAATGCCACATCATTGATGCTCAAAAAATGTACAAATTAAACCTGTGAATGGAGCGGAAAATTTTGAGAACGTAAGCGATAAATGATAATAAAACATATTACAAATCAGACACAGTCACTCCGCAGAATAATCTAGTTTTGCACAGGGGTTTTTAGTTGCGAGCTTTGATAGAACAATTGGGTTGAATTCTTTCCATTTTCTATTTAGCTACACGAAGTCTGTAAGGCACGAGTTCCTCATTTTATTTGCAGAATCCTAACACCGATAATTATCGACCATATTTACGGAGAATATCCAGGAAATATGTATTTTCTAGCATTATGAAAAGGGCATCAATGGTATAATCGACTGCTAGCAAAACTGTGCATATTTATAGTGCACTTCATGCAATTTAGCCGTCTAAAAATGAGGCTTATGAAAAAGGTTGTAGTGTAGATGGGAGAAGTGTTTGTTATTTCCGGGAATTTTACATGAAATGCACTATAATTTTTACGTTGTTGTGTTGGTGATTGTAAGAAGGTCGTTGTACGTTTGATTGCATTTCAGTTGTAGCTCGCATCCTGCCATTCACAGTTACAAAATAACCGGTTTTCTTCTAATGTTTTCAAAACAACAAAAATTGAATGACGGTCATTCACTGGTAATGGCCGTCCATTCAAAAATTTATGCATCACCGAGAGAGAGAGAGTAGCTGAAGAAAGACAACTCATTTTTTAAAGTTTCTGCAACTGTTACGATGGCGCACCATCTAGTATTAAATATTTGTATTACAAACAATTTTTACAGATTTCTATAATAACAGTTGTGCAAAATTTGAAATAGTGTCAACATTTTTTTATATAAAATTGATTGTTTGCAGTGTGTAAAAAATGTCTCGAAACGAATCAAAGAATTGTACAAGCAGTTTTCTATTCAAAACCTTAATAAGTATGAAAATGTTACAAAAAACAAATGGTGTATCTTTAACTGATATTCTGACATTTATGGAGAAACATTTTCAATTGAGTGGTGATGTGCACAGTCAAATTGAGCATAGTTTAAATGTTGCACTACAAAAAAATTATATTTATGAAAAACAAAAACGATTCTTTCTACTACCACCGGTAGCATCAATCTATCTAGTTCCACAGCAATGTAAATCGAAGATAATCCAACAAATGAATATGATATTTCCATTGAAAATTTGCGATACGGACAATCACAAGAGAAAAAGCTGTTCAAATGATGTTGTTGATAAAAACCATCCATGCAAAAAGCAAAATAGTTGTACACAATTGAAACATTGCGAATCAGAAGACAATTCGGATTCATCATCATCATCTTTATCATCATCATCAAGTGATTCAGACAATTCGCATACATGTTCGTGTAAGAATCGAAGAAAAAGGGCATGTAAATGATGGGGGGAAGAATGTAGTAATAGGGGAAAGGCTGCAAAATAAATCGTTATCGATTAGTCACAACCACTATTTGTTCTGTTTGTTTACATTGCAGTGTATAGAGAAACATTAAAAACATTTTAACGGAAATTACATGGAAATTTCCAACATGAACTCGATCGTTTACAAGTTAATTAAGTATTCAATGATTGTAGTAGTAATCGAAGGGTTTAAACCTAAGTACAAGGGCACATATATTGTCAAACGAAGTTTTTATCTAGTTACAATTGTTATCACAACTATTCTATGTCTTTAGGTCAAAGGGCACACAAACGTTTATTGTTTCCACGTGTAAAGCAGATATGAAAATATGCTCTCTTCCAATTAAAAACGGAATTTTGTTTGAACAGCTGTATTTTATTATTGATTATAGATTGCAACCGACCATCAAAAATATTATTGTATTTTAATTATTATAAGCTTTATAATGTTGCACAATAGATTTCCAATTCCTATAATTATTGTTATGATAACTATTATCACTTTTTAGAGGGTGATGCTTCTATTTACCGCGCTTAATAATAATAATAATAGCTGATTAACGCCTATTTATTAGTAGGGTATTAAAATTGTGGTCGCATTATAAAGTTTTGTTAGTCACAAATTGTGGATTTTTCAGTTTCGGTAAGCAACTAATAATAATAAAATACATATTTATTTATTTAGAAGATATAAAGAGCCTTCTAGTGCTAGCGATTTATACAATCCTTTTAGTTTCTTCTTTGTTCTAGAATTTAATTTATTAAGTTGCTAAACAACTATGTAACATAAATTGCGGAACAAACAATACGGTCGATCATTATCGGATATTAAAAGAGTTCTGGTTTTTGTTTGTTCCTAATAGAATGCAAAAAGGGTTTGGGAGCTGTAAAATTTTTTGACACACCTCGCAATCAACTCTATAATTTTTCTGATAAAGTTTATCAATGTAAAATAACACTGCAAAAAATAATAATCCAACATGTGCAATAAGTGCTTATTCATAGACAACCTTGCAATTATAATTTTTAAACAGATAACAAATATCTAATCTAAGAATAACACACTGAACTAATTATGAACATTTTTTTTCTATAATCTATTAATTGCAGGTATTCCTGTTCAGTTTATTTTTAAGTGTGCCAATTATTAGTGGTAATAGTGCTGCTCCAACAAACGGCTCTCTCTGTATTCACATTTCTGAAATCTATTATTTCAGAATATATTGTAACACTGACAAACTATCGAAAATATACACACACAGGGTAAGCTTAGTGAATTGTGAATTGTTTACTACTATAAATGGGTACTAACAAAGCATTTTTGAATATTCATCCCCTAAGAGAGTTAAATCGGGCACTAAAGTTTGAGCACGTGGGTCATTCCATGTCAAATCGACCAATGAATGGAATCGACCCCTTTTCATTTGGACCAAATTTGGTCAGAAGTTTTCATTTATCATAAAAAGAAGTTCTGCTAAAGGAAAAAAATTAAAAATTTTTTTTTCAAAAGTTATGCAACTTTCAAAATTTCACTATTTTTCCTGTTTTTTAAACTTATGGCTTAAAAATCTCGAAAACTATTATAATTACTCTAATGATCTAAGCTACATTTTGAAGAGAATACTTGAAGCTACCGAAAAAATTTTTTTTTAAAATTTTTTTTCAAAAAATCACTTTTTTCCAGAATTTTGAAGTTTACAAAATTGTAAAAATCGATGACCGCCATTAAATTTTTCGCTCAAATTTTTTTCTAGAGTACCTCTAACTAATCTCTAAAGATCCTGAAATTTTGGGGATGGGTTTTTTTTTATTACAAAAGATATAAATTTTTGAATTTTGAAAAAAAAGAAAAAAATTTTTTTTGCCACTGATTGAATAAAATAATAATAAATTGACTCGTAATTTTTAATATCAATCGAGAAACAAATGACGATCAATTCGACAGAAACAAAAGACTACCATTGCAGTTTCTAATAAAAAAAATGCAATTTGAATCTTTTTGGAATTTGAAATTGCTGTATTCTCACTGTAAAATGTTAGAATTTCCAAATTGGGGCGATTTTTGACAGCAGCCACCACACGATTTGGACACAATTTCTACCAATTATAATTTATTAAAAAATAAAAAAATATAAAAAATCATAAATAATCCAAATTTCAATTATTCAAAAACGACTTTTATTTAAAATTTGGATATTTCGTAATATTTTTATTAATTTTTTTCAAAAAAAAAACAAATTACAATCAATTAGAAATACCACAAACAACTTGATTCAGTGTACGAGTATTGTTCAGCCTTTTCCCTTTTCTAAAAACCTGATGAAAATTATAAAAATTAGGATCGTATTTGTGGAAAATTCCCCAAAATAATCCAATTTCATTATTTTTATTATCATTAAATAATTTATGTAAATATATGCGCTTTGATTCTATATACAGCGTGTCCCAGCTAAGTGTTCCACCTCAAATATCTCGTTTGTTTATGAATTGAAATGGAAAACTATCTAAAGAAATTAGACTACAATGTCTATACTTCAATTGACTGACACGATTTTCTTTCTAGCTATTTTGGAAATGCCAAAACGTCCTGTAAGGTCTCGAAAATTACTCAATTTTAGGAAACGAATTACCTATAATGAATACTGCGAATGAATTTGATATGAAAATAATATTTTTCTTTTAAACACTTCTCATTTGCTGCTCAAAAATAAATTAGAGCTTCTCTGGGATCAATCACCTGTTCTATTTCAGATCAAAAACGTAACAATTTATCGTGCAGAATGGTGGAGGCGTCGGGCGAATCGCATTTTCTCTTCTTTTTTTTGAGTAGCAAATGAGAAATTTATAGAAGAAAAACAGAATGTATTGTCAAATTTATTTACAATATTGATTACAGACGATTGTTTTCCTCACATTGAGCCATTTTTGAGACCTTATATGATGTTATTGAAGTATAGACATTGTAGATTAAAACTTTTTAAATCAAAAATCAACATTATCTAAGACCTTTAAACAATATAGACATTGTCGTTTAATTTCTTTAGAGACTTTTCCATTTCAATTCACAAACAAACGAGATATTTGAAGTGGAACACTTAGCTGGGACATCCTGTATCTACTAAATTCATAGACCAAAAGGTTCCTACATTTAAGTTGGTACCCTTGAATATAGTGATATTTCTAGGGATTTATTTGTTTGTGTCCAAATCCCCTCATTCAATTAAACGTATTTTGTTTAACGAGAGACATCTGTCAAATCTGATAAGTCTAGTAACCATTTGGTTGGTGAGTGCAGTATACTAGATTTGGCAGATTTGTTACTAGTACTAAGAGATGGAAAAATAGTAATAGTAAGTAAAATAAATAATAAAGTACGAAAAGTTAAAATAAAGTTACATTAATACAATATTTTTTTTTAATTTTATTATTAAGAGTACATAAATAGTAGACTGTATCAGAAAAATCGACTTGTTTTTCAAAAAACACCCTAAATATTGTTCAGGATGTCGAAAAAATGAGTCTGTGAAAGTATCAGCTGTTAATTTTAATATTAACAGGTGCCTCATCGTGATTTTCCATTTTCCATTTGATTAACATGGGAAGAAGATTCTCTTGCACTTTGGAATTTTATAGCTCACGTTGGGAACAACATTTCGAAATGACTAAAATACATTCTTATAGAAAATTTAACGCTCTACAAAAAGGGTCTCTTACAATTTTTTGATATATTTATTTCTTCAAAAGTTATTCAAGGTTAAAGTTGGATTAATAGTAAATTTTTACATTATTCCAGTTTTTTTTTTATTCTAGAAATTTCTAGTAATATTTTCGCATTCAATACTGTGAGTCAAATAACTTTCGACCTGTAAAAAATATCAACAAATTTTATAAAGATAAGTTATAGAGAATAAAATACTCTACAAAAATGTTCTATAAAATTTTGTCATAAAGTTGATGGTTGCGTCCAAAAATTGGAAAAATTCAAAAATTTACCATTAACCTTGAATAACTTTTGAAGAAATAAATATATGAAAAACTCGTAAGAGACCTTTTTTGTAGAGCGTTAAATTTTGTATAAAAGCAAAGTTCAGTCATTTGGAAATATTGTTCCCAACGTGAGCTATAAAATTCCAAAGTGCAAGCGAATCTTTTTCCCATGTTAATCAAATGGAAATGGAAAATCGGGATGAGGCACCTGTTAATATTAAAATTAAGAGCTGATACTTTCACTCATTTTTCACTCATTTTTTCGACATTCTGAACAATATTTTCAAGGTGCTTTTTGAAGACAAAAAAGTCGATCTTTCTGATACAGTCTAATAAATATATACCACCCTAATTTGATAACACAGCAATATGTGAGTTTAACATTCTTATTGAACTTTTATTTTATACAAAATAGATTCTACTTTCCCTTAAGTTGGCAAAGCTTGAAATGCCCTTAGAAATTAGCCACGCGCAAAATAACACAGATCCAACCCATACGTAAACAAACGCGTATATATATCACTAGATTTAGGTGCACCAACTGAAATCTAGGAACATTTTGTCGTTGAATTTAGTATATTGAATTATTGCAAAAAAACGTCGATTAATTTAACGGAAAACTAAACAATTGTGCAACAATTTCAGGAAATCGAGCATTCAATCCGTAACATTTGATAGTTTTGACAAGAGAAGAGCCGGATCTGAATTTAATGGTTGATCTTTTTTTAAAGAAAAATTTGCAAATAAGTCACTAATACGAGATTGAATACTAGCCCATAAGGGGGTGTGCGATCTAATTTTCAACAATTTCTATACTGAAAATCGCATCAAGCGCTACAAGTTTAGTTGAAGAATCATCAACATATTACTACAAAAGAGAGTAATTAGCACCCTCTTCCCATCCCCCCGACTAAACAATAATCAATAGATCCGTCCATTAATTATAAATACTAGTTCCGTCATTCAATACTGGTGGTGCTTCTTGTAATTTTCCGTATTTTCTAGACTAAACTAGAATGAATTGCATTTCTATCTAATAATATTCACTCTATGATGGAGAGATTCTAACGGTATAAATACAACTTGTATAGAGTATGGTCTCAATCCACAGGTTGTTGTTGTTGTGTGAAGGCGTGGCAAATTGTGAAAGAAGCGTATCTATACACGCATTGTTCGAAACGTATGTGTCGTGTAGAATAGTACGTTTGTGCGTCGTCCTGCGTCGTCCTGCCCCTCAGGCGAATCATACACTCACACACTCGCACACAACAAATGAACAAAACACGAAATCATTTCCATTAGAACCCAATACGATTTGAGCACATCTGATAGTAAAAAAAAATGATTGATTGCAAAAACATGTGTAATTCCACAATTGGCATTATCTGTTGATAAGAATCTTTGACAAAAAAAATCAGTGTTAATCCCAAAAAAAAGCGTAAGCGAAACGTAAACAAAAGGCTAATAAAGTTGAATAATTTTTAGTGTTTTTTAACGGAAAATGCCAACTCTTTAAATTGTGTGTGTAGATTTTTTTCTCAAATTAAATTTAAAAACCGCATCTCATAAAATTCCGGTAAGTCGATGATTATTATTATTATTGTAAGAATTGTTTCTTTTCTTCTTTATAATTATTACGCAATGTGCCAATAATAATTACAATTGTCATCTTGTTGGATAAATATTATCTAATCTGTTGCGTTATAATCAACACGTAGTCGTCCCACTAATTTAAATATTGACACATAAATTTTGGAAATCTCTCATTTTAAACAAACATTCTCAGAATATTATTATTATTACAAATATTTATTTTTGATTAGTATCAATTGAGACAATTGATGGAACAAACCACTTGAGATCCAAGTGTGATCTGGTTGGTTTTTTTTGTATAATAAATCATATACGATTTGGTCAACTTGACTTGAAAACTATATAAAAAAAACTAATTTGGATTCATTTAAAATTTAACCCAACCAATTAAAGTTGCTGTATGATAATTTTATAAAGGTTAACCGACCAATCAAATCAATATGTTATTATTTCGTCACTTATTTACCAAATCTAAATCAATTATTGACTAATTTTTAATGCATATAATAGGAACATTAATAAAAATAATTGCTTTTTTTATGGTTATACAATTGTTTTTATGACAATATACTATAAAAAGAGAGTATTTAATCAATTCTCAAGACTCATTTATTATTCACAGCATGATTAAATAAACAAATGGATTTTCCGATTATAGTCAAGAAGGCGCCCCCTGACTATAATTTAATCTACATTATATGGCGCCCCTTATTTGAGAGTTAGTACTGATGCCGCTCCTGTACCTATCTCTAATTATTATGTTTTCGAAATTGACAAATATTGTTAGATTATTTAGTTTCGTTTTAAGTAAATTTACAAATTCTCTATTCTCGGATTACTCATTAATAACCGCAAATTTGCTTAGGCGGTGTTTAGACATTGATGCCAGATTGTATCGTTTGTTTTTTTTCTAATTATTCACCTATTGCGGACATTTTTTTCCAAGGCCCGTAGGCTGGGTGGTATTTGAGTTTTTATTTTTCTAATATAGGGTGTGTTTTTTTTTCTAATGGGACGAGTTGTCCCATTACCTATAAATACATAACAACGTGTAACGACGCTAGTATCCTTGAGAAAAAGTCAATTTTCTGCAAAGCCAACTCTTTGCTTAGAGCAAATCATTAATATTTGTTATTTTTTCAGAAGTTGCGACTTGTCAAAAAATTGCCATTTCTTTAGGTTTTCATCAATACATACTTCTAAATTTGATAGAGCATACTTTATAGTATATGTTCCGCTTTATATGGCTTTATTTCATTTTATTGATTTCCTATCATCGAAATTATGTGTAAACTTAATTCGTAATTTATGATGGAAAATTATTAAAATTTTAATCATCACTGGCTCATTATTTTGAGGAAAAAACAACACAATATTGATGGAAATTTCGATTACATATTGTGTTGGTTATAATTGATGATTTTTTTCCCTTTTTCATCCCTAAAGGGATGAAATGAGAGACGTTAGATACATGAAAGTTGATATCGGGCTAACTAGATGTTGCATAAATTTGGTATTTTTTCTAAGATTTTAGCATTAAAAAGCATTTCCCCTTTAATTGAATGATTGATAGTTAATTCGTTATTAGATAACAATGTCCAATGAATCGTAATTAATAGCAAGAACTCACCATTCATCGACTGTGGCTCCCTGAAGGATCATTTTTTCTTAATCACAAATACTGAAGAAAAAAAAACACTGAATTAGAATTTGCATGAAGCAATGTTTGCGAAATTAATTAATTTTTGTTCCATTAATTATCGAGTGTCATTCGTATATATTATTGAACCATTAATAGATATCAAAACGATCGCATTCATAAGCAAATAATTCTTTCCTTGACAACGGGCAATTATGGCGTTATGAAAAATAATAGCCTGCTGTTAAAGCGCGTTGCTATGATAAACTACTTTTTTGCTGTCATTAAAAATGTGATCGTGACCTCAAATTTTCAGATGTCAAAGAAAAAATTAAAAAATAAAGTTAAATTGTTTCTTTTACTTATGGCATAAACTCATGAATGCACCACGGGCGTTATGGGTATAACGTCGTCGGTTGACGTACAGCCCTCAGGCCGTACACTGTCGACACTCAGGCGTTATTTGTCTCATAACGCCCTTGATACATTAATTACTATTTTTCTCTTTTGTAACATACAAATCGGTAATGCGGCGACCTACTTTAACAAAAATAAACATAGCACACTAGACATAATATTGTTTCTTTGACAGACTGAGAGAGTTCTATAATCTGACCTACGAGCCTCACTTCATAAAGGTGTAAAACACACTAGATTCACTGTTTTTTTTTTAGGTGATTAATGACTACTATACTAAATTCATCGACCAAAGGGTTCCTAGATTTAAGTTGGTACCCTTGAATATGGTTATATTTTTACGGATTCATTTGCTTGTGCCCGTATCCCCGCTTACAATCTTGGGACTTCGTACTTTGTTTAAAGAGACATCTGTCAAATCTAGTAACCCATTTGCTCGATGACTTCGCTTTACTTTGTTTTTTTTTGTTTGTTTTTTTTTTCTAGCCACAGCCGCCTGTAATTGCTTTAATAAAGGTGTTGAATTTTTAAAATGTTTTTGAGTTTCTTGTTGTAAAGAAACTTCGAGTCCTGTCCTGGTTTCTCTATTAATGATAAATAAATAAATAATTGAATGTTGTCGAATTCATATCAATCAAGGAAAATGTTGGAAATTCCTAGAAATAGAGCATTAAATATGCATGTTTAGCACTCACTGACTATAATCATTAAAAAAAAATCTTTCCATCAAATAGATGATCATAATAGTTCGAATGACTCATACAATAAACAATAGAAAATGTGTGGGGGTGGTTTATTATTATTATTATTATTGATTGTGAATAGAATTTAATTAGAAAAACGGTAATTTACTATTTGACAGTGAAATATCTAAAATGTCATCAAACACTTTTTCTATGTATATGGTTTCTACTAAATAGATAAGGGTATCTACCCCTGGCCATTATCGATCTGAAGGTCAAAAGACTGAACGTAATTCGTGTATAGATAAGAAATTATTAATAGAAATTGTTAATTAATTATTGCTTAATTATGTATAATTTGAATATTGAATAATTTGTTCGAATAGAAGTCCATTATTCGCTTCTAATGGCATACTCGATATTGATTTATTAATGATACTTTTGTTGCTGTTTTTATAAAATCGTTTTTAATCGAATTACACATAAATCATAAACAATTCCGCTGTAGCGTAACAATGTTTGTAATTTTCGTTTTTTAATTGTATTGTTTATTCGAACTTAATTGGTTTTTGTACAGGCTCCCATTCATACACAGTCGGATTTAGACGCTCCCAGTCACTTCTGGAGGACATTACAAGTATCCCGTTCTGCCCCTAGAAATTGTAATTTAGATGAAAATATTTTGGAACTTTGAGTGCCATAAGTAACTTGTCTCGATTGCTATTTTATTCTCTTGCCTGCAAATCACCTGCGAAAGTGTCTATCCGAAATTTTGCTATAAATTACAAATATGAGTTGAAAATTTCATAAAAATTTTCATAATTTATCCTCATCTTTTAACAAGATCAATCTAGAAACAAATAACGATCAAGTAGGCGAAAACAAAAGACTATAATCGTTGCAGCTTCCAATTGAATTTTCTTATTGTTTTTTCAGCAAAGAAAGTACAATTTGATTTGGAATCTTCTAGTAATTGATGGATTTTCGTTGCTCACATTACCAAAAAAAAAACGTGTATGTTGCAATTTCCATTTCATCATAAACGATTTTTATTTTGTTTATAAACAAATGATAATCAATCAGATAGAAATACCATATCTAGACAACATGATTAAGTTTACGGTGTACTCTTTGCCCAGTAAAAAAATACAAAAATGTGATGAAAATTAAAACAAAAAAATCAGGATCGTATTTCTGGAAAATTCTCCAAAATTTGATTATTATTAAAACATTAGATAATAGGGACAGAACCAAGCAACTTGATGGAGAAATAAAAGAATTCCCACCGTGTTTTTTTTCTGACAAAATCGAAACAGAACACCAATAATTTAAACAAATCATAAATTTCAAGGAAACAAACGCGTCAAAAAAGAAACATTATTCTATTTCCAGCTACTTTTTTTCCCAGAATAAAAGAAGGAATCTTCCTAATTTTTTTTGCCTTACTAGGATACGGCCAACTACCAATCCCTATGTTCCGTATGCCAAGCCTGCAAAATTGCCTTGCCTTTCGTTTATTGTATAAACATTTTATTAAAAAGTACGATCGAAAACGACAGAAGATTTCCCATGAGTAATAAGTGTGTATGTAGGTAGGTGTGTGACTATTTCATAACGAAATATCATCACCCCACTCCCCCACATAAACGCATAGACAAGAAAACTTTCTGATGTCATATTTTTTTCTTCAAAACAACGATTAAAATAGTACGCCCACGAACAATTTTAAAAATTAAAAATTCGTGGATTAACTGTTAAGCCACAATTTGTGTGATTAGCAAGCTAGACTTACTATACAGAAGTGGCAAGTGAAACAGACACAATTGGAGAAAAATCAATATACCATTAATAGATTTGTTTGTTCTACATTTTTGGCAAGGTTAGTGTTTCATTTGCCACCTCTGTATTATAAACTGACGTTAAGTAGATTCTAATGAATGTATACTTAAGTCTTTAGAAATATTTGCATGCCGATGGAATATTATGTAGCCTTATCAGCTATTTATGCAATAGATAAAGTGCTTATCTAATGGTAATGAATATTCAACATTATTTCTATTACTTCGGAATTCTAGTTTGCGTAAACATTTTTTTCCTTCAATTCAACAGTTGAAAGTCAACTTTACTTTACTAATATCTCCATGGTAAAGTGATACTTTTCTTCACTAGTGACTTTTTACTTTCTACTGGATAAGTATTAGTATTGAGAAAAAATTTGTACTTTACACGGTGGTAAGTGACTTTACACACTCTTCAAACTATCCGCTCATGTGAGAAATGCGAGGAAAAATGTTACTTTGGCACCTTGTAAAGTAAATAACTATTTAATTTATTTACATAGAAAATGATAGGTTCTAAGGATTGTGTTGTCATCAATTCAACAACAATACACAAAGTGATTCTATTCAATGATGACTAGTGATCGGATTTTATATAAATTGTATTAATTATGTGGGGGGCGTCAAACAATAACCCAATTAGATTCAGCCAAAAAAAACAGTACTTCGAAATTTGTAATCAAGTAGGCTACTGTCAAATGTAAAATATAAAACCAGTGTCGTACCCAGAAATTGGAAAAAAAGTTATAATCGTAAACATAATTTATCATAAAAGAAAAGAAATAAATTTAATACAATAGCCAAATTGTTCGTCTTCTTTTATCGAAATTTATTTCTAAATTTAATTAGAAATTCCAGTAACGAACAGCACTGATTTTAAATGCCACTTTTGACAATTTCAATTGTTGATCAATCAGATTCATTTTTGTTTTGTTGTGATTTAAGTAATTGCTTTTTGATTGGCTGGATTAAAAATGGAATTCATTTATGAAACACACTGTAGAAAGAAAAAAACAGTTACATAATCTTACAACAAAAATTCGTACAATTCGGCCAAATGCTAATCGAGAATACTTATAGGCGGCGAATTGTTGTTGTATTAAACATTAAGAAATATTTATTTATGTTTACATTTGTCATGTAATAAAAATAGATTAAGTAATAAGAAGTCGTCCAGGTGGGGGGCGTTTTCTGCAGCTCTAAAACAGTGAAAGTTTCATAGTGGAAACGGTCGTGTCATAGACAATTTTGTCGTATACACACGTAAATAATTACGTTTTTTGTGGTGATATACCTGTGCAAGCAGCAAATGTAGATTAAAAGTGTGCGATAAAAACAGATCGAAAAAAATGCCAATTTCAAAGTGATATCAATCAATAATATCTGCAGGCAATTTTATGGTAAATTGACTATAATTTTTGCATATTAATCAACCATTTTTTTTCCGTTTGAATTTATTATGCAACATAAATTTGTGATGACAGCAATCAACTGCAATGATTCATACATAACTGTAAATAAATAAATTTGATAAAAGAAAAACCTTGGTCGTGTTATAATCAGATAAGCCGACAAAATGTCGTTTTTCTTTGCTCCAACAAATTTACCACCAAATTACCCCATGTGGATACGTGTGTGGTGGAGAAGGCAAATAAAAAAAAACAATCAATATTCGCCTTCATTAAAACATTCCATTGTGTAATAGGTTTAGAGAGAGAAAAAAAAAGGTCAAATACATAATGAATCTATAAATATAACACATTTAGGGAATTCTCGGTAAAAACACCCCTTTTGTGGATTTTTTTTGTTAATCAAATTGGTAACTATGGTGATTTGTGTCAAAAAAAGTTATTAGATGCTAAATTCGTTGACCGGTACGAAAATTTTGACCAAAAATAAACAGGAAACGAGATTGTTGAATTTTTGCCAACTCAAAAAAAAAACAGTATATCTTTACGTGTATTACATAAAAGTGTCTGATAAAGATAGATAGATAGATAGATAGTAAGTCAGTTATAACGACCTAGACCTTTATTCTATTATTCTTTTTACAGAAATGACTGAAGATAGTAATGATTCGCATGCACCACCTCATCACAGCTATTCGCCAGCAACAAATGAACCAAAACCACGACCACACAACAACAATGTGTTGAAAAGGGAGAAATTCGTACCAAAAATTCGTTGGCCCGATCTGGCCGCTCAATTATTCATTCATATTGGTTGTGTGTATGGGCTATATTTGTGCCTTACTTCAGCTAAATTATACACCATAGTTTTTGGTAAGTTGATTTATCATCGCCCAAAATCCACCCCTTTTTTCTATGTATATGGAGAAAAAAAAAAGACCACCAGGGTGACCTTACAACACACACACACACACATTGAATTGTTGTTGTTTGTTAAAAAAAATCCGCCTCGATATTTTATTCTATTGTCGAGACTTCCAAATGAGGTCACACCTAATCGATCATGTGGAAATTCACTTATATCACAGCTAAAATGGAGGGAAGTAATTAATTTTTTTTTTTGTTAATTTACGTCTATTTTTAATTTAATTGTACAATTCATTTTATTGACAATCCATTAAGTATCAATAATGGAAGAGGGTAGAAGAGATGTGGTGGGTTAATTCAGAGAAGCACAATCAATTAAAAAAACGTTGTTGTTTGCTTTCTTCATTTGAAAAATAAAAGAAACAATAATTTCATACAAACATTAAATTTTGTAATTACCGTTGTTTTTTTTTTAACGAGACAATAGTATGTGTCGATCGTAAAAAATAATTATCGTAATACACGAAAGAGAGCCTTGGACTGTGGACAAAATGTCCTTCTTTTATTCCTCAAAACACTATTGTTACTGTGACAATGATTGTTTCGATAAAGTTTGTAAAAGAAATTCATTTTGCGAGTCAAAAAAATTACAAACGATTGCACTTGGACTACAAAAACTTGCAAAACAAATAAATCCCTAAAAATATCACTATATTCAAGGGTACCAACTTACATCTAGAAACCGTGTAGTCGATGAATTTAATATAGTTTGGACACGTTAAAATCTAGGAGTGTGAAAAAACTGTTCTGAAAATTACAAAAAACAAGGACAGCATTTGTTGAAAATATCTTATGATTATTTTTTATCGCTTAATAATTATCAATCGAGAAACAAATGACGATCAATTTGACAGAAACAAAAGAGTACCATTGCTGTTTCTAAATGGATTTTCCTAGTGTTTTTCCAACACAAACAAAGTGCAATTTGATCTTTTTGGAATTTTCTAGTAAATAATTCGGATATACAATCAAAATTCATACAACAATCAATTTGATTTCCGTTATAAATTGTTCTCAAATTATGGGCAATTTTTGACAGCATTTATCAAGCGACCTGGTAGTTGTCGATTATTTAATTTATCAAAAACCAAAAAACAAATTAAACAGCTTCTTGAAATTTTTGATTACATAATTGGAAATTGAATAATTATCTTCAAATGTTTTGAGGTTATGGATTTGTGCATAAACAAATGACAATCAACTAGATAGCAATACCAAACAATTTGGAAATTGTGGAAACTCGAGAAAATCTAGAATTTAATAGAAGCACCAGATAATTTTGATAGATGATGATAACTTGATAGGGAAATGAATGAATTTCCACCTTTTTTAACAAATCCCCCAAACTAAACCCCTGTGGGTCTTAGAATATAATGTAGATGGTCATTAAGAAAGTATTTTTACAAAATTTATCCCCTAAGGGGTGAAATAGGACACGAAATCAGTTGTATAAATTGGATGAAGTTACAACGAATTCGGCTCACGAGGGCCGGCGATAACGGGCCTCCAAGGGAGGCACTGCAGGCGGGCGCCTTATACCCTAGCGCCGGGCCTCCGGCTCAAATATAGAAAGACAGTAAAACCTCTCTAGTATATCCACTCACGGTACAGAAGGTGTCCATATTAGGGAGGTTCTGGGAGTTGAAAATTCTATTTATAAGGTTTAATATGTTAGTTGGCCAAAGTGTTCGCAGAGGGAACCCTAAATGGAGGGTTCACTGTGTTAAATATTAGTCGAACAACAATAAGCACTGAATGTTGAGGGTGACATAAGCGGTCTTTTTTGAAGATTTTAGACGCTAGAAATTACCTTTTTATAAATAAAAAGTGTATTAAAAATGTGTATGAAGCGATAAAAACAATTAACTGATATCGAAGTACGCGGTGCCTGACAATTGTCACTTACTACCAGATAACTAGGTATAACATACGAAATTCATCGACTAGAGAGTTCCTTAATTTAAGTTGGTATCCTTGAATATAGTGAAATTTTTAGGGATTTATTTGTTTGCGTCCATATCCCCCCCTCTGACTACAATCCTGCGAGTGCGTACTTTGTTTAACGAGGAGACATTTGTCAAATCTAATAATCCATTGGTCGGTGAATATAGTATACAAATATTGAAGGAAAAAAAAACGTCTTCCGAAAGACAGAAATTCGTAAGTGGAGCAGTCTTTTTTTTAATTTAAATTATTACTCACTCAATTAATTAATTAATTAACTAATTGAGTGAGTTTTATTAAATTTATCAAATAATTAATCAATTAATTAATCACAAAGACAAATTTAATTTGTTCCATGGAAAATGTGAGAAAAATTCTTTTCCGAGATCATTGCGGGTGATTTTAACGCGCAATTTCCACAACAACCCTTAATTAAACAGACTGGCGCCGAGTTGATTGACCAACCGCCCACCACCCCCTGTTACCAAGATGCAAAGCACACTAGATTGAAATGTCTATCAATATGGTTTGTTTTTTTCTAACCACAGTCCTCTTAAAAGTAAATAAATAAAAAAAGAATATTCTTTTTTGCAAATCAAATAAAAAAAACAAAGAATTTGATTTTTGCAAAAGAACACTTTATAGGTTGTAACGAAAACAAAAGTGATGTGGTACTACATATCAAAAAGTCTCAGTATAGTCTAATTTTTCTGTTTCCTATATCTTTTCAGCAATTTTTACGGTTTATGCCTCCGGATTTGGCATTACTGCAGGTGCTCACCGTCTTTGGTCGCACCGAGCTTACAAGGCTAAATGGCCTCTGCGACTACTTTTACTCTTCCTGTTTACAATTGCAGGTCAAGTAAGTATTTGAATAATACATTAAAAAATATATATATAAAAACAAAGATACATTAGTATTAATTTTGTTATTTTTAGCGTGATGCCTATACGTGGGCATTAGATCATCGTGTCCATCATAAATTTAGTGAAACTGATGCTGATCCGCATAATGCAAAACGTGGCTTCTTTTTCTCACATGTTGGTTGGTTGGTATTGACACCACATCCGGATGTTGTTGAAAAACGTAAAGTAGTCGATATGAGTGATTTAGAACAGGATCCAATTGTTATGTGGCAAAGAAAGTAATGTCTACAAATTGTTGTTTTTCTCTCTCTATCTCTAATAATTGTTATCGTTTTTTTTCTCTTCATAGAGTCTATCCATTGCTATTTTTAATATTTGTAATTGCATTACCAGTTGGTATACCGGTATATTTTTGGGATGAGACAATTTGGAATTCGTTTTGGATCAATTTTAATACAAGATTTTGTATAACATTGAATATTGCATTTTTCGTTAATAGTGTCGCACATATGTGGGGACAGAAGCCTTTTGACCGGTAGTTTTGGATCGTTAAAATTTATCAATTAAAGAATTCAATTTTGTTTTTTTTTTATTTTGTAGATATATAAGTCCCGTTGAGAATCTGGCTGTTTCTATTGCAGCACTCGGTGAAGGTTGGCATAATTTCCATCATGTATTCCCATGGGATTATCGTACAGGTGAATTGGGTTGTCAATGGAATCCATCAACGAAATTTATTGATTTCTTTGCAAAATTTGGATGGGCTTATGATTTGAAATGTGCCTCCGATGCGATGATTGCACGACGTGCAAAGAAAACTGGTGATGGTAGTTATGTGTGGGGTTATGGGGATGTTGATATTGAAGAAGACGATCTTAAAGAATTGGAAGCAAAACAGAAGTAAAATTTTTATGTGTATCAGTATTAATTTTTCATGCTTATATATATTTGATGCTGTGCAAATTCTTAGTATTTTATTGTTTATCAATTTTATAAACAAAAACAAAAAAAATGTGTTCCATTATAATACAGCTGTTGCATTTCAAATTCATCCGGGCCCAGCTATAATCATTTGAGATTTTTGCAAAAAAGAGTGGATTTGTTGTGCAATATCTGTAAAGTACGTTTCTCTATTGCTTTAATTGTGGAAACGTTATATTTCCCGTTATACGTCTTGCTGTTTTGTGTGTGGCATTTATTTTTGTACTTAACATTGCTAAGTACAAATCCATAAAAAATCTAAAATGAAGCTTTTAAAGATGGTGCCTTTTGTATAATGAGATATTTATAAAGTGTTTTTTTTTTCATATTGATTTTGGTTTCCCCTCTTTTTTATCTTTTGTTTTGTTTCTTTGATAGTTTTAAGAATTTAATAATAAATTCTCCAAATTGTTATATTCTCACTGTAATAAAAATAGATTAATTTCTGTTTCTATTTGTTTTTAATCAGTTATTGTTATTAGTTGATATATTATATAGATCGATTTTATAAATAAAATTGTTATTACAAATCATCAAAACTTGTTTTTTCTGTTGATAAAACATTCCTAAAATGACTCAATATTGTTTGGATTTGATATAGTATATTCACGCACCAAATGGTTACTAGATTTCGGTTGATATGCTTGAATTTGATAATATTTCTGGTAATTTCTTTGTTTATATTTGTATCTTCTCTATTATTTTGGGATTACGTTTTTTGTTTAACATCAAAGTCTGTCAAATCTAGTAACTTTTTAGTCCCTGAATCCACTATAGAAGATACCATCTAACAGGGAATAATCGGGCATTTGGGCAAATCATAAGAATTCCTCCCAAAAAATAACACTGACTAACTAACTGTCGGACAATGGACAGCCTAAATCGCTTGAAATTTTTGAGAAGTCACCTCCTAAGAGGGGAGTGTACTTAACTTTGAATATGTTAATTGACTTTAAGTTTATTACCCATTAAAAAATGTGGGAAATGTTTGTTTATAAAAACAAAATAGAATCACGTTAATTGGCTTCAATGTATTAACGTATTAACGTCAATCAAGAAACAAATGACAGAAACAAAAGACTATCGTTACACTTGCTAAATGGATTTTTTCTATTTTGCGTCAATAATAGTGCTATTTTTTAAACTTACTATTGAATCGAAATGAGCTCATTTCGATACTTGTGTAAAAATGGAAAATGTAGTAATTTTTTTTCCTTAAAGTTGGTAATGTTTTTGATAAGTGTCAAAAACCATAAACAGAATCATCAAAATACATAGTAATTTTTGGTAACATATACAACCACTAATACATCAATCAAAAAAATCAAACAATGTTCAATTGTTATATCAGTACACCAACTTCCACCAATTTTCCAAAATTTCAAATCTCGCAATTTTTTTTATAAAAAAGGGCACAAAATAGGCAAAATAGAAAAAATAGTATAAAAAACTCGTGTCAGAAGTCGTATATTGCACTCGTCCTTTAGAAAACTCGCGCTTCGCCGCTCGTGCAATAATTGTCGACTTCTGACACTTGTTCTTTAATATACTATTTCTACTGCTTTTCCCAAACAACAACAAAAAAATAAATAATGCAATTTGATTTTTTTTCTGGCATTTTCTCCAGTAAATAATTCGGATGCAATTGAGTCTTATGGATTTTTGACAACGGCCACCACTCCAAGCGACTTGATTCAATTCATAGTTCACTCCCAAAATGTAATGAAAATTTTAAAAAATCAGGGTCGTATTTGTGGGATCTTCCCCAAAATAATCCCAAGGGGGCGCCGTTTCTATTAGGGCATGGAATCCTGTAAGTGTTAAGAATATTATTAAAAAAGATAGTCCCTATCCGGTTCTGCATCGATTGAATTATTGCAAAAAAACAAACGACTATCAATTTTTGCTGGCTCTCCTTCTTTCACCGGCAAGATAATAAAAATAAGTGAATAAAATCATCCATCAAAGACTCTAGACATAACACTTTCCGTATTTAGCAGCAACTCTAAAGAGTTGTAAGGTAGGTACCTACCCCAATCCCATGTTCTATCTTTTTTGTCAATTATATTTTCAGAATACTTTTAAGTAGATTGATTTATCTAGATTTTTATTTATTGTGGAATCTTTGTGAATTTTCGAAAAATTTTCCAGAGGACTCTCAACAATAGAATACACACTAAAAAGTAGTTCTTGGTATAGCTGTACCTGTTTTCCTCAGGTCGCGGCCCTGCCGCTAGCAAAGCGTTGTTCTTCGTCGCTCTGCCACTGTGAACTTTTTTTTTATCCAGTTTTGTTATCAATACGTATTGTAAAACAAATCTAAGAGCTTTTATTTAAAACAATATTGCTTGAACCATTTACAAAAGATAACTGTATCTATGTAATGTGAAATGCTTTCCATAATCTTCCTTGCTCTTATTGTAATTTCTAAAGTATACAGAGAGTTATTTTTTCCTTGACGATGAATATTGCCGAAAAAAAATTGTTTAGGCTTTTGTAATTCTCATAATTAGAGTTGGAAGTTGTAGAAAATTAACAAGACCATAATGGACAGAGTTTCTAGTCGGTAAAAATCTTTAAAAGTGTATAAAAGCGAAATTTATTTGATTTAAGAACAAGAGACTATTCACTATTTTGATTCCACAAATTATAGTTTTGATGTACACGGGTTGCCAATAAGACATTTGGAAAATTTCTGTTGTGAAAGTGTGTATGTGTAGAATTCAATTTGACCCGGATCAATTTTGAAATCGGTACATAAGTGAAATTGATCGAATACAGATCATAAGTGCAGCATCATTTTGTGCATAAACACCATCATCAACCAGACAAGCGCTACAGGAAAAGGACAGTGGAAAATAATAACGTTACACGTGTAAGAAATTGACTTATTAGAAATTATTTATAAAAAAACATAACGATAAGAAAGCTCATACAGGAGAAGGGGACATCTTATCAACCTGTGGGGATAATTGCGTCGATAAGTTTGAATGTTTTGTTGTAAATTAATATTTAACAACTCAACAGTTGAAAGTATACAACAATCTACTGATATATCCAAATGTAAGTAGTTTAAATTTATTTCAATTAATACAAGTTTCATACTTAATGCACTAGTGGATTGAGTCATTATTATTCATACCTTATTTACATAGAACTGCCTGAAAATTCTTATTATCTTCTTATCTAAAATTCTACCGACTTTCGAAAATTCTACTAATTATGATAATTATTAAAATTACCTAAATTAAAATTATCTACTTTTTAATTTTAATGAATTATCAGATTAATCAACTTATTTGCATTTTTTTCTTTTACTGGGAAAAGAGTAAAGCATAAATTCAATCAGGTTGTCTATGGTATTTCATTCTGATTGATTGTCATTTGTTGATGAACAAATCCAAAACTCCAAAAAAAGAGTAACAAAAAAAAATGTTACAAATTTCAAATAAAAGTCCTTGCTGATTAAATTGGAGATTACAATTACGATTTTATTGGAAAAACAATAGGAAAATCCACTTAGAAGCTGCAACGATAGTCTATTGTTTCTGTCGAATTGATCGTCATTTGTTGCTCGATGAGGAATAATTACGAAAATGTAGTCAAGTATCGATGCTCAATGCTCCAAAAGCTCCTAGATTTTCAAGTCCACCGGTTCAACATTTATTAAATAAATTTTATGTCATTCGTATATATTATTGAACCATTAATAGATATCAAATCAATCACATTAATAAGCAAATAATAACTGTTTACATGACAACGGGCAATTATGGCGTTGCGATGGCATTATGTAAAATAATAGCCCGCTGTTAAGGCTGTTGCTATGATAAACAACTTCTTTGCTGTCATTAAAAATGTGATCATAACCTCAAATTTTCAGATGTCAAAAAAAAAATTAAAAAAAAATTAAATTGCTTCTTTTAGTTATGGCATAAACTGATGAATACACCACGGGCGTTATGGGCATAACGCCCTTGATACATTAATTACTATAATAAAAACAATAAATCTTATGGGTGACATAAGCAGTCTTTTTGTAACCTTTTAGAATTTTAAAACATTCCCCCTTATAAGATGAATGTAGAAATGAATGAATAGTGGCAAAAACTCACCGGTCGACTGGTGCTCTGTAGAAGGCGCTTTCCTTATCTAAAAATACTGAAAAACAAAACCAACATTCAATTAGAATTGGCATGAAATAAAAACAATCAATTTACCCATCGTTGTCTGTCAATTGTCCCTAAACACCAGGATAACTAGATATTACACAAACACTCAAAACAAAATAAGAAAACAACAAAACTTTATGACAATAACACACGAAGGAAACTGAATGTATTGCAAATAAGTAAATAAATAAACAAAAAATTAATTAAATATGCGATTAATTGTGTTTTTTGGCTTGATTAATTAATTAATTAATTTTTCGCATCTCCTAAAAGACGCAAGGACACATACGTACAAGTCGGTAACGCGGTGACCTACTTTTGCAAGATGGACACAGCACACTATATAGATCCTTTTTTGTTTCTATTTATTTAAATTACGATTCACTGTAAAATCTTCAATATTATTTGATTTAATTAATTATTCATACAAACAAATAACAAATTATTAAACGCGAAACCGAGAGGAAAATTATTTTCGGATTGTTGCGGGTGATTTTAACGCGCACTTCCCACAACAACCCTAGAAAGACTGGTGGAGTTCATTAACCTCCCCACCCTTGTTACAAGATGCAAAGCACACTAGATTTGGTGTTTTTCCAGGTGTTTAACAACTATTATTTTGTTTATTAACAAACAAAATTGGTCAATTCTTTTAATTGAAAATCATTATTTTTTACAAAAAGAATTATATTTATCATGAAATTATGATAAATTATGGTATACTAAATTTAATCGACCAAAGGGTTCCTAGATTTAAGTTGGTACGCTTGAATTTAGTGATATTTTTAGGGATTTATTTGATTGTGTCCATTTCCCCGCTTACCATCCTAGGACTGTCTGGGACTACGTACTTTGTTTAACAAGAGACATCTGTCAAATCTAGTGACCTTTTGTCCGTCACTATATACATTATGCCGTCATTTGTTTCATTTTTTAAACCACAGCCACTGTAATTATTTATAATGGTGAATTTTCCAGAATTTCCCGATCGTTTTTTATCGTTTACCAATTATCAACAAAAAACATTTTTTATGTAGATAACAGTTATTACAACTACTATATTAATTGATAATACACGTAATGTCTTTATTTTGCTTTAGTAATCATTGAAAATATTAAAATAATGCAAAATGTTGTTAAAATTGTTTTGCTGTTTTTATATTTGTTCTATAACAAAGGGTTCCTAAATTTAAGTTGGCACCCTTGAATTTAATATTTCTAGGGATTTATTTGTTTGTGTCCATATCCAAGGACTACGTACTTTGTTTAACCAGACATTTGTCAAATCTAGTAACCCTTTGGTCTGTGAATTTAGTATACCCATAAAATCCGATCTCTATTGATTAATTTTAATCAAAATATCTGCATCTACTGTTTTATAATTATTGGAAATTTTAAATGTGTGCCATAAAATGGTGAAAGCTTCGAGGATCACAGCAAAACAAAAATTTATTATTATTGTAACAATAATTAAGAAGAAATTTCTAAATATTTTATTGTTTTTCTTTTTTTTTTAAGAATATTTTATCTAATCGAACAAGGCCGTTACTGATAAACCCACTAAAGATAACCGGAGGTGTTTTCTTTGTTGGAAAACGTCTCGTTGAAAAAAAATAGTTCAATCAATAATTTTGATATATTTGACATTAATTGCATAAAGAATTGAAAATTACGGCTAGCCTTGGCCATTTATAATATCAAAAGTATTTGAATATATAGTTCGTTTCATGGTAAGGCGCCGCGAGTAGTGGGAGAAGGGACCACGTCTTCGTGTCTGCTAAACGACGACAAACAAAATAAATTTTCGTTATTTGTAGAAAAATGCAATTCGGAGGTTTTAGAAAGCTTTACGAAAGCCAACCAAGTTCAGCAGATCCAGTTCAGATCGTGTCAAAACCAGCATATCAATTGAACGAAAATGTTAGAAGTGCTGAAACGAAACAATCAAAGACTGCAGATGGTGATAAACTGGAGATTGTATGGATCAATGTTTTGCTCTTTATCTACATACATACAGCTGGTATAATTGGATTTTATCATTTATATTTCGATTGCATGTGGAAAACGTCCTTCTTCAGTAAGTTTAACAACTTTCAACGATTGTATAGTGGATTCAGGGACCAAACGGTTACTAGATTTGACAGACATGACATTATTAAACAAAGTACGTAATCCCCCATCGTAATAGAACAGACATATATGTCAACAGAAAAATCACTAGATTCAAGTGCACCAACCGAAATCTAGTAACCATTTGGTCGCCGTGAATATACTATAATTATATTCCAAATAATTTCTTTGTGTTTTAGTGTTTATTGTGGGTATTTCTGTATCACAAGGAGTTACGGCCGGCGCCCATCGATTATGGGCACATAAATCGTACAAAGCCAAATTGCCATTAAGGATCCTTTTATGTATTTTACAAACAATGTCATTACAAAATGATATTATGGAATGGTCGCGCGACCATCGTGCCCATCATAAATTCACCGATACAAATGCTGATCCACACAATATTAAGAGGGGATTTTTCTTTGCCCATATGGGTTGGTTGATGTGCCGCAAACATAAAGATGTCAAAATTAAAGGGAAAACAATCGATATGAGTGACTTGGAGAGCGATCCGGTTGTTATGTTTCAAAAAAAGTGAGTTTCCAATTTTGTTCTACTTGAAAAAATTCTAGAATTTTTTTATATTTTAGGTATTACTTGATACTAGCACCGTTACTGACTTTCTTCATTCCGGCACTCATTCCCTGGTACTTCTGGAATGAAAGATTCTGGGTTAGTTGGAATACGTGCGCTATGGCTCGCTATATTCTACAATTACATGCAACTTGGCTCGTTAATAGTGTCGCTCATATGTTTGGTACTCGACCATACGACAAGTAAATTTCAATTGTTATGGCATATTCACGGACCAAAGTGTTACTAGATTTCGGTTGGTACGTACGTACTTGAGATTACGTACTTTGTTTAAGGACAAAATCTGTCAAATCTAGTGACTTTTATGTCCCTGAATCCACTGTAGAAATTTTACAAAAAAAAAAACTGATTTTCGATTTCAGGAGCATTAAACCAGTTGAATCGACTTTGGTATCGATTGCGGCATTCGGTGAAGGTTGGCACAATTACCATCACACATTCCCATGGGATTATAAAGCTGCAGAATTGGGTGCTCATCCATTAAATTTGACAACGGCCTTCATTGATTTCTTTGCCAAAATCGGATGGGCTTATGATTTGAAAACAACATCGGCAGATATGATTGTGAAACGTGTGAAACGTACCGGTGATGGTACATGGAAATTTCAGTATTGTGATGATGAAAATGATTCGGGGATTGATTTTAAAAATAATCGTGGTCATATTTGGGGATTCGATGATGCAGATATGAAAGCGTATGATAAGAGTTTTATTCAAGTTATCGACAGAAGTGGATAAGTTTGTTGTTTTTTGTTTTGTTAATTTAATAGAATGTACAGATAGTTTATGGGATAAATAATAATAAATATGACTAAAGTACTTACCTACTTACTTTTATTCGAAAGTGTATTTTTGGTTGCCTATCAATGACGAAAAAATTAACTGTCTATTTAGGGATTTTTAGTTTTCGCCTGGAAACTATTTTAATAAATCGTTCATGAATTTTACTGAACTAAAGTACTTCCCTTGAAGAATTACTGTTTCATCCAAAAAATATGTGAGAATTACACTGATTTTTTGTCGATTTTGATCTAATTTATACTATTTCCTAATTAATTCTTTACTAGGTATTTTTAGTTTTTCCCCAACTGCACTGTTGCCATACTTACTACAATTTAGTAACTTTCTAGATATTGACCCGACACTATTAAAATGCAAGATAGTGCCTTAATTGTTGAATTTTTAGATAAACCTATCGATAATAACCGAGAAGTCAGTATAAATTAAAATCGAATACTTACTAATTGTTTGATATTTTAGGTGGTGGATCATCGTAAATTACCATTTGCACGTTCACCATTATATACGAGTTCTATCGTTGATTATGCTAAATTAACGCAAGGTGACGATGTGAAAACTGTATACAAGATAACACTAAATCTGCCGGTAATAGTTTTTTGAAGATTCCGTGTCGAATAAGCTCACCCAAAACTTATGGCAAATAGCGATTATTTCAAGGAGAATTTTAATCATAAATCCCCCAAATATGTAACGGTTGAATCGGTTTTCGGTTACACAACCACGTACAGTAGCCTTTTTTTATATAATAATCATATTTTATTGTAATTTTTGATAAAACCGATAGGAATTGTGATCGCTCTTAAACAAGGAAAACGATCTGGCAACACTGCGCCAAATTTCAAATATTTTGAGGTTATGGAAATTTCGACTTCAGGAAAATCAACAATGCTATCAATTATTTCGAATTTGTGAAAATGTGAAAAACAGATGTTGAAAAGTGGGCTAAAAGGTGGGCTTATTCTGCACGCGTCCCTGATTAGTGTTTACGTTAAATTGTTGCAAATTTCAGGACGAATATCCCGACGTTCTACCTGGTGATACGATCGGAATTTTACCACAAAATGATCCCAGTTTAATCGATGAATTATTATTGCGACTGAATTTGGTAGAAACATCAACTCGATCGTGTTCAATTGTAATAAAAAAGAATCGATCAAAATACAAACATTTACCGGAAATATCGACGATACGTGAGATTCTCTTGAATTACGTCAATATTCAAACACCCCCATTAAAATCGTTTATTCGTGGATCAATTGAATTGACACAAGATCGACAAGATATTGAGAAATTACAACAAATCTGTAAGACAGAATATAATGAATTTGTACAAAGTGTTGCTGGGAGGAGTTTGATGGGTTTCCTCAATACATTCCCATCGTGCCAACCATCAATCGATTTAATCCTCCAATATTTCCCACCGTTACTACCACGTATCTACTCAATTGCCTCAACACTAGAACAACACAAATTCGATATTGTATTTGTTGTTGTTGAATTCGAAGACACTAGAAAAACGAAGGGTGTTTGTAGTGGTTATTTGGAACGACAACTCAACCAAAACCAAACAATTTCCTATTATTTCCGTGAACCAACTAAATTCCGTTTACCACAACCAATCGATACACCATTGATTCTAATTGCTGCCGGTACTGGTTTGGCACCGTTTCGGGCATTCTTACAACATCTCGCATCGGTCGATGGATGTTGCCGGAAAATTTGGTTATTGTACGGTTGTCGTTATCCGGATCGGGATTGTCTATTTAAAGATGAATTGATGGGGTATGTTGAAAATGGTGTATTAACGAAATTCGATGTGGCTGGATCACGTCTCGATAGTGGTGATCATCCAAAATACGTACAGGATTGTATCGGGAGGGCTCGACAAGAGTTTATTGATTGGATATTGGAGGAGGGAGCAATGATTTTTGTTTGTGGTGATGCTAAAGGTATGGTGAAAGATGTGACAATGAATTTGAATAATTTACTAATTAGTAATGATCAAGAGCATTCTTTACGGATGGAAAATGATAACCGGTATATTGTAGAAAATTGGCTTTAATTTGCATTTTTTAAATAAAATATTTATTATTCACATGAACCCTATAGAATTTGCAGTGTTGCCATATCCATCCTAATTATCGGAATTATCCTAAAGAACCGAATTTACAATGTTGCCATATCTCTCTTATCTCATATACAGTGGAGGCGATCGCGATAGACCTACCTATCTTTTTGGTAATAAGCGTGGATTTAATCGAAACTCGTGCGCGTATAATTTGCGGTGATGCACTGTTTTAGTTTGACGATTGTGCTAAGAAGGGCGTCAAAAACCGCGGATTCTGTAAAAAAAATCTGTTGTGGAGAGAGAAAAAGTGACAGCCCTCTGTTGGCCTTCCACAACCTTTTTATGTGCTAAATAGCAAAAAAATACCGTATTATCAAAAACTGATGATTTTGAGAAAAAGAAAGTGGTCTCTGTGTGCTACAAAAGATTTAAACTGGAACAGTACAGAGATAGTAGTTGTACAACATTCTATGAATCAACATGAGATCGACTTTTATACGACTTTGACGATATTTTCAATCACAATAGAAATGAATAATATTCGAGCTTTTCTAGTGATTTGTTTATTATTAAATTTTTTATTGTTAATGAATTGTGGCGTAATTGATAATAAATTGAGTGCTAACACTATAGATAATCAAAGAGAAATTGATCAAAATAAATCATTGAAATTGATTGAAGGTAAATTGAATCTTTTTAATTAAATTAAATCAAATTGTTTGATGGATTTTACAGAGCCTAGAAAGAAAGAGAAGAAAGATATGATGTCGAAAGTGTTACCAATGATGATAATACCGTTTCTAATATCATCCACGATGATACCAATGTCATTGATCTCATTAAAATTAATGCTATTAAAAAGCATGTTTGTTGGTAAATTGGCAATAATTATGATGATTCTCAGTATGTTTAGAAATCGACAAAATAATAATAATGGGGGTGTTTATGATCATAATGTGAACGATCGAGATTTACAACAGATGTCATCTAGCCATTATGGGTATAATGGTGGTGAAGAGTACGGGGCGTACGTTAATCACAAGAGAAAATAAAATCTTTATTTATTTATTTATTTATTTATTTATTTATTCGTGTAAAATATTGCTGATAAAGTCTTTAAACGTAATAATTGCTTTTTGTTTGTTTCTGACATGACCTTGATATGACCAATTACAGACAAGCTAATACAGCTAGATTGATGCAGCGCAGTAAGGCATCTTCGACATGAACGTACCCTTAGAATACAACTAAATTGTTGTTGAAAGGTTTGTGCAAAAAGGACTCGAATCCAGGTCGTTCTTGGTTTTAAGGCAATTTTAATTAAAAATAAAAACGTGCAAAATTTCGGTAGTTTCTCCAGTTTTCCATATGGCCTCCTTTTATTTGTTTCTTTCTATTAATTATACTATTATTACGTGATTCTTTAATAATAACAATTTATAACGTCTTCAAGATAACGGTTCAAGTTCATTATATAAAATAGTTATATTGTGACTAATAAATTCGACGGCATTAGAAAGTAAATATCGCAAAATAAAAACAGCAGAAAGTAGACACAACAAAATTGCAAAGAATTATTCAGGTCAAACGCACGTTTAACCGAATTTCGGGGGTCACAAAAAACCAACACACACACACACACACACACATGATGTTTGTTTTAATTAAATGCGTAGCAATCAAACAATTTTCTTATAAATCTTTCGTGATTTCGGGCTAAAAAGTACCGTTGACACAGTTTTTAATAATCATGAAAATTCTGAATGCCTCTAGGCGGATAGAAAATAACAATTTTCTAGTAAATTCGTCAAGTTGGACAGAGATCTAAGGATAGTCAAAAACGATGTAATTAAAAAGGGCCCGTTCCTTGAAGGGGCTCGTAATTGTGGATTTTTCTCTAGCTTTTAACTTTTCTGTATTTTTTTTTAAATTGCAAATATACATGGTTTGTTGTAATTATTTTAAATAATGTAAGGGTTATTTTTGAAATTTCGATTACGCGGGTAAACTTTATACTTGAAATCAATGATAGGGTGCTGTGAAACAATTGCTACTTTAGCCTTATCAACGAATTATTAATTTTGGTTGCTAGGTATTTATTCTTTTGTTTTAATCTATTATACCAACTTCTTGTAAAAATAATCACTAAAATAGCAATTGTTTTAATTTTCATGGCACTGTAAAGCGATTCAAATCGAATATTTGTGACGTTCATTTGCAAAAAAGAGTGATCGAGAGTAGTTTTTTTTAGCTATTTTCAAAAAAAAAAATCGATTACGCATGTGAAAATTACAAAAAACTATATATTTTAAAGCTGTTAGATTGCCATGAAACAATAGCTACTTTAGCTTTCAATGAATTATTAATTTTGGTTGCTAGGTATTTAATCTTTTGTTTTTATCTGTTATACCAACTTCTTGTAAAAATAATCACTAGGTATAGCAACTGTTTTATGTTTCATGGCACTCTAACGCCATTCAAATCTAATCTTTGTGAGGTTCATTTGCAAAAAAGAGTGATCGAGAATAGTTTTTTTTCTATTTTGCGTCAATAGTAGCGCTATTATTAAATTCTCTACTGTATCGAAATGCGCTCATTTCGATACTAGTGCTGAAAAGTAAAATGTAGTACTTTTTTTTTCCACTAGTTTGGTAATATTTTCATTAATTTTGACAACTGTCAAAAATCATAAAAACAAGATACCGTTTTTCGTACTGATCTTTGGATTTATCGGGTAGTAAATTGCTTACTGCATTTTCAGCAATTTCCCTTATTTCAGGTGGAGTACATGAAAATTCTTCACTCATTGTTCTTTAATATACTAATTTTATAGTTATTTAAAAAACAGGTGAGAGTTATTTGAAAAATTTCGATTACGCTTGTAAAAATTACAAAAAATATAAATTTTAAAGCCTTTAGAAATTGTTATTTTAGTTATTTGGTTGCTATGCATTTAGTCTTTTGTTTTTGCTATTATACCAACTTCATGCAAAAATAATCACTAGGTTTAATGGCCCTCCATTCAAATCTAATTTGTGTTATGTTCATTTGCAAAAAAGATAGAGAGAGAGAGAGAGAGAGAGTAAGAGAATAGTTTTTATAGTTATTAAAAGAAAATCGATTACGCATATGAAAATTACAAAAAACTCTATATTTTAAAGCTATTAGAGTGCCATGAAACAATTGCTATACTTTAGCTTATCAACGAATTATTAATTTTGTTTTTTTATTCAATTATACCAACTTATAGTAATAACAATTCACTGGGAAACAATTGTTTCATAGCCGTCTAAATCGATTCAAATCGAATTTTTATAATTTTTCACCTGAGAAAAAAAACCGGAAATAACTCGAAGGCAAACGGATATAGCAGAAATCTGATTATACACCACCCGCTTACTAAAAAGTAGAATACATTACTTGGGCACAACCATGATAAATGGGTCATACTATACATTTTTTTAATATAAAATATTTCTAAAACAAGCTCCGTCGAACGATATCCAATTAAATCGTGCAAATATTGTTTAATTAAAGAAAAATAAACAAATACGTGATCGCAGCCGCTCATTTACGAGAAAAATGCGTAATTATACGTAACAATTATCGTTTTGACATGGATACGCACTATAAAGTAGGTTGTTGCCCATTCTACTGTAACGGAAGAGCCAGTTCAAATGAGGAGATGCAACCGAAACTAGGTAAAACCTAGTTGTCCATAGTCATTTCTATAATGAACCAGCGCTAGTGCAAACACTTTTATTGACCGTTAAATGATCGTTTGATTAATTTGAAAGACATGCGATATGGATTTGTGATTATTTTCAATATTTATCTAATTATAAGTGACATGGTTTTATTATTATCATCAGCTAGTCAGATATCAACCAATAATAATCAAAGTATGTGATTTTTAAATTAATTTAATACAATTTTTAATGAGGCTGAATTCTAGTGATTGCTCGCAAAAAAAAAGAAGAGACTTTAATGCAACGAATTTTACCAATGATAGCAACACCGTTTATAATGTCGACAACGTTATTACCAATCATGTTATTGAGTATGAAATTTACGTTAATTAATAGCACGTTTTTGGGGAAATTAGCAATAGTGTTGGCTGCAATTAATTTGATAAGAAATTGGAGTAATAATAACGATAATGGTTTGTACAGTCATAATATCCATGGACACCAACGGTATTTAGATTAAGAAAGTGTCATGTTCTTTTGTAATTGAATTAAATAAATTATTTTATAATTAGATATCGTCTAAAATTATTGTTTGCTAAAGATAACCTCTTTTTGGGGGCCTCTAATTGATCAGAGGGGTTGCGCAAAAATTTGGACACCTTTAGGAGCCTCTAATTAATACACAAACAAACACTAAATAAATATATTTGGTATATATATACAGAATAATTTTAATTAAATCCAATTCTCATCTGTGGTATTGATTTTTGTAGCCTTGATTGATATAAATAATATGCTCTTGATTTGTTGTATCAAACACATAACTTCTAATCAGTGCAAATAGTGATGAAGTGAATGCCATTTGATTAATCATCGATACTGCCATTACCATCATCTTTAAACCGGGCATAATCCATGGCATTATCCCGGACATCAATAATGCTGGTACGATTAGATAAGGCATCATCTTATCCATTGACATCTTCATCATCTTGCGACCAACCAATCGTAATGTTTCATTATTGATTTGTTGGTAATTCAATTGATAATCAATTGAATGATCGATTGTTTGTAATTGTTTTGTCACGTTTTTTGTAAATAGTTGTTGTTCACAATTCGATTCACAATTGTCTTTACACGATATATTCTTTAATAGAATAGAAATGGATACAATCACTATCACAAGCACTGTATTGAAATACATTGTACAAATTCTAATAAGGAAATGGAAACGGTCGACATGTTCGTGGCTCTTGTCCTACATTTTTCCCTTTTTTTTGCGCTAAAAGGTAGGAGGCGGCAGCTGTGCACGTCTCTCAAAATTTATTCATTATTTTACGATCGTAATTTTACATTATAATCGATCAAAACGCGGATAATATGCGAAATGCCGTAACAATAATAAGACTCGTTGATTGATTTTACATATTTAATCTACTTATTAATGAGATCAGAAAAGATGCTTACAGTTCAGGACCGGTTACAGCCATAACTCGCTTAAGAATTGTTGAGTTCCACAACAGTTTTAGCTTTAAATTTGGAGCTTTTTCAAAGCCTATTTTGGGAATATTGGGACGCAACCCTAAGCAAAGTATTTCTATGTTTTGGAAGTTCTTTTCCGAAAATGCCGATTTTCCAGGTGAAAATTACAAAATTTAATTTGAATCCCTTTATAGAGTGCCATGAAACAATTGCTATACCCAGTGATTTTACTGTAAGTTGGTTTACCAAATTTGCTGGTAGAATGTGACATTTCAAGTGTCAAATGTGCAACTGCACGCTCCAAAATTCCCTATGCTTTTGCTTACATATATTTTTTTTCAATATGAAGAAGTTTTTTCGCCAAATAGCTCTAGTTCTCTTAAAAATCGATCAAACAATAACATTTTCTTTTGAATGTAGTTTTAGAAAAAAAATAAGAAAAAAATATACTGACTCGCCTTTTATTTTTTTTTTAATTTTTCGAAATTACTCGAAATTTTTCTACCATTTTTATTTATTATTACTATCATATTTTTTTCAATTTTGAAGTTCTCTCTACATCATAAAAAATTTTTAGAAAGGTCTTATACGAAATAAGGTGAAAAACAAAATTTTTTCTTCAAGTGGAAAAAATTGATTTTTTTTTCAAGTGAAAGAAATAAATAGAAATCGAAAAATCACCCTTCTAAAAATTTCAGAGGATTTGTAGAAAATGTCAAATTTTGATATAAGAAAAAGAAAAAAAAATAAAGAATGTAATCATCGAAAAATTTGCAGTTTTTTTTCCGAAAATCTTTTGGATCATTTTTATTAATTTTTTTCTAAAAAGTCCATCTATAAACGAAGATTTTGGAAAAAAAAAACATCACGATACGTGAAGTTTTGAAAAAGTTACGGCTATTTAAAAAAAAAAGTCATTTTTTTGAAAAATTTATAACTTTTTTTTGAGTGGGTAAAAAAATTTGAAAAAGTTCTGAGAAACGTCTTTAATCAGGTACAAAGTGGTGGCAAATTTTCAGCCAAATCGAAAGGGGTCGGGTTCAAAAGTGGTCGATTTGGCGTGGAATGCCCCATGTGTATATTTCTAACGCCATACCATATCGTTGGGGATTTTTGGAGCGTGCAGTGGCACATTTGAAACAAAAGAATCATGGCAACCGAGCTTAATAATTCGTTGCTAAGCGAAAGTAGCAACTGTTTCATAGTATGCTATGACTAATTTCAAGTACAATTTTAGGATGCTTCTCCTTTCTAGGGACATTCTAGAGTTACTACAAGGCTCGTTACGAAGCCAAATTACAAGCAGGCAACCAGATCTGAAAGAGTATCTCCTTAAGTTTGCCAAGCAGGCAAGAAATAGGTACATTAGTATCTATTTCTTGTTCTTGTTCGGGCAAGAGGAAGAAATTGCTTCAATTTATGCTAATTGTGTCCTATTTCGTGCAGCTCTTTGAACCCGTCCCACTCGCACACATGCCACGAATTAATTTGCCAAATATTCAAAACAACAAATTCTCTAGATTCTTATCATTGATTAGAATCGTATTCAATCTAATATCCGGTCCAATATATTTAGTGTAACTATTTTAGCACTTCTGGCCCAAATTTTATTGTTAATTAAGTAGGTGATAATCGATTAATAGATACCGAAAATTTTTACTTTGTTATTGTTCTAGTTCCGCTATTGTTCAAATATGTGATATGAATTGAATATTTGATTATCTTTTTTGAATTCATCGGCTAGGTATATAACAGTATTCAATGGGTCATTGGTGTGTTTTATGTTTTTTTTATTGATTTCGTACAGTTCACAAACAACATGAGTTTTTATAAATTTTCAGTGATTTTAATTGTGTTTGCAGTGCTTCATGTCGTTTATTCTAATAAATTTGAAACTAACAATGATTTGGAAGAAAAACCCCTTGAAAAAGGTGAGTTTCTGGTAAAATCGTGACGAATTAAGCTTTGAACGGTATCGTTACAGGTCGTACTCTGGTCCACAATACTGTTAAACGTTTCATGGTTATTTTACCAGCAATTTTCTTCAAATTAGGCATAGCTTTTACACTACTCGTATTAATCACATTATTAGCAATAAATAATGGTTTTATTGGATTTTTATTGCTTGTTGTTGGATTGAGTAGTGTTCTGGCTCGATTACAAGATACTGGTAGAAGACCAACAGTGCTACCAACACCTTACATCAGTCACCTGCCCGCCACTTATCATCAACATCATGCAATTTTGGATAGAGCCGATTATATTAGTGATAATAGTAAAAATAATGTTGCTGCTACTAGTTATGTGGATAATTATAGTGATCCAAATCAAAAATATAATCAATTACCACTTGCTTATTATAAATATGCTACAGAAGGCTAATAAGCAGTGTTTTGGTAATGGTAAATTAGTTGAAATTATTTATTTGTAAATATTCATATTTGTATTTATTTATTTATTTAAATATAATTTGTATTTTAACGCAACGTGTCGAATAAATCTCGATTAGAGCTCGAAGCTATTTTTTGCAGATAGCGTAGGTTTAGGTGAAATCTTCCGGTTAAATATCTCTCAATTAAAATAGAATGGCACACTTTTGCTCGAAATAATATTGATTTAAAACTGAAAAAATTCGACTTGATGTTTTAACTAAACTTTCACTAAAGATTAAATTTGAAGTGTACAAACTACAAAATACAATTATCTAACTTTAATCTTGCTCCACAAGATAAACACAATAAGAACTACCTATTTCTGCGCGAACAGATCTCATGCCTTCCCATACAACGATTAATGAACCTGTTTAGATTGCCGCCACTGTATTAGGTGAGTATCGTTGGTTGCCTATAGCACACATTGAGAGCTGTCAAGTTGTTTTATTATTTGTGGACTTATTAATTATTCTCAACAATCAACAAGAAAGATAAATACAAAATAAAACAATATTTGTATTTATTGTACGTTCAGGGATATGTGGTTTAAATAAACTATTTGTAGTTGCAATTGAAATAAAATTATGATAATTTCAAATTTGCCGCAATAATTTGAACATTCATTGCTAGGTGGCGCCCATGTTAGTTGTTTTGTTTGGCGGGTTGCCTGCGTTTAATTCTTCACATTCCTGAAATTATTTCCTTCCTTTGTGGAAGTTGTTAATTATTATTAGTATCAACGAGAAAAAAATCACAAAAAACTATGTTTTTTCAATTTTGAAGATTACCGGTAATTATTTAAAACAAAAATGGGTCATTTATAATAATTTATTGTGTTAATTAGAGTTTAAGTGTGAAGATGGATGAAGCTGGTGCAACTGCTGCTTCTGCTGCTGCATTACCCCATGGCCCCCCAATCAATATACTGCCGCCCACACCGGCCGGCTTAGATTCCCTCTACAACCTATGCAGGAAAATCTATCCGGACCAAGTGAATCCATTACAAGTGACCGCTCTGATAAAATATTGGTAAATTTGTGGTTATTTTTAGACAACGATCGCATTTCCTGTTTGAAAATTGTTCTAGGTTGGGCGGCCCGGATCCATTAGATTACATCTCAATGTACGCCAATCCGGGCGTACCGCACGAGAACATCCCACCACATTGGCACTATATCAGTTTCGGTCTGTCCGATTTGCATGGTGATGGTCGTGTCCATGATATCTCATCACCGGATGGTCTGTCGGGATTCGGTTTCGAATTGACGTTCCGTTTGAAACGTGAACCTGAAGAGACAGCACCACCCACATGGCCGGCCACATTAATGCAATCATTGGCCAAATACGTGTTCCAATCGGGCAATACGTTGTGTAGTGGTGATCATGTGTCGTGGCATTGTGCCTTGGATAATAGTGAATCACGGATACAGCACATGTTGATGACCAATGATATTCAATTGAAATCAACACAAACACCATTTGGGCATGTTGAATTCGTACAGATTGTCGGTGTTTGTACGGAAGAATTGAAAGCAGCACAACAATGGAATGGTGCAGGCATTCTTGATATGATCACTCGGATACCATCGTAATCTTTCTACTAAATTCATCAACCATAGGGTGTCTAGATTTGATTTGACAGTAGTATCCGTTAATCTAGGGATTTATTTGTTTGACATGTGTCAAATCTAGTAACTCTTTGGTCGGTGAATGTAGTATAACAAATTTTGATAGAATTAATGATTAATTAATTGATTTTTCTACAGAGCTGGTGGTGTGTGGCATATCACTGATATGCGACGTGGTGAGAGTATCTTTGAATTGGATTTAAATGCTCACGAGGAAGTCGAGCGCGGTTTCGAATTGGACGGTTCGAATTTGAGTGGTGTTAGTGCGAGATGTTCATGGACCGAACAGGATAAAACTAGAAAAATCAACGATTCAACACAAGTACAAACAAACGTATCAACTCAAACAACAACAACATCAACAAATTTAAAATTAGACCAAATCAACGTATTAGAATCAACAGAATTATTAACAATCAAACAATTGGAAGGTGTACATTTAATTTTCAATTTAGAAGCGGGCAGTCTACTACCGTTGGCTATACGTGGCCGTGTTAAACACGGTCGACATTTCACATTTAAATCGGTCTTAGGTGATACGGCAATAACACTAGTTGCACATTCTGTTACTGGTACATTAGTTGATCATGAACATCCGTATATGGTGCAAGGTTCATGGTTACAGATCTTAATTAGTGATGATTTAGCACAAGATATGGCGATCACGTTTCAAATTTTAGCCAATCCCGAACAGTTATCATTACCGAAAACGTTCTCATGGCCTGATCGGAAACTATCAATAACTATTGTAGCTGATAAGTTATAAAAAAAACAACAATCGAGATAATTATTTGTAGCCAGCGTTTCTCAAAGTTTACAAGCAACAACTTTCGCTTGTTCCCCACCATCGAAAGTTGGAATAGCCTTGTCTCTGTATTGTGGATTCAGGAACCAAAAAGTTACTAGAATTGGCAGACTTTGACGTTAAACAATAGAAGATCACTAGCTTCAAGTATACCAACCCAAATTTAGTAACCCTTTGGTCGGTAAATATACTACAGTAACTTTTTTCTTGTGCAATCTTTTTTCGTATTAAAGAGAAAAACTAAAGAAATCCGACGTTTGTGAGAAATTAACAGTGAAATAGATGAAGTGCACATCAAAATCGTCAACTGCCACAATAGAGACAGTGTAAAAACGCCCAAATGCGTTAAACATGTTTTTTCTTGTTCTGTAACCTTTCTTCAGGTGTTTTAAATTAGCAGTGAATCGCACATTTGCGATTTTTTTTCTTAGCGTGCAATCTCTTTTTTTAGTGTTAGATTTATCAGAGCTTTGAGTACACATTTGATAGGTCGTAACGTTGAAAATGTTGAGAAACACTGGGGTCTAATCTAATGTTTTCTTTTATGATTGTACAAAAGCTTGATATATTTTTTTTAATTACTTAAAGATAAGTTTTATTTATTTTTATTTATATAATGATTCATTTTTAATTATTTATAAAGTGCCTTAAATATATTTAAACATATCTCTTGTGTTCAGTATTGATGTGCTTGTCTTTAATCGTAAATATTCTCCCTACCTATTTCGAGTGCCACACCTGTATATTTTATAATTTAATACAATACCGCACTTTTGGCGAAATTTGTCCATTAATCAATGAATGGCGGGATATTCTTATCACTTTTACAAGACTTTGACCCTGACTGTTTATCAATTTAATAAAATATAAAAATTGTTATATTTATTATTAAAAACGTCATTAAATATCACACTTTAGATACTTAAAACAAAAATACAAAAAAATTATTCGTTTTTTTTTGCCATAATCATAAAATAATACTCTGTTTATTAGTATTAACATCATTTTGTTCCGATTGTTTTGTTAATTGATCAACAAATCGAATCTGACCAACATTACCTAAACTTTGACCTACACGTACATGATCACCCGGCTGTATAGTAAAATGGAAATTGATCGGTGCTTCAAAAACTAAAACAATCGTTGAGCCCATACGAAATTCACCAAACAGATCACCTTTCTTCAATTCAATATTATTACCCAGGAACACATCTTTACAGCGTTTCGTCAATTTCGGATGATTCGTATGTAAAGTCTTATCAATGTAGACTTTAACTGTACCAACATTCGTTGCCCCTTTATAATCAATAATCAATAATAATAATAATACTAAATAATTAGAGAAAACATACCGACTGCAGCATACGAAAAGAAACCGTACTCCCAATTACCTAGATAAACAGCACGTTCGTTCAAACAAAACAGACCAGGTAGCCAACGGGCGATCCGTGGACTTACTGATAACAATTCACCATGGAAATGGCGGCGATGTGTTGGTTTCCAATCGGCCGGTGAATGGAATCGATGATAATCACCAGGTGCTAAATATAAAATACACTGATACAATGTGTTGTTTTTGTGCGGTTCATGTAATAATGATGTACGATAATCGGATGTATTCTTATTATTCCAAGTATTCTCGCCGAGGAAATTCTCCAAAGAATACGTTACACCTTTCACCTACAATAAAAAAAGAATTAATAAACAATTCGATGGGACTCGAACCTGGAATTACCTGTTCAACTTCACCAGTATGTACGGTACCGAAATGTAAAACCGTCCCATCACATGGACTAACCAATTTACAATTATCATCAATTTTCCGGACACCATCTTTGAGTGGACGTGCAAAGAAATCAGCCAAACTTGGATAAGATTTTAAATCTTCATATTTGGCTTCTTTCAAATTAACATTGAATGTTTTTATGTATAAACCGTAGATTAATGGCCGTAGAAATTCTGGTAGATGTTTATCTTAAATTCGAACAAACAAACTATAAAATTGTTATTTTGTTGTTGTTGTGTCGATAAATACCTGCTAACCAACCCCAAAATCTGGAAACCGTACGTAATGGCAACATACAATAACAATTAACTTCCCATTGTTTGGCTAAACGTTCATTGCGTCGATATGTTCTCCATTGCATCACAGCAACTAAACAGACACCAACTGGTGCAAATCGTGTAAGTACTGTTCGCCATTCAATCCAATCTGTTGTGATAATAAAATAAATTGAGTTTAACCGATTATTCTAGTAATAAGAAAATTGTTTAACCTTTATTTAATAATAATTCATTAATAGAAAATAGGATAACTCCAGATAATTCGATTAGAATTATCTTACGACAGAACATCTTAATGTTATTATTATTATTATTATTATTTATTGCTGACCATTCAAACATAATTTATACAAATGAGCTATAATCAATGTCTGTCATTGTATTTATAGGATTTTCATAGATTTTATTAAATAAATAAGGTTATCAATTCTTTGACCTTCCGTAATTGTTCAAACATACCACAAATTACTTACTAGATTGTCTCTTATTATTATTTGTTGATGAATAACATCGAATCGATGATTTTTTGTATTCTAAGAAACGGATTCTTGTTGTCCATTTATGAAACCGTGTTGTTCGATACAATCTATAAACAAATAACAAAAACGATATTTGTTTTTTTTTCCAAAATATTATTAAAATTTTGATTATCGCATGGAATTTTTATCAGTCTACTTGTAAAGTAAATACGTACTTTCTAGAAATATTCAAAATATTCAATGACATCCTCTGAAGAAATCCCAAAAATTAATTATACATTTGTGTGATCAAAAACGATTTGAGCACAACATAACCTCAATTGTTGTTTATTGTTGTGTTGGATTAACAATGTTGCCAGATTGGTTATAAAAGACAAACTCAACGACGTCATTTCTAATTCCAGAATTTTCCAAACAGTTTCTTGTGAGGCCAATAGCAATTATTGTGGAAGTTCTGAATTTTGTAGCGATTTTTTTTTTAAAAGTATCCGTCTCCACAATCATTGAATAAATTAAAAAGATAATGTGAAATAACGAAATATAATAATACGTAATTTACCATTTTTACCCAGCAGCGTCCCACTCTATGTTATTTATTGAATTAAAAAATCGTAAATCGCGGTAGGCCAAGAAATTTTAGTTTCGTTGTAGAGGGCGCTACCAACTTTGGGCCCTAATGTTTATTTTACACGGTTGGTAGAACTGATTTTCCCTGAAAAATACTTAGAGTAAATAGCATAGAGTAATATCAATAATCTTTGGTAAATAGATGAAGAGTGAAAAGCTAACGAACCAAAAAATGTGCTTCCCTCTGTTGACTTTGACGTTCACTAATTTAGTAAATTATATTTTTCTAGGTTGTTATTCTGAAGAAACTGTTATCGTCATAGATCAAGCTCTCCTTGATAAATTTTGTTCTCTAATTTCTTAACCGGTACTAGGATGGCACTAGAAAAGGTTACGATTACAGTGTTCTGTACGTCACTTATGGAAGGTTTGCGTCCCCGATACGCAAAAAATTAAATTTATAAATTACTTTGTAACTAGATTTAAATTTATATAAACTCATAATAAAAACTTTTGAATAAATAAATAAATAAATGAACAATATAAAAATAAAAGAAAAGGAAAAATATGCCAATAAATGAAAATAATTCAAAGAACGAAAATAACTGTGACGATTTTGATAAAAATAAAGCTTAATATAGTAAACATATAAAATTAATTAATTAGCGACACAAAGCTTATCAATGAATTCGTTCTGTTTCAGACAAGAGATTGCTTCTAATTAATGGACGGATATCAGCTCCAAGATGGAGTAAGGCAAATTCTAGACTCCTGAAAAATTCGTATAGAGCCTATTGGCTACAGCTGTTGTACTTGCATAGTCTATCTTTTCTTGTGAAACGTTCTTCTTTACAAATAGTGTTCGAACGTAGAGAAGCAGTGGACCGGTTGAACTGTTATCGTAACGTTACGGCGAAAAAACAGGTGTCTAGTTGTACCGAATTTCTATGAAATTCTGGTCGCTCTCTCTCACTCTTTAAAAAGCGGCTCGACAACAACAAACTGATGATTCTCCCATAGAAAATTTAAAAAAAAAAAACTTTAAATTATGAACACATTTTTGTTGATTTGTTCTACGTGTCTTTTCTTATAAATTCATGTAAATACATGTATTAAAATTAAACTACGCCAATGGTGCATTTCGAGCGTTGTAAATCTCGCCAAATGACCTTCAATCCGCCCTTTACTTATAATTAATAATGTATACCATTGACTAAGGTCATTGGAAGTGAGGAGTTTGAAGACAGCCAAAGATGAGCGTTTGAAGAAATCGCAAATTGTAATATCCATATTTTGATGAAGAATTGGAAAGGGTAAGTCACTTAAAAGATTTTCCCAAGTTATTCAATTAAAATATTCGAATACTTTTTGTATACATACGATTACGTTTTTGTATACATAGATACGGATACAAACTTTCCTATTTTTTTGTTGTTGGTAGTTCGAGGACTTTTGGAGCAAAATAGTTAGCTGATTAAATGATCATTTTTATTAAATTTTGTGCCACAATTTTTGTATTTTATTACTATAAAACTGGATAAGTGGGTTCATTAGCAATTTCACATTTATTTTGATAACGTGGTAATCTAATATAACCATTTTCTCCCCAACGTTCGCCCCATGAATTTTTCACTATCCAATAATCTTGATCTTTATTTTCAGTACCATAACCGACAATTAATGCAACAGAATCACCTGAGGTACAATCTCCAGTAAAAATACCTTTAGCATAGTGTTGCCATCCACTGTTACGAACTGATACACTAATTGGGCCAAATTTTACAAGAGCATGTACTAAATAGTTTTCATCTAAATAAGCATTTTCAACTTCTTGATAACTCGAGATATATATAGCTCTGGATCTATCACCATCTATACGACAACGTGTCTCATGTCCAATATACGGCCATTTATCGTCACTTGTTAAACCGTTTGATAGAATGTATTCATAGACAACCTCTATCAAAGGTATTCCATCACAACCTACTGTAGCTTGGCCCAATTTTACACATTCTAATAATTCTTGTTTACTTAATGATATTAATTTTCCATACTTTCTAGCATATAGGCCTTCCACCGCTCCAGACTAAATAAAAAAATCAATACACAGATTATAAAAAAATTTAAATACTTACAACAGCGAAAGCCCAACTGTCAGGACAATCTCCTTGATCTCCAACCGGTGTAACAGCACTTTTATTTCTCCAATCGAAAGCATCCGGTAAATTATGAGTATTCAATTGTTTTACAAATGTACCACCAACTGGTTTGATTTTAGTTGGTTTTGTTCGTCGACCACCCATAGAACTTACAAATTCCTCAGGTGTCAAATCAGAAAATTGATTGATGCCCATTTGATACGTAACCAAACCTTGTTCGTATAATTTGTTGTGTTCTTCAATTTCCTTTAAATTATCGATGAAGATTTTAAAGCGATTCTGTTCTTTCTCAATTGTTTCATATGTCTTCTTGTGGGTGATTTTGAATTGTGCCCATTGCGAATGTAAATCTAATATTGTTGGTGTTGCCAATGAAACAACAACCAAACAACTTAAAGTGATGAAGATTTTCATTTCGATTTCGATTGCAAGCGAATGACTGACTTTTTCCTTTCAAATTTGTAGCTTTTATACTGATAAGAATTTTTTTATTTTTTTCAAGTATTTGATTATTTCGATTGTTTCAAGTGGCTTTTTCCTTTTTACTACACAGGACCAGATTTAGATGGAATTTTTATTTGACTACAGAACTTCAACATTTCCTACAATTTGTGTATCATCTCTAAATCTTTATGGTCATTTGTCTTGCTTTGTCTATCTCTCATCTCAACATAAACTTCCGGAACCGCTTGTAGATCAGATTCTAGACAATTGATCAATTCGTATTGGCAACTACAGCAAAATCCGTCTCTGCTATTCTATATAGATTGATATCAGATATTTACGTTTCGACTAACAATATCTGAATTTCTATTTACATAGATGTTGCCAGTCAACAATCTGAATTATTTGTTTCCTGTTTTCAAGTAACTAACAATCAGTTAGCTAGCTAATAGACGATTCACGTGGGTCTTAAAGGTAAAAAAAGGAAACAACCACATATCTTTGTGTATCCATCTGTTTTTCTCCAATCTCTTGGATCCAGAATTTATGAATTCGGCGAGAGATAGATAAAACACTGCATTAAGAAGTCAACGATGATTAAATATTGAAGAGCAAAAATAGTATACAGAGTGTTTCAGTCCAAGCGTCCACCTTTCAGAACTTTTTCAATTATTAAAATATTCATCTGCAAACTTCAAGAACTTAAACTACATCGCCGAAGCACCTTTGGTGACCTACTTTCACTAAGATAACATTTATCTTATAGTAAATTCACCGAGAAAACGGACTTTTTTTGTAACTAGATAAGTTCTATGGCGCAAAATACAAAATTACTTACAAAATACGAGAATTGTGAAAACAAAATTATAAATACTCTTAGGCAATGGCGAAAGCCACTTCGATATACAATAAATAGAATAAAAAATTTTCTCACAGAAAATCTCTTCAATGCGTTAGGTAAAAAAACTGCCAAATACTTAAAAGAGCTACAAAAAGCTGCGTTTAGAATTAAATATAGGAAATTTTATTCTATCAAGTTGGTCACTAGGCTGTGAAAAGCTGTCAAAAAAGTCCATTCTTCAGTGAATAGAGTATAGTTATCTTAACTTTCACCATAGACAACATAGTGAACATGTTGTCCACGGAGTATAGATATAGGAGTCCGAACGGTATAGGCTTTTTCACGATATTTATGTACATAAAAATGAACCCAGAGAATAGTACATTTTTCTGTCACTCGCGGCGCTAAGAACAGTAGCGTACTGATAGTGGTCGCGATAGTGGTGGTTATAGTGGTCGCCTGGACTTAGTAAATTTCGACTTATAAGCCAAATTACTTTATGGTTGAGGTGCACAAAGAAAATTTTCTACCGTAATTTCTATGAATAGCAATTTTGTCCGCATCTGGTATGAGTTGTAAATTATCCGTTGCTATTCATGTAAATTACGGTAGAAAATTTTCTTTGTGCACCCCAACCATATGGCTTATAAGTCGAAATTTACTAAGTCCAGGCGATCACTATATCGTCCTCAACGAGAATACCGAGTACTCTGCCGATCGTAGCGCGCTCTGCCGGCAAAAGTTTTGTCCCTAAATTCGTGCCATAATTTTAACATTACGTTCGGACTCCTATATCTATACTCCGTGATGTTGTCTATGACTTTCACTATAATCTAGCGCCACCTAACGTGTTAGACATCCACTATATCCATTTTCGGGGTCGTTTTTTAGCATAGCACTCTTATGGCGCTTTCACATTTTTATATCTATAAACTTTGGTTATGCCATTTAAGTGGAATCTTGTTAATTTTACCTACGTTACTGAGACAATTCTTCTTTCTATTACCTTTTTGTAGAAACAAAATTATTATGTGTCTCATTCTAAAGTTAATTATATCCGAGACAAGCTTTATGTTGCTTATTTTAATGTGAAATAAACTATTCCAAAAATAGATAACTTTATTGAAGATAATTTATGATGTGGCAACATTGCGATCAGTTTTTATTTTCTTATGCAACCGAACACCATAAAAATCACTAAATTTATATAATTATTCAAAAAAAGTACTCGTTCGATTATATTAGTTGATCTAATATAGAAATTAGAGAAATTATAAACACTAAAAGTGCACATGAATATAATTATTACAATTTAATACTTATTGTTTATTTTTGTTTGGTTTCAGTTAGGGATTTTTGAGTCGTTTAGTTGTAACATCAATTTCTGGTTGAAAATCAGTTAAAATAATAATAATAATGATTTATTTAATGAAAATTCAACTTTATTGAAGCAAATAATTGTTGATATCGTTATATTGGTTGTTTTTATTGATAATATTTGTAGTAATTTCAACAATTTGTAACATAACCTCTACAAAATTTTTTGAGGTTATGTAAACATGTCCCTCTTGAATTCTTCACGTAAGTTATTTTCATTAAAAAAAAACACACTACACCCATTTTTATCACCTTACAGGTTTATCATTGTTGTGTTATCAACATATTAATCGCATCTATAAAGAATCAACAGTAGTACAAGTACGTAATTATGCCGCTAGAAAGGGTACACGGGAACGTAAGGCTAAGAAGAAGGTTAAAGTAGAAGTGGAAAAAGTCGGTTTTATACCGCACAATTTACGTAATCGTGAGAAGTTCTTAGCATCACGTCCAATACGTAAATACGATGATTCATGGAAAGCTGATCCAATCGATGATGTTTACTGTATGCGTTATTATAAATGGATTGTTTATCCGTTTAGTGAAGCTATGAAATGTCACCGTGAAACCCATCATCCAACAATGTACAATCAACCCGAAGCAAATCTACATGTACAAATCGAATTGAATATGGAAGGAGAAAAGAAGGTTTTTTTATCAAATCAATAATCAGGGTCGTTTTTGAATTTATTTTATTGGTATTTTTAGAATCGTTATATTGATGATTTCTCACGTATTGTCGCAATACCACACAAATTCGATCATGGTGAAGAACGGACGATTCTAGTATTTAGTAAAACTAATGAAATGTTGGAAGAGGCACGAAATGCCGGTGCCACCCTCACTGGTGGTGTTGAATTAATTAAACAAATCCAAAATGGTACTGTAGCCTTACAAGATTTCGAATATTTTATAGCACATCCGGACATCTTACCGGAATTGGTCCAATTGAGAGGTTTAATGAAACGGAAATTTCCAAATCCACGTAATGGTACGTTGGATGTTAATATTGGTGATGTTGTACAACGTTTCTTATACGGTATCAATTATCAAGCGAAAAAAGATGAATACGAAAAGGATTTTGGTATTATTCAAACAATTATTGGAAATGTAAATTTAACGAATTTATTTAAAACAAAAAGAATTTAATAATTTTTTTGTTTTTGTTTTAATAGTTGAAAATGGACGATCAACAATTAGAAGAGAATTTTGCCGCTTTGATACGAGATGTTTACAGTATGAAGCCGAAACGAGATGGTACTTTTATTAGTAGATGTCTACTGCTCAGTCCACCATCTAAAGAAATATTGAAAGTTGATCATTATAGCTATTTGGATAACAAAATCGAAACAACTAATCAAGATCAAGATGAAGATGATGAAGTTGGTGAGAGAGTTGCTTTATAATTCTTGAATTATCACAATTTACAAATTATCAAAGGAATTTTATTTGTAAAAATTCCACAACTTCAATTATCCAAAAAGTCCCATTTTCCCACAAAGTTCACAAATGAAAAATTCCGGTCTACTAGTTTATTGTCTTTATTCTAAAATATAGAATTGTTCCGCATCTAATGCAGCGTCCACACTCGACGTTTGCCGATAGTGTGCGGAGTCTACTTTAGGTCTGCACAGTATGTTGTGGAACTTCTGTAGAGTCTTACAGTGATTTATAATTGTAGCCTACTTTGATTTATCGTGACATAGCCACTAGTATTGAAAATATTTTATAAATTAAATTTATAATAATATTGTAAGTGCATAATAATACTAAATTTTCTACTAAGATTATTATCACAAAAACGAAAAAAAATAATAAATGAATTTCATACTTTATCGTGTTCAAAAGCTGGATTATTAACACCAACTTTACGATTCGTTATATCATTAAGTATTGGACTACCAATTGCCACTTGTCTTGGTACCGTTGTTTTAAGAACATCTTCAACAAACGCCTCCTCATTACTACCACAACCATTCTCGATTTGTCGATTAAGTAATTTTGCATCTTTTCTATGTTGCATATACATCCATCTAAAAATTTTAATTTGTTATAATAATTGGGATTAAACATAAATAAATTGAAAATGCGTGGAATGCCGCGCGTTAGAAGTGAAACTTCTTTGGTTAGAGATGAAGTTCATTTTTTTATTGATTTGTTTTCTTTCTGTCGTTGCCTGAAGGCTCGATTTTTTTTCTGCAGTTGTCTTTTTCTCCATTTCACTTCTCAAAATAATATTCAGATATAATTTAAATACAAAAATCATAAATCGCGGTAGGCCAGGCAATTTTAGTTTCGCTCCAGAGGGCGCTGTACATCGATCATTGATACCAACTTTAGATCCTAGTGTTTATTTTACACAGTTGGCAGAACTGACAGCTGGCTGTTAGTGGGGAAGGGTTTCCCCTCACGGGGTCGCGCGCATTTTCGTTACGCTTCCGAACAAATTTACTACCCTAGCGTGCCTAAAGAAGTTTCACTTCAATAATTCGGAATTTACCCAAAAATAATCACAGCCGGTACAGTAAGTATACCACCAAGTAGAAAGAAAGCACCTGGCATTACATTAATTGTTGCTGCATAGACTCCATTATACATTGGACCATAAACTAGTGGCATTAATGCTTCACATGTACCAAACAATGAATTTAATTTACCCAATTCATCGGCTGGTACTAATTTCGATCCAATTGATCGCATTGCAATAAAGGATGTACCATTGAGGATTTCCACAATTGCACCTAATTCCAAAAATAAAAATTATAATTTGAATAAAGCGGAAGTTGATTAACAATGACATCAAATCATCCATTACAATTTGGTAAATTGATTTTTGACTAAATATAGATGTTCGTACCAACCTAAATAAAATACTAATGATGTTGTTGCAAATCCATAAACGAAACTTGATAGAATTTTACTCATCGATGAATAAATACCGATAATTGCATCATCGATTTTAAGGACATGACTAAAAACACCAACCGATACAGAAGTACCTAGAATAATTATCGAATATTAATTAAATAACAGTAATAATAATAATAATAATAATAATAATAATAATAATTGTGTAGAATTACCGATTAGATTTGTAATCATGCTATAGGTTGAGAAAATACTGTAATCAACTTCATCCCAATTGAAACGATAACGACTGAATAAATACATCACATTCATTTCACCTGAAAAACGTATTGAAAAAAGTTACAGAATTACCAAAGGCCCTTTCTTAATAGTTTTAGGGTTTTGATAGGTAGCCGTTTTTGTGATCCAAAATGCTATGGATTTGGAGATGTCAAAAGGCGAATAAGACAGTAACTCCATAGGTATTTTTTAATGAACAAAATTTTGGGCACTTTTTCTTTTCTTATTACAGTTTCTAAATGGATTTTCTTATTGTTTTTTCAACAAAAAAAAAGCAACTTAAATTTTTCTGGAATTTTCCAGTAATTAATTCGGATGCACAAAAATTCCTGTATTTTCATTGTTCTGTCGCGATTATAATTTTTCAAAAATCATTTTTGGTGGTTATGGATTTGCTCATAAACAAATAACAATCAATCTGATAGAAATACCATAGACAACTTGATCCAATTTATGGTTTTCGTCATCCAAAATGCTATATCGATTTGGAGATGTCAATAGGCGAATAGAACAGTAGCTCTTAAGGCACTTTTTCCACTACAAACGGTTGATTTGTTTATCAAATAGAGTGTGTGTAGTGTGGATAAAATATTAAACTTACTAGTGGATGAAATCTAATTATTTCTAAATTTAGAGGTAGATCTAGTATTCATACAATTCGGTATTCTAACAGTTATTGGTTTTATACTCGGAGAGTACACCAAAACGAATTTTTATCGGAAGATGACGTAACAAGAAGACATTCCATCTCTTTGTCTAACTTAGCCTACTGTGAACTATGAACATCGATGTAGGCAAAAAAATGTTGCGATAAACACAACACCTTCGATCGAATGAGTTAAGTCCATTAATTGATAACGTGTTTTATTCATTTGTTGAGACAGAGAGAGAGAGAGAGAGAAATTGTAAAAATTTCCAATAGGTATTCTGCTGTACACTTGTTAAAACTTTACGCGTATAGATATAACCGAGTTTTTTTTTAACAATTAAGGTGGTAATGCTAATTGTAAAACTACTCTTTTTGGATTTAAAAAATCCCACAATACCTAATAAAACAATACCGTTATGTAACGATTTGATAAAACAGCTCTTGTCTAAAGATATCAAAGCACAGAGACTTTAATGATGGATCAAGTCGACAACTTGTAATGGAATTATCTAAGATTTTCTAAGAGAAATATAATTAATTCAGACATTAATAACATAATTAAACAATGCAATATTAATTTCTAGCGGAAAGAAAAACCACAATACTCAATAACACACAAAAAGCCATTAAAAAAAAAATACAGAATTTCTATTTCTAAATATTCATTACTGTTGATAATTATGTGGTTTTATTTGAATAATTTATACAAAAATTTGCAATTATATAATTTCAACTAGGTCATGGTCTATCTTATTAGATATTTCCTTGTATCTATTACATGTTTAGTGTAGTCCAGTAATTTACTTTGGAGATTGAAGGCGAACTTCAACCTCTCAAGTTATTTCGGCGTGTATAATAACAAATTACTTGTTGGAATGTTGGTACAATTAAAAAAAAATGTTGATAAGACACAACTTAATTGATTATTCGGTTGTTAACAATACAAAAACAACAAAGAATGGGATTTATTTTTGTTGAAATTTATCCAACAATAGCGTTCGAAATAATAATAACTATAAAAAAAATAATGGCCTTCTCGTATTGTTTGTGTCGTCGATTATTTTCAATGATTAAATTTTTCGTTTATCTTTTCGTAATTGCTTATTACCAATCTGACAAAAATTCTAGACGATTATTTTTGATAACGTTTCAAGGTTTAGCACATAATGGTCTGTTTGGAGAAAACTTACCATGCATTGGTCCAATAACAACCATCACCACTAACATTAACAACAGAACTTTCATACGTCGATTATTTTCACCTGTTTTGAAGGCAACAGTGAACGTATCGTATAAATGTCGTACATCAAAGAAATCCCGTATAAATCCACATCTTTTATTCGTCTCCAATTGCGGTATATCGATCTTTTTCGATTCTTTTATCTGTGTAATACCATAATAGAGGGCAATTATATACATAATTGCCGATATTGAGAAGACACCATAGAAACCGATTTTCTTATATAAAATCCCACTTAAAGCCAAACCGATCGGTATACCCAACGAACAGAAGATATTAACAATACCAATACGTAATGTACGTGTTTCGATCGTTGTCACATCGGCAATATAACTGAAAACACCCATAAACATTGTGAACCAACCACCGGTCAATGCAGGAAATAAACCTTCAATAAATCCAGCCACTTCCATTGGTAATTCATCAAAGAAATATGTACAAAATAATAGACCAATCACCGTAAATAATTCACCAATTATTGGTAGTAGCATACAGGGTTTACGTTGGCCCCAACGATCACTCCACGAACCAATAAACATGATTAGAAATGCTGGTAAACCACTTTGTAATACTGTCTTCCATACACCCATCGATGCCACTAATTGTTGGACATTCTTCTCTTCAATGGTATAATTTATTGTTCTGCGTTCACTTAATGCATCACATATCTCATTTGAATAGGCCAAATTGACGCGACATGCCTTCTCTAAATTTAAATTTTGCGTTGCCAAACTGGCAAATACACACGGTATTATATAACATGCTAATAATGGTTCGACGGTTATATTGGCAGTGAAGAAATGGTAGCGTTCACGCCATGACATGTCGCCGAATTTGATTGATTTCGGTGGGTCTGCAGGAGCCGGTTTCTTGGCGTCAATTGTTGTTGGTTGTGGTGGTGTTGTTGGGTGATCAGCTTTCGCCATTTTTTTGTTTTTTTGATTCTGATTATATCTAAAAATGTTCAATATATATATCTATGCTACAAGTCTGGTCAATTTCAACATTTAGGGGGGAAAATGCGATAAAAATTGCACATTTGTTTATGTTTTTGAATTGTTTGCATGTTTCTATTGTCGTTAAACAATTAGTTATTTGTTTTGTTGCAATTTTTTGTCGAAATCTGTTGTTTAAAGTCGTGCTTGTCCTTTTATGGTTTTTTGGTTCAACAATAAAAACTAAAATAAATGATTGTCATCTGTTTAATAGCAGGACCCCCCCCCGACCAGGGTAAACCGGTGGGGCTAGAAAAAAGGGTTTTTGAAAATTCGCCCCAGCAAGTTAAATAGGGCACTAAAGTTTGAACACTGTCAAATCTAGCAACTTTAGGAAGTTTGAGTGCCACAAAAATTTGACTAATTTTCTTATTTTAGTCTTTTCCAATTGAAAAATATTTGCAAACGTATCCAAAACTGTGGTGAGAATTACAAAAAAATTCTTAAAACGATCTAGTTTTCGTTTTTCGCTCCTCAGCTATCGAGAAACAAATGATGATCATTTTGACTGAAACAAAAGACTATCGTTGCAGTTTCTAAATGGATTTTCTTTTGTTTTTTCAACATAAAAAAAAAGCAACTTGAATTTTTCTGGAATTTTCCAGTAATTCAAATTCCTGCATTTCCATTGTTCTGTCGCGATTATAATTTTTCAAAAATCATTTTTGGTGGTTATGGATTTGCTCATAAACAAATGACAATCAATCAGATAGAAATACCATAGACAATTTATGGTTTACGAATTTTACCATAAAAAAGGGAAATTTTTCAGAAAATGTGATAAAAATTAACAAAAAAAATTCAAGACCGGAATGGTGGAAAATCCCCCAAAATAATGGAATTTTTAAATAATTTCTACAAACAATATACCGTTGCGATCAAAAAATTTTGAACGGCGTTTTTTTGACGTTTAAAAATGTTTAATCTGGGCCAAGTATTACTGTTACTATTAACGTTTTAAATATCAAAATTACTGCCTTTTTGAATGTAAAATATTAAAGGCTGTCCTAGACCAACTGACAATTAGAGGTCCAAAATTTTTTGATCGCAACTGTAGATATTTGACAGAAAAAACAATTGTGGAAATTTCAACAGCAGAAAGTATAAACAAAAATGGAGCAGAGGTTCTCAAACTGTAGACACCCAAAAAAGAAGTACAAGTCATTTTTGTACCGCTTCTATACAGACTGTTTCAGGCCAAGCGCCCACCTTTCATAACTTTTTCAATTATTAAAATATTCGTATTAGGTCCTTAGGTGACCTTGTTTAAACTCATGAGAGTGGGCGTTTGTGCTGAAACACTCTGTAGATCTTTAACTACCAATACATCAACCGGCTTGTTGACAACCACTGGTCTAGACGATTGCTAGACGATTCATTCGTTAGAGGCCCTTTTTAGCGTAAATCAAGGTGCCCTCATCACGTTCAACTAAAGATCAATTTGTCTTAGCAATTTTTAGAGCTTAAAATAATTTTTTGCTACGCTAAACTTGTTTGACTCGTTCAAAAGACAACTTTGTTTTGATCTTTGAGCTTTTGCCACACATGTGTCGTCAAAAATCGTCTCTCTTTTATCGGTAGTCACTTTTACTGTTTTTCGCTTTGAAATCGGCAAAATGAAAGTCGATATTCAAGCCTCAATAAGTAAACTTGACTTTCACTTTATTCGTAATCACCATCCGATTATATTTATGTTGCGATTGAATATTTTGTTTATTTTTATTTGTGGTTCTCTTCAAAACAACAAATAAAAAATAAAAATTACAAAAATGCAGTAAAACTCAATTATGACTGATTAAAATAATTGCAAATAAAGTGGGTCCTTGAGGATTTTGTTAATTATATGATGATTATTTCAAATAATGATGATCATCCGGCTAATACCAACATCCGAGAGTCACACACAAAACACAAGAATTATTTGTTAATTGCATATATTTTTTGTTTTCTAAATAAATAAAAGACAATCGAAATCCTAATCAACAATTGTTAGGTGAAATTATTTACAACAGCCGAAAAAAATCATAAAAATATTTACCTTTTGTTTTTCGAATAAAATCAATTTAAAAAAATTAATTAAAAATTAAAAACTGCATAATTAGACACTTGATTCTATTTCAAATTACGTGTAATTAAAAAACAAACATTAATTGTTCTCTGTGTGATTATCAATCGACAACTTTTATTAAATTCAAATGAATTTCTAAATCCCGAAAGGTACTATCATTTGGTAGTTTGTATCCCACTCGGAAACCAGTTACGTCACATATTCTCTCTCCCTACCAATCTACAGTGGCCAATAATTAACTATTATTGTTATTATTACTATCTTCAACATCATTATTATTATTATTATTATTACGGTTGTCAATCAATTCTAGACTACAGTTTTCTGCTTCAAGCAAAAAAAATAATTGAAAGGACAAATTTTGCGAGCTATATTTAGAATCGATTATGTGAATTTTAATTGATTCTTTTTTACCTTAATAGCTGCAATAACCTTTTTTTCTTTTGTTATATTCAAAAATATCGCCAGCAGTTTTGAATTTGGCGCTCTTTTATGTACAACACAACAAGCGCCATCTATTCGTAAACTAATCGCTACCGTCCATAACAGTGCAGCCGAACCTTTAAATTTATACGAGGGCGGTGTGAAAAGTCTGGCATTTTTCGTCAACATTTTCCAACAATTTGTGACTGTTTTCGAATAAGTCTTGTTTAATTTAATAGAGAATGTCCCCTTTAAATGAGTGCTATTGCAATTAACTGTTTCTATCCTCTTAAACTGACCTTTTTCTTTCATTCGTTGTTATGTTGTCAAGGGTATTTTTTTTCTATAATTAATACTTTCACGTCTTCTGCTTGTGATGTTTCAAGACCCCTATCGTCTTCTTTACCTTCTATCCAATTAATAATTAATCGAATAATTTATTTTGTAATGGAAAGAGATTGCATAATGCAAATACTCTCCGTGTAACATGTAAATTTGTCTGTTTTTCGCATGATTTAACGCTCTCTTTTGTTGGTATTGTTTGCAAGATGATAATGGTAGAAGCAATAAAAAAGATCCCACAATTGAAGTCTTCCTTGATTCACACAGTAGCCGGTGAAATATGAATAGAAAATTAATTTTATTGCACATAATACCGTGCGAAATGAGAGGAAAATCAATGCAAACAAATCAAGGTATTCATATACAATCCAAGTCATGTGTGGAATTTTTCAAAAGAACCAAATTGAGCCTGCAGGGAGTCAATTTGGGGCCGGATTATTTTTTGGTTTTACCCAAGCCATTTGGGCTTCTCTTAATTGAGTTTACGCATTTGGCACAGTGGAGGAGTCGGCTAACGGCCGTTTAATTTCAGAATAGCGTTATATTGAAACAGTGTTAAACGGATCCGTGTTCACTCATGAATGATCATACAAATCGTGTAATTAATTTGATGAATATTTAATTAGCCATAAGTCTGTCACGGTTTGATCTTTTGCATAAGACACGTGTTTAGCCGGATTCTTTTTTATAATAATTAAATAATAAAATTAATTCATTGTTTTGATTAAAAATTAAAATCTTCATACCTTAGGTCATATTTTTCTACGTGGCACTGTTCACAATTTTATCATTTTTGACGCAAGCAAAAAAAAAATCAGCGTTGTGCGATATATACTGTACTGCTTTTTACTAGCTTTACTACTAACATTTGTCGTCAATGGTTAACATTGAACTATTTGTGCAAATTATCTTGATAATTCTAAATAATGTACACGTACACAGTTAAAATAACACAAGGCAAAAATTTACTTAATTATATTTCATGGTCCTAACGACAAATTACAACTTTACTTCTCTGTCGTCTTTTCTATCCGCGGACCCATCAGTTACGTTATTAATCGTAATTGCCATATTTTCAAGGAAAACTATCATTAATCGTTTAAAAAAATTTGCAAATTTCTTCACAGAGCACCAACCAACATCCTCATTCGCGAACAACCGTTCGGCCTTCAAACAATCAAAAAGTTTTGACCGCACAAAAAAAAACCGGTCGAAAAAAAATTTAGCGAAGGTGTTGTGTTTTTTTTTTCAAGTTTCGAATGTAGTTCTCGTTAATTTCAATTCCTGCTTTGTATATACCTACAGAATTTTTGTAGATACGGTCGTGTCATTTGCGTCATTGTGTGGATAAAGCTTTAGATTTAGTACGGTTGATTTAATTCATCACAGATAGTCGCGATTACGCCCAAAACACATTTCAAGAACAACTACTAGCACACTAGATTCATCGAAATTGGTCGCTAAAAATGGTGGAGTTTTACTTAAGCAATGATTGTCTGCAACTTTTAATTCACTAGAGTGTTCCACATTTCGACCACTGGTGGATGAAATTTTCTATACTAAATCCACTGACGAAAGTGTTACTAGCAGGGCCGGCGGAAGCGGGCATTCAGAGCATGCCCTGCATGCGGGCGCCGCTACGACAGGGGCGCCGCTTCCGGGACATAGTTCTTAAGTTCATTTTTGAATAACACAATTTTAGAAGTTAATTTTATGTCATCATTAGTTTGCAATAAAAAAAACGATTATTTTTTTTCTACCCTGCAAATATGGTTCAGGATGTCGATAAAATTAGCCTGTGAAAATATCAGCTCTTAATTTTAATATTAATAGGTGCGATTTTCCATTTTCCATTTAATTAACATGGGAAAAAATTTTCTTCAATATTTGGAATTATGTAATTCTTTAACCGTTTATCAGATTGATAAGATCATGGCACACTCTTGTAGGGAATGGAACGCACTACAGAAGAGCTCTCTCATAATTTTTTGATAAATTTACTCTTTCAAAAATTATTTAAAGTTAAAGTGAAATTCACCAAAATTTTTGAGATATTTTCACTTTTTTGGTGAATTTATAGAACTAGTTGCCAAATTTTGGCCTAAATTATTTGTTTCAAAGTCTTTTTGAAATTCTGAGAGTATCTTCAGTCCATTTGATTGGTAGTTTGGTGTCCAAAAAATCATGATATAGACACTTTTCTTGATATATAAACATTTTAAAAATATTAATCTTTATTTTCTGAATTAATAATATCTCAATTTTAGTTAAAGTCATAATTATAAATTGTTTTTGCTTAATAAATTTTTTAAACTATTTAAATTTAATGGATTACTCTTTATAATTTATGTTAGGAATCATTTTCCGCTTGTCTTTCAATTTTTCAAAGTTGAAGTGTACTGAGGATACGACTATAAATGTTAAAATTATTTTGATGGATATAAATGTCGAAATTTTCTTCTAAAATCAATTTAATGTCTTGCAGAAATATCATCAGACAAACGATTATACCTAAAGAATTTCTTTCATCGATTTATTTGGGAGCTGCTGCAACAGACCAAATTTCCTGCAGAATTCCAAGAGATGTGAGGCCATATTCGATGGATGGCAAATGCTATTTATAGTCTTCGTCATCTTTGCATTTTTATTGTCATATGAACTAAACATACTCTCACAATTCCAAAAAGACTTTCACCAAAAAAGTGAAAATATCTTTAAAAATTTTGGTGAATTCCAACCTTAATCTTAAATAACTTTTAAAAGAGTAAATTTATCAAAAAATTATAAGAGACATTTTTTGTAGTCTGTTCAATTCTCTACAAGTTTATGCCATGATCTTCTTAATCTGATAAACGGTTAAAGAGTAACAAAATTCCAGATCTTGAAGAAAAATTTTTCCCATGTTAATTAAATGGAAAATGGAAAATCGCACCTATTAATATTAAAATTAAGAGCTGATATTTTCACATGCTCATTTTTTCGACATCCTGAAAAATGTTTGCAGGGTACTTTTTGGATGAAAAAAATAGTCGATTTTTTTGATGCAATCTAATAAGCAAATATTTATTATTGATCAGCAATCTTACGTTTAATCAATGATTATACGTAAAATTGCTGAAGGAGAAGGGGACGTGTAAAGGGGGCGCTTAGAAATAAACTGCATGCGGGCGCCAAAGTCCTTAGCACCGGCACTGGTTACTAGACACAAACAAATAAATCCCTAAAAATATCACCATATTCAAGGATGCCAACTTAAATCTAGGAACCCTTTGGCCGATGAGAAGTGATCGTTGTTTTTTCTCTATGACAACAACACGATTGAAAAAATAAAATAAAATAAACTAAATCGGGTACAAAAATGCCAAAAATAAAATTATCACCGAGCCAAAAGCGTTTACAACGCATCGAAAAACGCCAATTGAAAAAACAACAGAAAGATGAACGTCAACGCCAACTCAAACGTGATCATTTACAACGTGAATTGAATTACGGTCGTAAAACATTAAAGAAATATGAAAAAGATTGGATGGATATGTTGATTGGGATTTCATTGAAAAATCTCCGATATGAATTACAATATACATGGCGTGATTTTGAACATATCATCGATGGGAAAGATTTCACAATTTCGTTGCTAATGGACGAATTGGCGTATGCTGAAGAACAGTATTTACGTAATTTCAGTGGTCATGTGGCGCAAATCGAGAATCTCTACCAATTATTTTGGGAGTATTTGAATTTGTTGCGCGACGATTTTCGTAGTTTTGTAAGTTCTACTTCACTACACCGATAGGTGTAATCAATACGGCTGCATTTTAGTTGGAGGCAATCCAGACGAGTTTGGACGAGTTCGCGATGATGCTACAAACAACCCACCAAGCGAACTGTGATTATTTGAAAACTTTAATCTATTGTTCCGATCAGGAACGGATCAATCAAGAGAAAATCATGAAGATCGAATATTATGGACAAATGGAGATGGAACAATCGAAAAATACGGAAAATTTAGAAAAATTAAAAACATATTTAGAACACCGTTATCAAAATCTGTTTACAGAAATGGCAAATTTTGTGCGCAATTTCCAAAAAACTACGAAAAAACGTAGAACCGATTATGAGAGAATGAAGCAAATTGATGATTCTTTTAAGAATTTAATGGACGATTTATCGAAACGAATCCAACAGAATTATGATTGGATCAATAGTTTAAAAGAGAAATTTTATAATATGAAACGAATCGGTGATCGTAACGTTGCCGAATTGACAACAATACGCGATTCACTACTTGCAGATGTTAGAAAATTAAAATACAATTCGAAAATGCAATGGGACAACGATCAAAATCAACTGATCGCTTTGATACAATGCTGTAAGAATACGGAAGAATATTTGTTGAATTTGAAACGTAAAGGTGAGGCGTTATTGAATTTTATGCCGATTTGTCAACGTTTAGAAACTACCGAAGAAATTCTACCAAGTTCGATTGTTAATTGTGATGAAATCAATTATCAAATGGAGTTATTTTGGCAAAGATTCGGTGTTATCAGTTGTGAGAATTTACAAATTTCCAAAGAGATTTCAATATTGAAACAACAAAATTTCGAATTAAATCAAAAATTAAAAGAAAATTTCAATCGTACCAAGACAATTCGTAAAAAACCCCAAAATATCAATACAATTGATTGTAATTTAGTGATGAAAAATTACGAAACTTGGCAAAAATAAAAATTTAATTTATTTTCGAATTGTAATCAACGAGAAATTCGTATAAAGGTTGGAAGTATTCGAGAATTGGTCCAGCATCCATTTCCGTTGAATTTGTGATGATTTTCAATGCATTCCGCCAATGTTGACTGACGCCAAGTACTAAAACATTACGTAATTTCTCACCGGCCCCTTTGGAACCGTAAAAATCGCAATTGTGTAACGGTTTTTCACGATTTTTCGGGTCATAGTCGCCCGCTTCCAGGCATAGACTCTTGTAGAATTGGAATTGTAGGATGTGTGCCACGAAATATCTGGAAATCGAAGAAATTGACAACATTAGGCGACTTAAGGTGCCTTCATACGTACGCGATACATTGTGAGTATGGACGAAAACGGTCTAGCAAATATCGGACTTCTCTATCAGGACAATTGTGCCGTGCGCATACGCGTATATTTTTCTGTTCGGCTATTGGCTGTGATATCAGCGCCAACTTTATTCTATTTTCAATTACGCATGCGCAAAAGCGATTTGTCTTGATACCGACAAAGAATATCATATCTCTCTCTTAAGGTGCCTTCATACTTACGCTATATATTGCGAATTGGCGGCCACATGGTATTTAGCACCCGCATCAAAATCGTTGATCGATCGTGGCAATGGTGCCTTAATCTTTTGATATTTCTCACGATAACACCACCAATGTTCATTCCATTTCTCTTCGGGTACACTACCATTGAAAATATCCCAACGCCATTTATCAACCAATAAACCGAATGGTAAGAAGGCAATCTTCTGCAATGCCATATCCATTAAATTATTGATTACCGTTTCACAGCTCTCTTGATAATTGTGATCTAATAAATTGATTTTTTTCAAATGTTTCGGTGTGGCTACTGATAGTGCCATTGTATCACCGATGGCCTCATGGAAACCAGGATTGGCACCATCTCGATAATGATACATCTGGTCTTTGTATTGTTGATAGTATTGGATGTGGCCCATTTCATGGTGGATGGTGATGAAGTCTTCGAAATTGATTTTCGTACACATTTTGATTCGGTAATTGATCTTATCGCAAAAATCCCAAGCGCTAGCATGACAAACAATCTCACGTCCATCGTGAGGCTTCTCAATCACTGCTCCTTTACTCGTATCATAACTGATTTGATTACTCAACAGACCCATTGATTGATAGAATTCATCGGCCGTTTCAAACATTTTCAATACGGTATAATTGCGTTTTATTAACATTTCAGTAATATTAACTTTAACAGATGTATTCGGATAGGGACGTACGTATTCAGCTAAATTATACCAATCTTGTGCCCACATATTACCGAAAATGTGTGCCGGTAATAGACCATCATCCTCATTGTAATCTAAACGATCACCGTACAATTGTTGCAATTTATGTCCAACGTAACGATGCAATTCCAGATAGAGTGGTTCGATTTGTTGCCATAATCGATCGATTTTCTCAACGAAATCCACATCTTCATAGGGCATCAACCAGAAGTCGGCGTAATTATCGCATCCATTAGCACGAGCCGCTTCATTCGATAGATCCACATAGACTTTATAGAGATCTTTGATTTTGGCACCGCTCATTCGGCGCCATTCACGCCACACATACAATAATTCATCGTAATTTCGTGATTCGGCTAGAATCTGTTCTAGATCGGGATCTAAAGATAGGCCTTCACTAGCTAAATTACAATTTTGTTTTGTAAATGGACAAATTTTTGCGGTTGCGTAAATATTCGACATTGTTGTGGTTGTATTCGTCAACTACAAAGTAATTAAAATTTATATATGTGTGTGTGGTTGGATTTTTATAGAATATTCACCGTTTTCAATTTGATTGGTTCCAAAATCGCTGTACCGATAAGTTTTAATTCTTTTGCTAATCGTTTCAGACTTTCATTATGAAACTTGTCCGGTTGTAGATCTTTGAAATATTTCTGCCAGATTTCTTTACGGAATTTGGCCGATTCTTCCGTCACTTCCAGCTATTTTCCAAATTCAAAAAGAATCAATCATTAGCAAGTAAACGCTTGATGGTAAACTAGCACTTTACCATCGAGGAACGGTAAAGAGTTTACTTTACCATCGAAAGGCACAGAAAGTGTTTCTTTGACAACTAAATAAATAAAAACAAATGCTAGTTGTTTATAGAAACCCATAGCAACCGACAATTGCTAGTTGTTTATGGAAACCCATAACAACCAATAGCAAATAAACAAAAAAAATGGCTAGTTGTTTATGGAAAGCCATAGCAACCGACAGCAAATAAACAAAAACAATTGCTAGTTGTTTATGGAAACCCCTAGCATAGTGTTTACCATCGAAGGACAAAGAAAGTGTTGTCTTTGACAACTAAATAAGTAAAAACAAATCCTAGTTGTTTATAGAAACCCACAGCAACCGACAGCAAATAAACAAAAACAATTGCTAGTTGTTTATAGAAACCCATAGCAACCAACAACTGTGTGAATAATTAATGTGATACTTATTAGAAAATTTAAAAAAATCAAAGGGCAAGTATTGGAAAAAATCTTGTTTACTGCACACGGTGGTAAAGTCCCTTTATCCACTCGCGCATAAAGCCTTTACCACCTTGTACAATAAATAAGTGTTGTAGAATTGTGAATCAACTTACCACTTTTTGTTGTTTTGTGGCATTGTTCAGATCAGTTTCGTAATCCCATTCGGCTACATTTGCTTTTTTGCATAGGTGGGAGGATTGACATTCGTAGGGCCCTTGTAAGAATTCGGCTAGCTCTTCCTCGGACATGCACTTGATTGTAACACAAAATAGTACAACAAATATTGTACAAGACCACTAAAAATTGATTGGAATTATTAGATCGTAAAAATGAGGGGAGAAATTGTTGATATACGGGGCACAATGGGTGTATGTACATTCAACTTTATACGTTAACAGTGTATAGAAATCGATCTTGTTTTATAATTTTCTACACGTAGGCAAAGAGGAAGTAATTATTTGTGCCTATTATAAATTGTTTATGTAACTTTGAATTGGTTTTGATTAAAAATACTTACAAAAATCTTCATTTTGTCACTGTTCATGGTATTTAACAACTTTCACCTAATTGAGCATTTCTTCTTGAAAAATCTGTATCAACAAACAAACTGATTGTAGACGAATGGTAGTGAAGTCGATCGATTGTATCTAAAAACAGTTTACCAGCAATTGGTCGTCAACATTTTTAATCGAAATAATAATTGTTTTGCGGGGGGAAAATAAATTGAGTTTTTGACCTCACACGATAAAGTTGCAATTAAAAAACAACAAGTTTGAAAATCTATCAAAAACAAATCAATTTAGGAACGATTATTAATTGCTTTTTTTAGATTGTTTTACTAAAGTGTGTGGGAACGTTTATCGTAGATTGAAGCATACTTTTTGCTTAATTATGATGTGTAGAGGTTGTTGCGTATCGTTCCATGACCAATGAAATTAGAAATTTATTTATGGAAAATTGCTTTTTTTTTTATTGTAGAGGTTCCATACTTGTAGTAGGTCTTATTACCAAACAGTTTTTGCTCCTAATTGGGGCGTACAATTAATCAGATTCTAGTATGCCAATCAAAAATGCTAAACTTGCTTGGTTTTCAATCGTCTTGATAAAGCCGCCTTAGATACTGTGGAATTCTTTAGAATCTCCACACAAATTTCCACGTATGAAAAGATCCTAACGAAAGGCATTTTTGTTAAACGTGCTTTTTTGCGAAAAGCGAACGCTGCGTATTGTTGAGAGCGGCCGGAGCTTCAGATGATCTCTCGATAATCACGCATGCTACAAAATAATCGACACGCGCCAGTACAACTAGATTTCGATCAATTCCGATATTAAAAAAACAGCCCAAAAATGTAGCCAAAATTCAATTTTATTTTAAATTTAAATAGAAGTAGAAAATTACACAATATTCGCTTATTTATTTACCTAACTACATAACTATAATTTAGAATGTTGCCGTATAAGCTGCTCAGTAAGCTTATCGCCCAAGATTTTCGCGATCATATCACCGTATTCGTTCATGAACAAATCGCATTCTTGCTGAAACTTTTCATCATCAACTTCGCTATGAGCTTCTTGTTGTTGTTGTTGTTGTTGTCGCAACAATTGGTGATGTTTTGGACAAAGCACCACCGGTATTCTACGTACTACTAATTGCTGGACACGTTGTTGTTCTTCCGCTTCCTGTTGTTGTTTGAACATCAGCAGTAAACGTTGTTTGTGCGTTTGATATCGGCGACGTATCTCTTCTTGGCTTAATAATCGATTTTGGTCCAATTGTGGCTCGTTTGATACTGAACGCGCTTCTTTTATAGGTCGGCTTTGGGTCTTTTCATCATCACCATCATCAGATGGTCGTTTTTTCATCGATAAATCCATTTGATGAAGAAATTAACAGAAATCAAAAGTGTACAAACGAAGACACTCTAACACTATTTTGTGTGGTGATAAAATAATTTTGACTGAAATCGAGTTATCTACTATAACATAGAGATGTTGATTTTCAAAAACTGGAATGATATCAGAAATTGATTCAAGCTATTTGTGGATAAAGGCTCAAACACATTGGACACGATTTGTTGTAGCGACAAACTGTCGCGTGATCTAGTTTACATGAATTTGTCGCTTTTTTCTTTTCTTTTACAACATCAATGCTGTCAAAATGTCATTTTATAGCTATCTATGCTGACTGAGATAAAAATGAAATAATCCAGTTATCGTTGATATTTGATTACTATTGTAATCATTTTCTTATCGAATATTGTTGTTAAATTGGCGATTTTATGGTCGACGAGAAACCTTAAAACGACGACAGGGCGTAATCATATTTCGACCTGGTTTCAACTTATTTAGCGCGGTAAACAGTACGAAACCAAGTCGAGAAATCCTACTTAGAGACGGTATTGTGAAATCAAGTTGCAATCGAGCTTCATTTTAAAAAAGGTAAGCATTCTTTCTGGCTCTCAACTTTAACACAATCAAATGAACAAATTTATGTGATACGTACTTTTTGAACCTCATAAAGTAGGCAACCAAATATACTCTGTGTTTGAAAATTGGTGCGTTTTATGGACACCGTTGCCAACGTAACAAAAACGTTGTCATGCTTAGTAGTAGCAATTGTCAATAGATGGCAGTCACTAGGATTGATTGTTTCGTTCAGCAAAGAGTTTTGAAAACTGTACGAAAGATGCAAAATTTCTTTTTTTTTGATAACTTCTCAATTACAAACGATCGTATAATCGTTCTCTTATGTTATATTACTAATTAAATTAAAATTTCAAAGTTATCAGTGCTGTCAAAGCCACATGTCTAATTAATCAGGTGCGCATGCGCTATTGTTGTCAAATTATCAGATTAACCAATCGACGACTAATAAAAATCCCTAGATTCCTTTTGCCTCATTGGAACATTTTCCATTAAATTTCCACAGTTCTCCTAAATTTTTCTGCGAATTATTGGTAATTTTCAACAATAGTATTAACAACATAATAAAAACGATTTAATTCGATTTCATTAATTATTGTGAAAATTTGCTTGAATTCAGTATTTAGTGGTAAATACCGGTTATAACTAGTAATTGCGGTAAAGTTGTTGGCCCTGTTGCAGTGACTCACGGAATACGCTATTGGTGGAGGGGGGCGGTGGAATTAGTGACTGCCGCGCGCCATTTTGCATTACGACAAATTTTTTGGGCCACAGACATTTCCATACAACAATAAAAAAAAAAAATTAACAAAATTATTTTTTTTGCTATTGTTTTAAATTAACGAAGAAGATTTTTATAAAATGTCGGGTGAAGAAACGTCCGCTGATCGTAATGTGGAAATATGGAAAATAAAGAAATTGATAAAGAGCTTGGAATTGGCTAGAGGGTAAGTGACAACGTGGTAGTCTCAATCTGGTTGATTTGTCTTTCTCTTCAAAACACACACATACAATTAACAACATATGTTTGTATTGTTTTTTTTTAAAAAAGGGAATTCTTTTGTTTTTAAGGAATGGTACCAGTATGATCTCGTTGATTATACCACCGAAAGATCAAATCTCAAGAGTCAGTAAAATGTTGGCCGATGAATTTGGTACAGCCTCGAATATTAAGTCACGAGTTAATAGATTATCGGTACTTGGTGCAATCACGTCGGTACAACATCGTCTCAAATTATATACGAAAGGTATTTGATTTTTTTAATATTCATCAAAGTTAATATTAACGGAAAAAGAAGCAATAAATTAATCACACAATCAAAGACAAACAGAACAAACCGAATTGATCCTGTTTTGTTTATATGACAATAATAATAATAATAATAATTAACATTCAGGTTGATTCATGAAATTCCACAAAAATTCCAGATAACCACAAAGAAATTGCTGAAAAGATAAAGTTTTTTTCCAACAATCCTGTTCGACTTTGATGCATGTATATCAATGGAATGTTTCTAACCTTTTATAGAATTAATGGAAAATTTCCGAAGGTTGTACGCTCTTATTTGTTTGTTTATTTGGCGCCAAGCCAGATTGCTAATTATTTCAATTATTATCTTTTAAAATAGTTGAATAATTCAAAAGTTTAGAATGTTTAGAACGATAAAGTCTCTATTTCCGAGACTGTGAGAGAACAAAAAGGCTTTAATCGTAGATCCGATTAAATGAAACAATATGGTGAAAAGATGGAAAGCCTTTTTGATCACTTAGTTTTACTATACAGTGGTTTTGGTTCTCGAAAACTTTTCTTATAAACTATCACTTGATACTCTGCATATCGTGTTAATTTTTCTTTAAATTTCTCGGTTCATTGTCACATCCATCGAGATATAGTTTAAATTTGAAATATGCGATAGTAGAAGTTGTAGAACGTCCTCAATTCGTGGGTTATTATTACAAAGAAATGCAAATAATTGGTTCGTTATAACTGTTATTTGTTATAATTACGAATTTTTTAATTTTTTTCACGTTCACCGAGAGAAATTTTTCAGGTTTGAAAGGCTACATAGAAAGCCCTTATTATTTGATAATTATCAGTTTTCGTTTTTAGAAGTTACTGAAAAACCTCGTTCATCTAAATTATCATCGTATTGTCTTTTTGCAAACGAATTTCCATGAGAACGATTAATTTTCGATTCTGCATGAATTCGAAAAATGGGGATAAAACGTGGCGGATTTAAATCGTATCGAACACGATTTTTCTTGTTTTTTTTTTTTTAAAGCGATATTTGAAAAAACAAGGGGCATGCACTCAAGAAGTACATTGTTCCTATAATTCTTCAATATTTTGTACGTTGCATTCGTAATAGACGTAAAAACGTACTCAAAATACCGTTCGATTATCATCGAGTTTAACTGAAAATCGTTCCAACAATTTTATTCAAAGTAAACAATTCTGAAGTGCATAAATATTATAAAAAGAAAACAAAACTAAACCTATACGTGACCTGACCTTTTATTTTTTCCTCGACAACTTAATTCTCATCGAAAAAAGCAAATTCTCTAAAAAAATAATCCGATTTTTAAAACTTTCATATTAATTGATTGTTTTTTTTTTGTGATTGTTTGATCATAGTACCCCCAAATGGTTTAGTAATCTATTGTGGAACAATTGTAACGGATGAAGGTAAAGAAAAGAAAGTCAACATTGATTTCGAACCATTCAAACCAATCAATACCTCATTGTACTTATGCGACAATAAGTTTCATACAGAAGCATTAACGGCATTATTAGCTGATGATAATAAATTTGGTTTTATTGTGATGGATGGTAATGGTGCCCTATTTGGTACATTACAAGGTAATACACGTGAAGTGCTACATAAATTCACTGTTGATCTACCAAAGAAACATGGACGGGGTGGTCAATCAGCATTACGTTTTGCACGGTTACGTATGGAGAAACGGCATAATTATGTTAGGAAAGTTGCTGAAGTTGCTACACAATTATTTATAACGAATGATAAGCCGAATATTGCCGGTTTAATATTGGCTGGTAGTGCTGATTTTAAGACTGAACTTAGTCAATCTGATATGTTCGATCCTGTATGTTTTGTTTATTATTATTTATTATTATTATTAATTGATAAAGATACAATTGTAGAGACTTCAATCGAAAATTATTAAATTAGTTGATGTATCTTATGGTGGTGAAAATGGTTTTAATCAAGCTATTGAATTAGCAGCTGAATCATTACAGAATGTTAAATTTATACAAGAAAAGAAATTAATTGGTAGATATTTTGATGAAATTAGTCAAGATACTGGTAAATATTGTTTTGGTGTTGAGGATACGTTGCGTGGTTTAGAATTGGGTTCTGTTGAAACATTAATTTGTTGGGAGAATTTGGATATACAACGATATGTATTAAAGAATCATACTACCGGGACAGAAACTGTTTTACATTTAACACCTGAACAAGAGAAAGATAAATCGCATTTCACTGATAAAGAAGTAAGTTGTTGTTTTTGTTTTAGAAAGTTTCTTATATGGTTTTTGGCATCATCACTTTGAAGTGTTTTCCCACGAGCTGCTAAAAAGAGCTCAAACGATTCACAGTAAATTTCATCGACTAATTATTTCATTACTTAAACGAGTTTCATTCATAAGAGAGAGAATTTCTTGGGGAAAACTGCACGCTTCCGTACAACACGATATTCTGATAAAATCGTGCCCCTAAGAGTGTTTTTTTTTTTGTTATTAATTAATCGCAAATAATCAAATCGATAGCCTCTGTACATCACGATGTTCTGATAGAACCGTGTCCCTACGAGTTATTTTTTTATTAATTTATTTTAAGTAATCAAATCCATAGCCTCTATACAACATAACGTTCTGATAGAACCGTGTCCTGAATGTATTTTTTTTGTTATTAATTAATTGTAAATAATCAAATCGATAGCCTCTGTACAACACGATATTTTGATAGAACCGTCTCCCTACGAGTTGTTTGTTTAATTAATTTTAAGTAATCAAATCGATAACCTCTGTACAACACGATAATCTGATAGAATCATGTCCCTGAGAGTGTCTTTTTTTTGTTATTAATTAGTTGTGAGTAATGAACTTGATAGTCTCTGTACAACACGACATTTTAATAGAACCGTATCCCCCACAAGTTGTTTTGTTAATTAATTTTAAGTAATCAAATCGATGGCCTCTTTAAAACACGATATTCTGATAGAACCGTGTCCTTACGAGTTGGCTAATTGTAAATAATCAAATCGATAAACTCTGTACAACACGATATTCTGATAGAAGACTGTCTTTTTTTGTTATTAATTAATTGCAAATAATCGAATCGATAAACTCTGTACAACGCGATGTTCTTATAGAACCGTGTCCCTGAGAGTTGTTTTTTTTTTATTAATTAATTTTAAGTAATCGAATCGATAGCCTTTGTACAACACGACGTTCTGGTAGAACCGTGTCCCTATGAATGTCTTTTTTTTTGTTATTAATTAATTGTAAATAATCAAATCGATAGCCTCTGTACAACACGATATTTTGATAGAACCGTCTCCCCACGAGTTGTTTGTTTAATTAATTTTAAGTAATCAAATCGATAGCCTCTGTACAACACGATATTCTGATAGAACCGTGTCCCTAAGACTGTCTTTTTTTGTTATTAATTAATTGTAATTAATCAAATCGATAGCCTCTGTACAACACGATATTCTGATAGAACCGTGTCCCTACGAGTTGTTTTTTTAATTAATTTTAAGTAATCAAATCGATAGCCTCTGTACAACACGATATTCTGATAGAACCGTGTCCCTAAGACTGTCTTTTTTTGTTATTAATTAATTGCAAATAATCAAGTCGATAACCTCTGTACAACACGATATTCTGATAGAACCGTGTCCCCACCAGTTGTAATCAAATCGATAGCCTCTGTACAACACGATGTTCTGATAGAACCGTGTTCCTAAGAGTGTCTTTTTTTGTTATTTATTAATTGCAAATAATCAAATCGATAGCCTCTGTACAACGCGATGTTCTGATAGAACCGTGTCCCTAAGAGTGTCTTTTTTTGTTATTAATTAACTGCAAATAATCAAATCGACAGCCTCTGCACAACACCATATTCTTATAGAACCGTTTCCCTAATAGTGTTATAATAGAGCGCTTGTAAAAGTCAGAAATTATTACAATTGGTTTATTATTCTTCAATTTTTGTTCCTACAGAGCTTTATAGACCGTCTCGTTAATCTACATTCTTTTTATTCTTTACGAAGCAGAGCTGAATTCTAGAAATTACAATCCCTAAATGGATTTTTTTGCTTTTTTTTTGGACTTTATTGCGCTCTTTTTTGACGTTTCTGATTTGTTGATAAATCTTAACAATGAATGTTTTGAACTTTTTTTTGCCTCCCTAAATAAATTCTTTATCAAATCGTCGCTATCCTCTTTAAAATATTGAATTGTTAAAGAAATTTTCCTTGTAATAAATTAGCTACAAGTGTCTTTTTGATTATCAAAAAGTATTCTTGTATCTTCAGTAATTATACCTTTTGTAAATTTTAAAGTGTTCTCTTCTATAACGCAAGTATTTCTCTTTCTGTCTCTATTTTGTGGCCTACTTTTGTTATTCTCTAGATTTAATCTTTTTGTATTTTGTCCATCAGCTTTATATATTAATTATATGGTTTATGGTTGTCTTTTTCTTTTGCGCACACATAAAAAAGACAGCAGATTTTGTGTGTATCAAAATGAGACACCCTAATCGAAAGTGTTCTTGTACTTGCCAAAAATCGTATTTAGTGTCAACATAATTGTGACCAATTTTTTTTTTTTGTTGAAAGAGTGGAGTTGAATTGGAATTGGTTGAATGCCAACCACTACTAGAATGGCTTGCTAATAATTATAAGAATTTCGGTGCTACTTTAGAAATCATCACAGATAAATCCCAAGAAGGTTCACAGTTTGTTCGAGGCTTTGGTGGTATTGGAGGTTAGTATTTTATCAATTAATCAATTACATTTGTTTTTTTGATAGAATTAGATTAAAACAAAACCTATATAGATTTTTTTTTCGTAAATTTCTTTACTAACTAATAACTTGTAATAATTTTAAATGCTGCCTGGATAATAAACAACAGGCATACTACGCTACAAAGTGGATTTTCAATCTCTACAAGCCGATGAACCTTTGGATGATGTAGACCTTGATGATTATTAAAATTTAAACAATCGAAAGGTCTACATTTATCATAAAAATTTTTAAAAATAAAACCGATAACATCAACATCCAGGTATTATTTATATGTGTGTATATATTAAAGATATATAACAATTAGTATTAATAGTAATTAATTAAATTCGATTCTAGTAATTGTTTTGATTTATAGGCTTGCTACGATACAAGGTAGACTTCCAAAGCCTCCAATTAGACGAACTAGACAACGGTGAAGAATTCGATTTAGACGATTATTAATTTTCCACGCCCTCCACTTTACACCTTTGTCTTTAAATTTTCATTAATTTCATTCTTTTTTTTTTTGTAAAAATAAAGCAAACAAACAAACTATATGAGCATTTGTAGGAGTGGTGCCCTTCAATTCTTTTTAAATATCTACACACACACACAAAACAGCATGCTCATGCGGTGGTACAATTGAATTGTATAAAAATTAGGAAATTATAAGTATTTTATATATTTTAAAATAATATTTATATATAATTTTATATTTTACTTAGGGAGAATTCATTGGTGGAATTCTTTTTTTTTTAAAAAAAAAACAATGTGCAAATGGAATTGTATAGCCCAGCCACATTCCTTAGAGAATTTCGTTGGCAACTACTCTTACGAAAGCTTTACTTTATATTCAAATTATGGCCATTTATTATTATCAACAAATTGATTAATTAACAAACAAACAAAAAAAAACACAAATTTAAGCGTAATTGTATGATGTACTTGTAAAACTTTTTGATATTTCCCCGTCGTTACAATCTGTGGTTTGAGCGCCAATTCTCCAATTGTTTCAGTTTTTCGTTTGTTTTGAGTTTATTACTATTTAATCAAATTGTTAATTGTTATTGATTTCAACAAGAAATTGTTATTTATTTTTTAATTGTTATAACGATTCAATCATTAATTAATTCATGGTAAAATAGGGGCCTGAATTTCTCCCACAAACCACAGATCAAAACGTAATTTTTTGGTATAATCGAGTGTTGACAATTTGTAAAAAAAAATAAATTAAATAAAATAAAAATTGGATGGATTAATAAATTTTTTACATATTTACAGGTTTTTTATTTGGAACGTTTTGTGGTGGTTCTTGATCGGCACTAATAGTCGGCACTTCAGGTAATTGTAATTTATCGAGTTGTTCCCCCAAATCCCCAATTTCTCCTTCAATCTTTATCAAATCTTCTAATTCCTGTTCTAAATCAGCATCATTTGTTGTGGTATCGAAACCAATAGGTCTTGATATCGTATTCTGGATGTCGTTGGTAATTTCGAGTATTTCCTCCAATTCCAACAGGGTATCCTCGACTTTCTCCTCATTCAAGCCGGTATCTTTGAACGTTTTATTGAAGGCAACTAACGCCTGTTTATAGGTGCCCCACAATTCCGTATCGCTTTGAATATCGCGCAATTTCTCCAATAATATCTGTATATTGTGTAATGCATTCAATTTGCGATCTAATCGTTTCTGTATCTCGTGCTTTTTGCGTAAATTCGCTTTGGCTAACTGCCGATGTCCGGTTAAAAGCTGTTGTTTGACACCACTTTGGATCGTATTGATTTCATCTTCCAATTGCTCGACGATTTGTACGAACGTTTTCTCGTTCTGTTCTAGAACATGGATACTAATGTCGATTTCTGTGATCGGTTTTACAGGTTGTTGGCCGAATTTCACCAGACAATTCAATGATTCGTGCGTTTGATCGGCTGTTGTTGTATAATCGACTTTACGTTGTTGTTTCAAATAGATTAACAACAATTTGATATTCTCACACAAACTCACGTCTTCATTGATCAACACTAATAATTCTTGTAGATTTAACAATTTATTCCACTTGTTTTTCGGTATTTTTTCAAACAACGTTTGACTCTCTTCACGTACCACACGATAATGGATGATTGTTCTTTGATCGTTTCGGTTTGTATTGATTAAATTATTGATTGACCATTTTAATGGTTTCCTAATGACTACATCCGTGAACCAATTACTCCAAGTTTGTGTTGTTTGTTGTTGGAATTCATCCAAATACCACAATTCTTTTGTTTTAATCAATTCATCGATGATTTGTGGTAAACTGCTTGGTGGATGACCGTTTCTTTCGAATTTCTTTAACAATTCTGTTTGTGTAAATTTGTAAAATTTATTATTCAAACAATATAAATAGATAATTTGTTGCCATGATGTAATCTTTGTATCCCAATCTTTGGGATTCACTGTACGACTACGTAATGGTGAATATAACACGGTTATACGTTCTTTGTTTTGCCATTCTTCTGGTAATTGATCGTTGGGTATATTCAACATTTGATTAGATTTTATTTTCGAAAAAAAAAATACGTAAAAATATTTACAAAAACTACATAACCTCAACTTCTATGACATTGATAAAATGGTAGTACTTAATTGGAGGAATAGGTGGCGCTAGTTGCTGTAGCGAGTCCACCCCCCCTATAACTCCATGTTTCAAAAAATGGTTCGATGTCGGGACACCAGCCAGGTAGCGCAAGTAGTCCTTTGCGCCGATCACCTTTACGGGAGCGTTGAATTAAATTTTACTTATTAGGAGAAGTTTAATTATAACATTATAATTATTATTTTTTTATTAACAATAATAATAATATTCCGCATAATCTGCACGCAGCAGCAAATGTTGACAGAGGACACTTCCTGAAAAATTTAGCTCGTTGGCTTGTGATGCCGCATATGCGGCAACGTGTTATCAGTATTTTGTTTTTTTGTTTTGTTTTCAGAAGTGAATTTTATATTTTTTGTGTACATAAGGTATTAGAATTTAAACTATTTTGTTCTTTTGTTATTTCAATATCTAAAAACGTAGCTCGAAATTACGTGATAAGTGCCATTATTTTCGATTTATGCCTGTTACTAGATTTTGAATATAAAAAGTTGATCAGATTTTCACGTCTTTTTGTTACGACAGTCCTATCATTTGACTTAGATATACATAGTTGTCAAACAATTTGAAATAATTTTCTTAAAAAAGACTATCTGTTAATCTATCCGATATATAATAATAACTAGTAAACCGCGGTCGACACACACGGCGCAAAGGACCACCAGCGCCCTCTAGAAGAACTAAAATCACGGGACATATTCGTTCACTTTTTGTGCTGTTTCGCCCATTGAAGCTACAGGGGGCTGAGCGAGTCGAATTAGTAGGAATCTACAGCCAGTTGTTTTAAAATTCCCCATTCATATGATTCATATATACAGAGTGATTCGTTTATTCAACACATCATTAAAGTCCGTCTAAAAATTAAGTATAAAATTTCAAATAACAAATGATAGGTTATGTGCAACTTAACATCTGAAAAGTTCTTCACTGTTACATGTTTCCATGAACCAAAAAGTATATTATATTGTGGCACTACTGTTGGAATAAAATCCTACGCGTTGGTTGACATATTTTGCAACTGTTTTTTCAATATTAACCTTCCTATACCCGCGCCAATTTTTGTAACACATATACCCGCGCACGGTCTCATAGACCGAAAGTTTGAACTAGATGAAATACTAGTTTTTTGAAACATAACTTTAAAAAAACGATTTTTGTTTAAAATTGATGATATAATAAAAAAAATAAAACCATTCATTAAGTTAATATTTAGTAATTTTATTGATTTTCAGTCGTTAACATATTAGTCTTCAAAATCGATTGTTTTTTCTTACATGCTACAAAAACAAAACAAAAACATATTTTTTTCTTTAAATACACGAAAATTAATTTTAGAAACTTAAAAACACTCCTTGTGCAATACATAAATCACAGGTTGATTTAATTATCAGCCTTTAAATAAAAATTAGGGCATATCACATTTCATATAAAAAACAGCCTTCAAAAACGTTAGTGTTGCTGCAAAAACAAAACTTAAATTTTTTTCCTTTATAAAAAACAAAAAAATAACTTAAAAAAAACAAAAAATACTTCTTTTGCAGTAATAAACAATTAGATAACTTATTCATTTTCTTTATAGTAACAGTTTGAACATACCATAATAGCATGTTCCAAACAAAAATACTGTTTGCATGTGGCACAGTTGTAACGTGTTTTACGATTCTTTTTTGATGAACAGTATCCACAGCGACCAATTTTATTAAATGATGTTCCCGCAGGCTCGGGACCATCCATTTTACACAACTCAGAGAGCCTAAGTTTGATGGTTTTAGGCAAGGAGGTCATGAGAGCTCGACGTCGCAGTTGCGAGTTAACAAGATCATAGGACAAAGATTCAAGAAACATTCTGCGGTTAATTTGCTTACTGGAATTGTTTTGCATATATATTATGAATGAATTTATACCCGCTACATTCATGAGACTATAAAAAATAACCATGGGCCATCTATTTGTGCCTCGAGCCACGTTATATGTCTCACACATTTTGTCTACAGTATCGACCCCACCTTTGGTCATATTGTAGTCCATTATCATTTCGGGTTTACCAGTAATCTCATTGATTTCAACACCAGCATGCATGCTTGATACAAGAAGCACATTTTTCCCCTTTTTAGGCATATAGGAAACAAGAGTGCTGTTGCCACGATGTCCGAACATGATGGACTTTTCCGCTCGTCCTCGTATCTCTGTGAATTTTTTGGGTAATTCTTTTTTATTTTTCCTTATTGTTCCAATAATGGTCAGTTTGTGCTTAGATTGAAGTTTATCTAACAATGGAATACTAGTGAAAAAATTATCACATGTGATATTCCGGCCAGTATTGTGAATACTTTCGCTTAGTCGCACAACTAATTCCATAGACGAGTTATCAACTGCATATGGGCCACTAGGTTGCTTTCCTAGGTAAACTTCCATTTTAGAGGTGTAAAACATTTTGGCATCTGTTAAGGCGTAAATTTTTATACCATATTTATTAGGTTTTGAGGGGATGTATTGCCTGAAGCTACAACGACCTCTAAAAGCCTCCAATTTTTCATCTATTGTAACAAATTGGGACACACTGTAGTATTTTTGAAACGCGGCTACAATTTCTTCAAATAATTTTCTTATTGGGGCTAGTTTATCTACAGCAGCCCTTTCAGCTCGCGTGGCTTTGTCATCAAATCTTAGACAACGCATTAATAAATAGAATCGATTCCAACTCATAGTCAATCGAAATATCTCCGGAGAGGAACCATCTGTTTTGAATAAATCTTTAGCATTCAAGCGACTATTTCTTCTGACTCCAGCAAAGATTAAAAGGCCTAAAAGCGCTTCGATTTCTACGTTGTCTGTGTAGGCACAGTCTCTTTCTCTTGCAAAATTAGATTTTATACGGTCAATCTGTTCATTGGTGCACTTTACGATACAATTTATAATACTTTCCGGAAAAAATAATCTCCAAATCTCGCCTATTTCCTTCAAATTTTTGGCTTCTTTTCTAGGTCCTGGCAGTTGAGTGACAATATTCCGAGCAAATCGTCTTACATGATTTGAAGGTGGAGCTTTATTCCATCTAGTGCGTCCATCTTTACCAAGATAAAATCCTCTGGAACTTTGGCGATCTTCAATCTCATCAAACTCTTCGTCGTATTCTTCATCATCTTCCTGCTCGGTATCATAAGTTTCTATATCTGCCTCAATAGAATCTTCAACCTCGCTGTCATTTTCATCCTCATATTCAGAACTCGAAATTTCTTCCTCCAAAAGTAGTCTGATTTGCTCTTGATTCATTTTGATAATTAAAGATACCTGCAAAATAATAAAATACACAACAATGAAGAAAAAATCCAAAAAAGAAAAATTTTTTTTACCTGCACAAAAAGTTACACATATACCCGCGCCGGTCTCACAGACCAATTGTTATCAAATACACCAATATGTCCGTCTCGCACAAACACCAAAACAGCACTAAAACAAAGCTTGTAAAAAAAGCGGCAGCTAACAGAAAATTCAAATTTCTAGGGTTTCTGGAAAAAAGAGTATTTACGTAAAAGCGTTTTGTCGGTCTCACAGACCAACGCGCGGGTATAGGAAGGTTAACTCTGAAATTCGATAATTTATATTTCTTTAGAGATTCTAAAATTCCTTTTAAATCGATTTTCAGTTTAATACAATAAAGGAGAATTTTAATTTTGGTCATTTGTCATTTGAAATTTTATACTTAATTTTTGGATGGAGTATAGTTGCCAATATTGGGCGGAAAACTACGGCAACGTTGCAATTATTATCTACAGTGTGTTCCCAAGAACGTGTACATCTGACGATATAAGAAGAACCCAGGACGGATAATTATATGCCACATGGGTTAAATTTTCCATATTTCCCGATTAGCTAGAAACTTTATGGGGTCCTGAGTCCTTTTTAAATCGTCAGATGTAGACGTTCTTGGGACTTTTATTTCTCTTGCTTAACGGCTAATGGGAGATCTTGCAGCCCTCAACACTTAAAAAAAAACACCCTGTATATATTTGTATTTTCGAGGACTTTTAGAGCAGAATAGTCAGCTGATTAAATTATCATTTTTATTAAATTTTATGCGACAATTTTTGTATTACATTACTTTAATACTGGATAAGTGGGTTCATCGGTAATATGACATTTTTTTTGATAACGTGGTAATCTAATATAACCATTTTCTCCCCAACGTTCGCCCCATGAATTTTTCACTATCCAATAATCTTGATCTTCATTTTCAGTACCATAACCGACAATTAATGCATAATCTTGGGGATTATTCGATGTACAATCTCCAGTAAAAATACCTTTAGTATAGTGTTGCCATGCACTGGCACTAACTTTTACAGTAATTGGACCAAATTTTACAAGAGCATGTACTAAAATATCTTCATCTAAATCAGCACCCTCAACTTGTTGATAACTCGAGATATATATCGATCTGGATCTATTAGCTATATCACAACTCTTCGTATATCCAATATACGGCCATTTATTGTCACTTGTTAAACCGTTTGATTGAATATATCCATAGATATCGTCTATAAATGGTACCTGCGAACAACCTGCTTTGGCGCCCATGAAGCCCGTTACACATTCCACTAATTCTTGTTTACTTAATGATATTAATTTTCCATGCTTTATAGCATACTGGCCTTCTAACGCTCCAGTCTAAATAGAAATCAATACACAGATTATAACAAGTTGATAAAAAAAATTAAATACTTACAACAGCGAAAGCCCAACTGGCATGACAATCTCCTTCATCTTCAACCGGTGTAACAGCACTTTTATTTCTCCAATCGAAAGCATCCGGTAAATTATGAGTATTCAATTGTTTTACAAATGTACCACCAACTGGCTTGATTTTAGTTGGTTTTGTTCGTCGACCACCCAAAGAACTGGCAAATTCCTCATGTGTCAAATCAGAAAATTGATTGATGCCCATTTGATACGTAACCAAACCTTGTTCGTATAATTTGTTGTGTTCTTCAATTTCCTTCAAATTATCGATGAAGATTTTAAAGCGATTCTGTTCTTTCTCAATTGTTTCATATGTCTTCTTGTGGGTGATTTTGAATTGTGCCCATTGTGAATGTAAATCTAATATTGTTGGTGTTGCCAATGAAACAACAACCAAACAACTTAAAGTGATGAAGATTTTCATTTCGACTTCGATTTCGATTTCAAGCGAATGACTGATTTTTTCGCTTCAAATTTGTAGCTTTTATACTGATACGAAATTTTGTATTATTTTCAAGTATTTGTTTATTTCGATTGTTTCAAGTGGCTTTTTCCTTTTTACTACACAGGACCAGATTTAGATGAAATTTTGGTTTGACTACAGAACTTCAACATTTCCTACAGTTCGTCTATCATTTTTAAAACTCTATGGTCCTTTGTCTTGCTTTGTCTTTTGAAATTGTTCATCGAAAGTCCGAATGTAAAGCAATGTAATGAAATATTTCGTACATACACCAAGCGACTATGTGAATGTTGACATTCTCCAATTTCGGTTTTTCACAGTAACATATACATAGATACGGATACATACTTTCCTATTTTTTTTTTTGGTAGTTCGGGGACTTTTGGAGCAAAATAGTTAGCTGATTAAATGATCATTTTTATTAAATTTTGTGCCACAATTTTTGTATTTTATTACTATAATACTGGATAAACGGGATAACTAACAATATCGCATTTATTTTGATAACGTGGTAATCTAATATAACCATTTTCTCCCCAATGTTCGCCCCATGAATTTTTCAATATCCAATAATCTTGATCTTTATTTTCAGTACCATAACCGACAATTAATGCAACAGAATCACCTGAGGTACAATCTCCAGTAAAAATACCTTTAGCATAGTGTTGCCATCCATTGTTATTAAGTACTACACTAATTGGGCCAAATTTTACAAGAGCATGTACTAAATAGTTTTCATCTAAATAAGCATTTTCAACTTCTTGATAACTCGAGATATATATAGCTCTGGATCTATTACCATCTATATCACAACCTCTCTCATATCCAACATACGGCCATTTATCGTCACTTGTTAAACCGTTTGATAGAACATAGTCATAGACATAATCTACCATAGATACTTGATTACAACCTATTGGATCTTTACCAACTTTTACACAATTTAATAATTCTTGGTCACTTAATGATATTAATTTTCCATACTTTCTAGCATACAGGCCTTCTAATGCTCCAGTCTAAGTAGAAATCAATACACAGATTATAACAAGTTGATAAAAAAATTTAAATACTTACAACAGCGAAAGCCCAATTGATAGGACAATCTCCTTGATCTTTAACTGGGGTAACAGCACTTTTATTTCTCCAATCGAAAGCATCCGGTAAATTATGAGTATTCAATTGTTTTACAAATGTACCACCAACTGGCTTGATTTTAGTTGGTTTTGTTCGTCGACCACCCATAGAACTTACAAATTCCTCATGTGTCAAATCAGAAAATTGATTGATGCCCATTTGATACGTAACCAAACCTTGTTCGTATAATTTGTTGTGTTCTTCAATTTCCTTCAAATTATCGATGAAGATTTTAAAGCGATTCTGTTCTTTCTCAATTGTTTCATATGTCTTCTTGTGGGTGATTTTGAATTGTGCCCATTGCGAATGTAAATCTAATATTGTTGGTGTTGCCAATGAAACAACAACCAAACAACTTAAAGTGATGAAGATTTTCATTTCGATTTCGATTTCAAGCGAATGACTGATTTTTTCGCTTCAAATTTGTAGCTTTTATACTGATACGAAATTTTGTATTATTTTCAGGTATTTGATTATTTCGATTGTTTCAAGGGGCTTTTTCCTTTTTACTACACAGGACCAGATTTAGATGGAATTTTTATTTGACTACATAACTTCAACATTTCCTACAATTCGTCTATCATCTCTAAAACATTATGGTCATTTGTCTTGCTTTCTCTTTCTCTCATCTCAACATAAACTTCCAGAACCGCTTGTGGATCAGATTCTATAATCCATCCAAATATTAAGTATAAAATTTCAAATGACAGAAATGCAGCTAATCTACGCAACGAAAAATAGTTCCTGTATTAAGACCACAAATTTTGTTTTTTTATTGTATTAAACTGAAAATTGATTTGTAAAGGATTTTATAATATCCAAAGAATTATAAAATATCGAACTTCTTCGTTAAAATAGAAAAAAAAATACCACCAAATTATGTAAACAAATGCGTAGGATTTTATTCAAACAGGAGTGCCACAATATAATATATTTTTTCTTCCATGTAAACATGTAAAAGTTAGGAACTTTTCAAACATTAAGTTGCCGATAAACTTCCATCTGTTCTCTGAAATTTTATAGGGGAGGGAGGGGCAAAGTGGGCCCCTTCAAATTTTCAAAGCTTCAGAAAATATTGGGGTAAACCTTTTTGAAATTTCTTATATAATGAGGGATAAAAAGGACGATTCTCTTTTTGAATATATATTAATTAATTGTAAAAATAAAAATTCAGAATGAAAAATATCAAATTTTCGATTTTTTAATTTTAATAGACGCAGCACAACAATGTTAAATACGTATCAAGGGTCTAAAAAAAAGCGAACGCGTAAAAAAAATATTGATATTATGATTAATTCCTTAAAGGGCCCACTTTCCCCCCCCCCCTTCCCCTACTTAATTTTTGGACAGAGTATAAACAATTGATCAATTCAGATTGGCAACTACAGCAAAATCCGTCCCTGCTATTCTATATAGATTGATATCAGATATTTACGTTTCGATTAAAAATATCTGAATTTCTATTTACATAGATGTTGCCAATCGACAATCTGAATTATTTGTTTCCTGTTTTCAAGTAACTAACAATCAGTTAATAATAGACATGATTGACGTGGGTCTTAAAGGTCAAATGAACTTTGGGAGATGCTAATTTAGCTTCGATTTGAGTAGAAATTGTTACCATCTGCTTTATTAATTATAAATTCACCTTTCCGAACTTTTTCAATTATTAAAATATTCGCATGCAACATTCAAGAACTTAAAGTAGGTCACTGAAGCACTTTTGGTGACCTACTTAAGTTCTTGAAGGTTGTATACGAATATTTTAATAATTGAATGACTTATAAAAGGTGGGCAGTTGGGCTGAAACAGTCTGTATAACAGAAAATGACGACAATGTTATTCTAAAAAAAAAAAATGAGATAAGAAACATTTTTATGATTATTTTAAATTTTTACAAAAGTTTGGGTTCTTTTTGGTAGGCATTAATTGTCAAAAAATTATAGAGCCTACAATTCTTCATTAAACTACGAGGTGCTATAAAACGGACAAATAATTGCAAAGCTACAGGTTCGAGCCACATGCAGATCTTCAGACTCAATTACGGAGTAATGATGAAATCAAATCCTTCAATAAAAGTCACTTTTTGTTACTTATAATTTCGATAATTGCATGTCTCATGTTACTTTTCAATAAATCAGACAATAATTGCGCGAGTCCATGAAATCCGTTGTATTTTCCTCAAAATAGACTGATTTTAATTAAAATTGATTTGATAAATCGACTCGTTAACAATCCACCTTGTAATTAGAACGACAATTAAAATTTCCATTTCGTTGTTTTTATGAATGAATAAAAAATATTGTAAAATTGTGAGAAAATCCAAGTGTTTTTCGAATCACAAATAATCCCTACTCGAATCCAATTAGTTTCTTTGGAAAGTTGACGATGAAAAGTCGCATAATAACCGTTCGAAAACTATTAAAAATGATCGGTTTATGGCCCGATAATATCGAATATAAATCGGGTAGTTTTTATAAAATTTTCGCATTAACTTGTCCAATCGCTATATGCATCTTCTTTATATTACCACAAGTCATCAATTTATTTTCGATAATTAACGATCTTGAAGCACTGACTTCGTCAATTCTAATACTTATATCCGATTTTAATAGTTTAGTTAAAGCGTGCTTATTTATCAAATATCTACCATTAGTCAAGATTATTATGGATACATTAGATAATGATGCATATCAACCGACGAATAATCAACAGATATCAATGATGATGGGCTTATTTAAACCGTGGTCGGTTATGTATAGAACTCTATTAATCGCTGGACATTTCACTGTTGGTTCATGGTTGGTTTTTCCAATATGGGACCATAAATTACCATTTCTAGCATGGTATCCGTTCGATCAACAACAAACACCGTATTATGGATTCGTATATTCCTCGCAAATTTTTGCTGTCTATTATGTGGCATTATCTAATATTAATATTGATGGATTATTGTCGGCAATTATGATTTATATTGCAGCTCAATGTGAATTTTTATGCGATAATTTGCGTAATATTCACCAAATCACTAAACAACGTTTAATTGATTTGCAATTAAACAACGAAATAAATGACGATATGATTATTAATCAATATACAAACACTTTGAAAATTTTCGTCGAACATCATCGAGGTGTTTTGGATTTGGCAGAAAATAGTAATACGCTCTTCTGTTTGATTGTAGCTTTCCAATTCCTAACCAGTATTCTAGCGATTTGTATGACAATGTTCCAATTATCACTCGTAAGTGGTTTTTTTGTATAGATAAAAATTTTGTTTAAATTTTTCGAATCGTAGACCGAACCTTTATCTAACGAATTCTACGCTTTAGTATTCTATCAGATTTGTATGTTTTTGGAGATTTTAATGTATTGTTGGTGTGGCAGTGAGGCATTTCTTTCTGTAAGTATTTTGCGTGTCAAAACACCAATTGGTGGCGCCTACATGAAAACATCGCCGCATTTTCCATACGAATGTTCTGTCTTTTGATATAAAGCTTTTCTTTTTAGAGTCAAAAGATACCGTCGGCTGCCTACGAATCAGCTTGGATTGATTCTGATCTGGAATTCAAGAAGAATTTGATATTCTTCATCCGACGAACACAAAATCCGATAAATCTATACGCAATGAAGTTTTTCACACTATCATTAACTACATTTGTTAGTGTATGTAGTAATTTATCTATTGATTGTTGAATATGAGCTGATTTTGATTATTTTTTAGATTCTACGTATGTCTTGGTCGTACTTTACCTTATTACGACAAGTGAACAGTAGAAATCAATAATTGAATTCAATCCAAAATCACTTTGTTTAATGACGACATAACAATTACCACAGCACGTACAAAAACTAATCTCTGTATTTGTTATTTACATGTTTTAGGAAAATAAAGCATAGATTTAGGCTTGGCAATAATTTCGATTTTATCATACCTTCCATAAAGTAAGATTTCTGTACCATGCTTTTTGAAGTGGAACTTGTTTAGGCACGATAGGGTAGTAAATTTGTTCGGAGCGTGACGAAAATGTGTGACGCCGTGACAGCGGAGAGGGAAGAGAGGGGCGTTGCCATAGCATCGCTTCTACATTCTCTCTGTCAGTTCTGCCAATTGTGTAAAATAAACACGAGGGTCTAAAGTTGGTATCATTGATCGATGTACAACGGCCCTCTGGAACGAAACTAAAGAAGTTTTACTTCTAAATCGCAGCGTATCACGCACTTTCAATTCTTTTTTTTTTAATAATTCGTTTCTCAATTATTTTCCTACTACAGTGCCTGAAATCGCGGACATCAATCAAGCATATTTTTTTTTGGGAGGGGTCCTACATGAGGGCCGCACACTGAGGTCATCTGGCCCATTGTGTGCACCACATCTTAATAAAGTAAAATATTTCAGTGGACTGAATTTGTATCAATCTTTTTCCAATCTATAAGAACTTGATGCCCTACACAATCAACCTTATATCCTCTTCAGATAAGTCTCCTGAAGCGTCTGAAAAAATTAGAATTTTTTTTACGACACCGTTTAAAAGTTATAACATTTTTTAGTTATTGCAAATTTAGACGTACTTAAAATTTGTAAATTTGTAAACTAATAGATTAAATATTCAAGAAGTATATAAGCAATTAATATTAAATGGTTTCAATATTATTTATTGAGAAAAATAACAAATAAGAGCGACATGTATGATGTTATTGAATGGGTAGTGTGATTTACCAAAGCAACGTGGCAACCTCGCAACATATATTACCGCGTAAATTTAAACGTAAATATAAAACAGTACAAGTTGAATAGAGACAGGTACACGCCTACTATTCACTTCTAACATTAGAGATTATGACAACTGCTAAGATTTTGCGGTGTTGTCACGCTATACCGAATAAAAATAAAATTCATTTTAATTAATTATTTTAAATTAAATAAAATTTATAACTTTTTTTTTAAGTTAAATAATAGTTATTTACTTTACAAGGTGGGAAAGTGACACTTTTCACAAGAGCGGATAGTTTGGATTATGAGGCGAAGGCCGAGTGATCCAAATCCGCGAGTGTGAAAAGACACTTCCCACCGTGTAAAGTACAATATTTTTTTCAATACTAACAACGATTTAGTCTATTTTTTTTTATTGTAGGTATTAAATTTTTTTGGGGGCGCACTTTGCCCCAAATTTTATATTTTTAAATTTTAATGGACGCAGCATAATAATGTTAAATAAGAATCAAGGGCCAAAAAAAAAAGTAAACGCGTAAAAAATTATTGATATTATGATTTTTTTCCTTACGGGGCCCACTTTGCCCTCCCTCCCCCTATATACCTATAATATATATATATATAGAAACATCTTCGAGGCCGATTTGCGTCGCAAAAGTTGAGACCAGAGTCATTTGCGATTTGGTGTTCGACGAGTTCAGTTGGGTTTCATTAAAGTAGACGATCTGTGGTAGACGCAATTATTTTTAATCGAAATTTAAATTCAAATTAACCGAAATTAATTTAAATTGAATCACTGGGAATAATTAATATATAATTTAATTGAAGATAGAGGTATTTTAACTCTCAGTTTTTTGTTTGTTTTTTTTTCTTATATTCCAAAATTTAATCTGTGTATTTTTGAATTGTTAAAAATGTGTGATATCGAGAAAAAAAATTGCGTCGATTTGTCCCACAAAAAAAACTTGTTGAACATCATTTTTAATAGAAACTAAAAGAAAAGACACTTTTCCCCACTAGTGAAGAAAAGTGACACTTTTCTTCACTAGTGAAGAAAAGTGTCACTTTATATTAGATATTAGTAAAGTAAAGTCTACTTTCAACTGTTAGTATTGAAAAAAATATTTTGTATCGATGATTTCTGGTTTAAAAAATTAATGTATTTTATTTTTTCAAAGTTTAATTCGGGGTACACTCATAGACAAAAGTCTTTCTATGATCCTAACAATAATTGGAAAGTTCATTTAAAATTGAATTAAATTTAAACTATTTTTGATTGTATTAGAAATGTGATATAAAAAACAAACATGTGAAAAACAATGTTTCATTTAAATACTTTTTTTTAATTAAGATATTGAAAGACATTTATTTTGTGAAACTTTTTCGTACTTTTGTTTCCGATTGTACCGACAAATCATCATTAAATACCCCGATTTGCTAGTTCGCAAATAGAAAAACTAAATAAATCCGGCGTTTGTGAGAAATTAACAGTGAAATCGATGACGTGCACATCAAAATCGACAACTGCCACAATAGAGACAGTGTAAAAACGCCCAAATGCGTTTAACATGTTTTTTCTTGATCTGTAAACTTTCTTTGACTGTTAAATTAGCAGTAAATCGCACATTTGCGATTTTTTCTCTTGCCGTGCAATCTCTTTTTTTAGTGTTAGATTTATCAGAGCTTTGCGTACACATTTGATAGGTCGTAACGTTGAAAATGTTGAGAAACACTGGCGTCTAATCTAATGTTTTCTTTTATGATTGTACAAAAGCTTGATATATGTTTTTTAATTATTTTTCTTTAATCGTAAATATTCTCCCTGTCTATTTCGAGTGCCACACCTGCATATTTTATAATTTAATAGAATACCGCACATTTGGCCAAATTTGTCCATTAATTAATGAATGGCGGGATATTCTTATCACTTTTACAAGACTTTGACCCGGACTGTTTATCAATTTAGACATTGATTTTGTGAAAATTTTTCGTACTTTTATTTCCGACCAATCATCCTTAAGGGTAAATAAAATTCTCAACAATTATACTATATCTCATGACTTTGCAAGTACCTACTCAGTAGGAAGATTATGAATTTGATAAGAATTTATCCCAGGGATCGTGTAATTGCTTCAGTCTTATTTGGGCTTATTTAGCCTTTCAACAGCTAAATAACCCTCTTTCGGATACATTGAACCTACCTTGACCGTTTCACTTTAATTGGACGTTTGAATAAATTACGTTACAATCGAACCGCTTCCGGAAACTGATTATTTTCCTCGAAAAATCGATGAATTATTAGTTCTTCTCGCTTCCTACCGTGTGTAATTAACAATAATTAAAATCCAAACGTTTCCCAATTCAATGATTAAATCCCCAATCAGTGGCGGTTCGTGAGGGGAAAAAATCGTTTTTTCTCCTAATCAACACGCCAACACAATGCCACAAATGGAATGCAAATATTTCACTGGACGGCAAAAACCAACGAGAAGGTGTAAAATTTACCTTGCCATCATGTAAGGTAAGAGACTTTTCCACCGCTTTTATGTTAAAAAATGTTTAATGTTTTGTTTTGAAAAACAAAACATTAAACGCGCCTCCGACAGGTATTTGAATTGGAATAGTATTCAGCCGCTCGAAGCAAATAGTGTAAATTCTGTTTGAAAAGCAAGTACAGGCGTCGCGAAAGCAAGAGGGGACCCGGGTTCGATTCCCGGTCGGCGGTTAGAGCATTTTTCGAACTAAAAGGCTGTGGAAAAAAGTCTCTTTAACTTATATATTTCATGTTAATTGACATCCAGTGATCCAATTTAATTTAACTTCAAAAAATAAATTATTTAAAAAATAACCCGGTTAAAAATGAAAAATAACGCCACATTATTTAAAATAAAATAAAAAAAGGTATTCGGCACGGGTCACTGTATGCATGATGCATGAGTTAAAGTTTCTTATAAATTTGTCGGATTTTTATTAATAAATAAATATACAAAGAATTCTCATAAATTAAGGAGTATATTAAATCTTAAATGTTAATTTAAAATGTAATTTTTTATTTATTATTTAATTGTTTTCTATGAGACAGGACAGGTGAGACACCGCCTCCCCTGTCTCTCCTGAGGAGCCGGTCCTGTTCCCATTTGAATTGATTCAGTTTTATTGGAATATTCACGAAATAAATAAAAAAAATTCTCATAAATTGAGGCATGTATAATATTTCAACAATTCATGTATTAAATGTTAATTTAAAATGTAATTTTTTATTTATTATCTAATTGTTTTCTATGGGACAGGACAGGTGAGGCAGCGCCTCCCCTGCCTCTTCTGAGGAGCCGGCCCTGTTCCCATTTGAATTGATTCAGTTTTATTGGAATATTCACGATGAAGAGTCATATAAAAGTTGTCCGAATGCTGTTGAAAATTATCGGTTTATGGCCCGATAATATCGCATATAAAACGGGTAGTTTTTATAAATTATTTGCAATTTTGAATCCACTTTTCATAAGTATTTTCTTTTTACTACCACAACTGATCAAATTATTTTCGATAATCGATTTACAAGTGTTCACATCATCAGTTCTTGTATTGATTTCTTGTTGTAATGGCACAATCAAATCGTGTTTATTCATGAAATATCTACCATTGGTGAAGAATATCTTGGATACATTAGATAATGATCTATATCGACCGAAGAATAATCAACAGATATCGATAATGATCGATTTATTTAAACCGTGGACGATTATGTATACGACGCTATTAACTTTTGGATTTTTTACAATTAGCACATGGTCGGTGTCGCCTATAAAATACCATCAATTACCATTTCTAGCATGGTATCCGTTCGATCAACAACAAACACCGTTTTATGAATTGATATATTTCTATCAAACTTACTCATTGTGTTATGTGGGATTCGCTAATATGAATATTGATGCGTTAATGTCGCAAATTATGATCTCGATAGCGAATCAGTGTGAACTTTTATGCGATAATTTGCGCAATATTCACGATATAACTAAACAACGTTTAATTAATTCACAATTGAATAATGAAATAAATGAAGAGATGATCACTAATCAATATACAAACACTTTGAAAATATTCGTCAAACATCATCGAGGCATTTTGGATTTGGTGGAAAATAGTAATACGCTGTTTAGTATTCTTGTGGCTTGCCAATTTCTAACGAGTATTTTAGCGATTTGTATGACAATGTTCCAATTATCTATCGTAAGAAGTCTTTAACATCATTTTTTGTTTTTGTTAAATTATTCGAATCGTAGACTATACCTTTATCGGATGAATTCTATGGTCTGGTATTCTATCAGGTTTGTCTGTTTCTGGAGATTTTATTGTATTGTTGGTGTGGCAATGAAGTCTTTATTTCGGTAAATTTAATAATTAAAGTAGTCTAGACAACATTATGATCTAGGGCTCATTCGATTCGGAATGACCTCTAGAAACTTTTTGGAAAATTTGAAGGTGTGCCGGCAAAAATTGCAAAAGTTATAAACAATTTATTAAAAAGAAGGGTTTGGTTTTTGCAAATATCTCGGAAACTATTAAAGATATTCGAAATTTGAAAAAAGATCCTTATAGAGGAGGAAATTTGCTAAAAAAGTCCTACCTTCTGGAACTCTACCATCAATATTTATAATTTTAATTTTGAGGCCAAAATGGCGCTAAAAGCGGGTGACTCGCATTCTGCGCGCGCTGACGGACACGGACTCTTGAACAATAAAAATAATTTTAACCCATTAAATATCAATATTAAGAAATGAAAAAATTCACATACCTTCTAGACGCTTAAATGAATGAAAATCCATGGGAAAATTTTTTTTCCCATAATTATTTTATTAGATATGCTTTTGTTAATGAACTAATTTTTACAAGTTTAAAATGTACGTAAAAACCGTGATAATTGTTAAACTAAACACCTCAAATTTTCTCCACTTCTTGGAGACATTCTTGAAAGGCAATAGAAAAGATCTCCGTTGGAAAAATTTAAAAAAAATTGATTTTCCACGTCGTTATTAACAATGTAAGAGGTTAAATTGTTAATTAACAAATGCGTTTTTAAGCAAGGAATAGTTATTTACTTTACAAGGTGGCAAAGTGACACTTTTCACAAGAGCGCGAGTGTGAAAAGTCACTTTCCACCGTGTAAAGTACAACATTTTTTCAATACTAACTACCCTCAATTTAATCTATTTTTTTTATATTATTTATATTTTTTAAAGTAAAACGTTTCGACATTTAATTTAAAAATAGATCTTCGAGGAAATACTGCACAAGGCCAACTTGCGTCGCAAAATTTGAGACAGCGACACTTGCAATTTGGTGTTTGACGAGTTCAGTTGGGTTTCATTCAAGTAGACGATCTGTGGTAGACGCAATTGTTTTTAAGTTGTTTGTTTTGTTTTCTTATATTCCAAAATTTAATCTGTGTATTTTTGAATTGTTAAAAATGTGTGGTATTGAGAAAAACAATTGCGTCGATTTTGTCCCACAAAAAAAACTTGTTGAACATCATTTTTAGTATCCTCAATAGAAACTAAAAGTCAATAGTGAAGAAAAGTGTCACTTTACCATTAAGATATTAGTAAAGTAAAGTCAACTTTCAACTGTTAGTATTGAGAAAAAAATTTTTTTTTAATATTGCAATTTGTTCGTATTCTTACTATTTTAAGTCACATAAAAATGATTTTTTTAATAACTTTTTAACTCAAATTATTTAAATAATTGTTACAAACAAATTCATTGTTTATAAGATAATTTTTTTTTTGGATTTTAATCAGCAGTAAATATTATGATTTTTAAGAACAAAATCGTTTCTTAAAAAATTTTTTATTGCTTAAAATCGCATTTGTTAATTAACAATTTTAACCTCTTAGATTGTTAATAACGAAATGGAAAATCGATTTTTTTTAATTCTTCCAAAGGGGATGTTTTCTAATGGCTTTCAAGAAAATTTGAGATTTTCAGTTTAACAATTATCAGGGTTTTTATGCAAATTTTAAACAAATTAGTTAATTAACAAAAGCATATCTAATAAAATAATTACGGGAAAAGAAAATTTTCGATGGAGTTTCGTTTATTCAAGTGTCTAAAAGGTATGTGAACTTTTTTATTTCTTAATATTGTTATTTGATGGGTTAAAATTATTTTTATTGTTCAAGAGTCCGTGTCGGTCAGCGCGCACGGAACGTGCGTCATCCGCTTTTAGCGCTATCTTCACCTCAAAATTAAAATTATAAATATTGGTGGTAGACTTCCGGAAAGTAGGCTCTTTTTAGGAAATTTCCTCCCCTTTAAGGATCTTTTTTCAAATTTCGAATATCTTTAATAGTTTTTGAGATATTTACAAAAAACCAAACCCCCTTTTTTTTACTAAATTTTTTACAACTTTTGCATTTTTTGCTGGCTCACGTTCAAATCTATCAAAAAGTTTCTAGAGGTCATTCCGAATCGAATGAGCCCTGGATCATAATTTTCGGTGCCCTGGAAGAGAAATTCACTAAAATGGCAGATTTTGACTAGACTAAAGGGACAAAACCGTGACTTACAACAAACAAAACCAATTCCTCTCACTTCTGACGCTTTCATAATTCAATTGTTATTAAACCGATTAGGGAACGATCAAATATTATGTAACATTGTTACCAGGGCGGGAGGGGTTAATTCAGGCGTTATTAGTGTGTTATGCTGTCGAGGGGGTGTATAATTACATTATTATGTAACATTATGTTAATAAGTATCAATAATCAACTAGTATTAAAATTTATCAAAAATGATGCATACCAATTCATACAGCTAATAATATATAATGATACATAAAATATGGTACAATAAAACACAAAAATCATTTATCTCATTTACTTTCAAAATGGTAATGTTACATAACTAATCTTAGGGGGGTGGGAAAAGAGGTCCCAAAAATGTTACGATACGTTATGGTAGGTAAGGGGGGCGGCGAAAAATTTGCAAAAAAAACGTTACCTAATATTTGAACGTTCCCTAAATACACTAGAAATGTGGGGCATCAAATAAACAACAGTTGTATCAGTGCCGTTTCAATTTAATTATAGCTTGATGTCCTACAAGATTAACATTGTTATGAAATGTACAAATAAAGCTTTCGTTTCTTTTTTTTTAGAGTCAAAAGATACCGCTAGCTGCCTACGAATCAGCTTGGATTGAATCTAATCTTGAGTTCAAGAAGAATTTGATATTTTTTATTCGACAAACACAGAAACCGATCTTTCTGTACGCAATCAAATTCTTTACATTAACATTAACAACATTTATCAATGTATTGATTGATTGATTTTTTGAATGAATTTTAAATGATTTTAATTATTTTTGTAGATTCTACGTATGTCCTGGTCTTATTTCGCTCTATTACGACAAGTTAATAGTCGAAATCAATAGTTTAATTTAATCCAAAATCACTTTCTTCAATAACTGTTTAAAAGAATTATTTGTAATTTACTTGTTTCAGAAATAAAGCACTGATTAGGTTGATAAGAGTTTTTTGTTTCCCTGGGAAATCAATCTTTTTCGTTTAATGTTGATTCTCGCTTGGCGCCCTACATTGTTAATACTATTATGTTCTATTTAGTGAGAATCCGACAGCTGAATTCGCACAATACACCGGAATCCGGTTCAGTAACGATTTGTAACGAATCCGAGAGCCAAATCTGCGACTCAAACGTTCTCTTTGAGCCTGTAAAAATGTCTTTGGAAGATGTTTAATAAGGTATTAGAATGGTTGGAACAATGGAACAACATTTCAGATTTTTTCTCTTGCACAACCGAGACCGAAAGGAAGAAATTTGGTTAACTCTATTCGCCCTCCAGTCAAAACGTGTGCGATTTGATTTTCGCAACTTTAGAAATTGAATATTTTTGAATGTTTCATCTTCAATCAAGTACAGCTCTACCAAGATAGGATGACCAGTGAGATGAGAAAAAATGGTTGAAGTGTAAAAGAGAAAACCCAACAATACCGACTTGCAAAAGTACAATCGGTAGAGAAAGTTTTAGAATGTTACGTTGTAAATTTTTATTCCGAATTGAGCATTAAGACAGCTATTACTGAAAATACTGAAAACTGTAAACGTTTTCAAAACATTTCCTATTATAATCCAAAAACAGGGTATTCAACTTTTCTTCGGAGTGTACAGATGTTGCTCGAATGAAATTCTGTTGCAAATTTTACGGTCAGAGGCCAAGCTATCTTGGTGGAGGTATAGAATCGGTGGTAACTTTTAAATGGAATTTTAATAATTAGCCTGAGTAATTTGTCTACATTTATTCAATCGGATTTTAATTAAATCATCAAACTAGCGGATAAGTAGCGAATGTCGCAATACCACAATGATTATTCGTATCTTTAGACAATTTCATATAACCACCAATACCCCATTCATTACCGTAACTATTCTTTATCAACCAATACTTTTGGCCACTCGGCTCAACACCATAACCAACAATTAAAACAGCATGATTCATATTCTCAATATTATTCTTACATTCCGGCTCATAATAAATACCATTGGAATAGAATTGCAACGAACTATGACTAGCATCGAGGACGGCTGAAATTGGACCTATCGTTGCTACAGCAATTTCTAAACTCTTCTCATCACCCTTAGTGATCTTTACGAACCCTTAAAACCAAAGAAATTTGTCGCACAATCAATCGAAACGTATTCAAATATAAATTTTATACCGGTACAAGTAACCTCAATATTCTCCTGTTTGAATCGACATTCCCCATCGCGCCCTTCGTAGGGATAATCCGATTCCAAATTAATCCCTGGATTATCGCGTACATACTGGAATGCCCCATCCATTAGACCACCATTACAACCATCATTGTCGTACGTTCGTGTACAATCGATCAAATTCTGTACACTCAAATCAACTAAATTGCCAGATTTACGAAAATGTTGGCCTTCCAGTGCACCAGCCTAAATTATTAAAAAAACTACAATTCTAAACAATTGGTCATCTCGATTACTTACAGCACTGAATGCCCAACATGCGGCGCATTTTCCTTGATTCTTCACCGATGTAACAGCACCCAATTCACCCCAATCAACATGTTCCGGATAATTGACATTAGCACTTGGTATAAATGTCGATGATATTCGTTCGGTATTTGTTGCTGTTGTACGATTGAAACCGTTTAAATTACGATCGAATTCATGATGTAACATGTCGCCAAACGGATTGATTTGTTGCACAAACGTGCCACGACCATTACCGTATTCCTGATTGAATTTGGCGATTTTTTCCAGATTCTCAAAGAAGATTTCACGTCGAAATGCCTCTTCTTGTGGACTGTTATAGTATTTATTATAGTTTTGCTTTTAACGTTTTTTTTTGGAAAAAATAAAGAGTTAGATTTGGTATCAAATTGTTATGAATAAATATCGCAAAAAATACCTTAAATGTTGTCCATTCATTCTCCAAGATGTCATCAAGAATTTGCGATAGTACCAATTGACTTTTGATAACAACCAACAAGAAGATTTGGCGTCTCATCTTTATTGAATAAAGAGAGAAACATTACTGGAAAGTTTCGCTTTGCTTTTTCCTATATATTTGAGAATTGAAATTGGTAATTTCCCAATCTTTTTTAAAGATGTTAGACAATTATTGCCTAATAATTTGTCAATGTAGCTCAGTGACCCTACAACGGATGATTTGTGTATGTCTAACGAATCGGTAATGTGTAGGTTGAGTGTCTGTGGCATACTTTCAAACGTATTTTTGTTTGAAATAATTTACAAAACTAAAAATTGCTTGTTTCACATTAGCGTGTAATTTTTTTGCTTACTTCTCTGGCTTTTTTTCCAACGCATCGGATGGGAAAGGTAGATACCGTTACAGTCCGGTCTGTAACAAATTTGTGGAGCATCAAGTGGCTTGTGTTTCTTTGATCTGGAGTTGGATTTTGTGAATTCTCCATTTTCCGTCAACTGAGAACTCTTCAAACTTTATTGAACCATTTGCGGCAAAAAAAAACAAGAATGTTTGGTGATCGAATTTCTCTTCAACTTAACCGCCAGTTTGCAATTCTATGCAATCCTAAAAGTTTGGAGGCGCTACCACTTTTTGGTCTTCTATCATCTTGAACGCCTACCAAGTCTTCATCTGACAAATCAAATTCAACCTTTCAATGGGTTGTATTTGGGAACTTGGGGGACACCATAGAAAAGTTAAAAAATTAAAAAATATGACTTCATATAACTAATATGACCATATATGACTGAAAGAATGTACAGTACATAAAAGTATGTACACATCGTTGTCGTCGCCGCCCCCACTGTTACTAGCTAACTGGGGGCCGCGAAAGCAATTTGACGGCGACAGTAATGGCGAGGTATACGTACTTTTAAACATACTGTGGTCATAATTTTGTCAAATTTAGTCATATTAATCATAAATAAGTTATATTTATTAATTTTTTTGTTTTTTATACATGTCCCCCAGGTTCCCAAATACAACCCTTTCAATGGTTGTGTAATTCTAGTTTTCAACAAAATATTGCAGCTTAGCAAAAACTGATACTTTCGTTAATTGGAAGTCTCCAGCTTTTTGGATTTACTGAACCATATGCGGCAAAAAATTAAATCGCTAATCAATGCTTTGCCTAAGGTTTTGGTGGCGCTGCCATTTTTTGGTCTTCTAATCAAAGCCAAGCAGATATAAACTTCGATTAGTCGCTTTGTTACAAATTCATCGTTTTCCAAATCAAAGTATACTTACTTCGATTTGTAAGATTGAAATTGTTGCATAATCGTAGAATTGGAGCTTAGCAAAAAGTGAGAAAATGATCTTTCAAATACTTGCCTTAATCAGAAGTCTTAAATGTTTTGAATTTATTGAACCATTTACACAAGAAAATCGCTTGATAAAAAATACGATCGAAATGCACCTTAATTTTAATATTATTCTGCAATTCTATGCAGTTCTAAAATTTTGGTGATACTGCTACTTTTTGGCCTACTAACTATCTTGAACGCCAAGCAGGTCTGATCTTTTTGCAAATTCAAACTCAAGCGTTACCAAATTCGATTTGTAACATTGAAATTCTTGCAGAATCCCAGATTTCAACAAGGAATTGGAGGCTAGCAAAAAATGAACAAATGATTTTTTATATACTTGCCATAATCGGTAGTCTGCAGCCTTTTGCCTATACCGAAATATTTGCAGCAAAAGTCGCCTAATAAAGAACCTGTTCGAAATTCTCCTTAACTTAAACGTGTCTGCAATTCGATGTAGTACTAGAATTTTTGGCGGCGCTGCCACTTTTTAACCTTCTAACCGTCTTGCAAGCCAAACAAGTCCAATCTTCGATTGGTCTTTCTATGGAAAGCTCATCCTTTTTCAAATCAAATTCAACTTTTAATTCTAGACCTCCACAAAAATTTCAAGCTTAGCAAAAGGTTATATATACCTATATATATAATGGGGTTTTGAGTTTTTTTACCGTATTGGGCCACTCTTGTGCCTTCTTACGTAGGCGTTTTTAGGCGGTCAGCAACGTATACATCCACTGAAATCAGCGTCTTTAGATAGATTAGTTAGTTTTTTTTGCGGCAGATATCGGAGTAGTGTTTGCGACTTGTCAAGAAGTTGGTTTGTTAGTGGTGTAAATGGGACGAGCAGTTTTGAAGCCGATATCTGTGAAAAAGCGATCTGCCAAAAAAATGAATCTGCCTTCTATTTTTGGAAGTAAATTTGTACGACCGTTTCCCGCTTAACACATAGGTATTTGTTTTCGAATCAATTTTAGAGTGCGATGCGTTTAAAATGCTATCAAAATCTTTTTCATTTATCTGTAGATGGTTTTTGAAGTCGTCTGGATAGTTCCTAAAAGCCCGTACTCACCAAGTGCGAATTCGCAAACAGCATTTGCAAACGTTTGCAAATGCAGTGAGTACGCGATGTCTGAAAAAAAAATCTGTAGCTACTACAAGCCTTAGACTTGTTAATCTTACACTCAAATTTCCTGTAGCTACGACAAGACTAGTCCTGTAACTGCTACAAGATAAGGGCTGTTGTCACTACAGGACACTACCTGTTGCAGCTATAAGACTAGTACTACTGCCACTCTTAACTTTGGCCTGTAGCTGCAACTGGACTAGTCCTGTTGTAGCTACAGGTTGAGCCTTGTTGCAGCCAAAAATAATGTCCTGCTACTGTTGTTAGGATCAAATTTTTCGATGATCCAACACATCATTATCCGCATTTAGTGTGGACGCCAGCCACGAATGTTTGCAAATATTTGGAAACCATTTGCAAGACACGTGCGCTTGGTGTGTACTTTGAAAACATTCGTCACAAACGTTCGCAAATGCTTGCAAATACGATACGCATTTGGTGAGTGCGTTATCAGTAAAGGGCGGATTGAAGGTCATTTGGCGAGATTTACAACGCTCGAAATGCACCATTGGCGTAGTTTAATTTTAATGCATGTATTTACATAAATTTATAAGAAAAGACATGTAGAACAAATCAACAAAAAAGTGTTCATAATTTTAAAGTTTTCTTTTAAATTTATTTTTGTCAAAAATTGTTGTTTTTTTTTTAATTTTCTATGGTAGAATCAACAGTTGGTTGTCCCTGACGAGCTGATTTTTAAAGAGTGAGCGACCAGAATTTCATAGAAATTCGGTAGAACTAGGCACCTGTTTTTTCGCCGTAACGTCACGACGTCACGGCAGCAGATCAACTGGTCCACTGCTTTTCTACGTTCGGACACTATTTGTAAAGAAAGACAAGAAAAGATAGACTATGCAGGTACAACGACTGTGCCCAATACGCTCTATATGAATTTGTCAGGAGACTAGAATTTGCCTTGCTCCATCTTGGAGCTGTTATCAAAAACGTTCGCAAACGTTTGCAAATGTTTGGCTATACGATGCGCGTTTGGTGAGTAACTGGCTTAAGATGCTGCACAAGATTCTGGGTACAATTCATACTTTGTAGAACGTTAGCAGTTCAATCACTTTATTTGATTAATCACAATAAATATGTGTATAAATTACATAAAATATAGTACAAAAGTTTCAATTTATTGTATAAAAAAGTCTAATCATTAGTAGGTATTTGCGTTATCAAATCAAATCTATCAAAACAAAAATTACATAAATCAAAACTTTTGTTTACAGCAATCTTCACCTATAAAATAAATTTGACTAAGAATTAATAATAATAATAATAAATTGTAATTGAAATATCATACATTTTGTTATTGGATTGTTTCTATTGTCACAAAAAATTTATAAAATATCAGCAAAAAAAAAACGAATTAATTATTAAATCCAGCACATTATTGTTTTTTTGTTTGTGTTGATATTTTACCAGTAAATATTTTGTGACAATAGAAACAACCGAATAACAAAATCAATGCTACATAGACAACAACAATAAAAACACGAACAATACAGAAAACAAACAATAATTGGAAAAGTCCTCAATTTTGCTAGATTTCGCTTACAACTCTTGCATGGCTTACCAATTCTCCCTTGGACTACCCTCTTGACTGGATGTTGAAGTGGGTTTGGAGTTTTTCCGTTCAGCTCCCGGTGCTAACGAGAATACCTTTGAACGTTTATTTAATTCTAAAATTGATCGAATAAATCCAACAATTGTTTTGTTAAATTATAGGAGAATACCTGATATTGCCAGCAACATCTTCCGGCGACTACCGAACGCGTTCACACCAATCGTTATCAAATCTTTCTCATTGAATGTAGCGAATGTCTCCAAATCGACCTCGTGTTGTATAAATAACGTTATATACCGATCTAAGCCCAATGACATCAATAACGATGGTAGATCGTCCCATTTACCATTCTTGATACGTTCCAACAATTGTATTGGTGTGTTATCTAAAATATTGCTGGTATTCAAATTTGTCGGGCTATTATTGTAGGAGTTGTTTTGATAATTGCATTTCCACATATCTTCGTTCTACAAAAAAAATTACGTTAATTTTCCGAAATATTTTACTATAAACGATCTTATTACGGGAGTTATAGCATCAGACGATTTCAAACTGGCCGGACTTGTGTGACTGAAACCGTAGCCAGACCAAAAATTATTCGGTGTCCGACAGACATTCGGATTTGGATGTGTTTGGATTGCCTTCAAACTGGCCAAACGTCTCGCCTCGTAATTGCCAACATCCGTTGATCGATTCGTTGTTTGCTCAGATTTCTCATCGATTTGATCTGGTTTATTCAATAGTTGTGTTGGTGTTAATTTGGCACCAGCAGCTGGTAAGAAACTGGACATTGTTGATGATGTGGCACCGTGCGTCGAAAACATTTTGTATTCGCGATACTGACGGTCGGGCGATGAGCCCGTGGTGCCCGAAAAGAACCTGAAACATAAACAGCAGCTGTAGTGTCACGGATCAAGCTGGTCCGTCCACAAATTTGGTGGAATTCGCCGAGCCTCCGTACGGCAATTGAAAGTTAAGGCTCTGCATCTTCTACCTCAAAACACGGTGTTTTTTCTTAAGATCTCACGGTCGCATTTCACAATTTGAAGAGAAGGTTGATAGCTCAAATGATTACAAAAGTGAAAATCTCGGTCCCTCTTAAACTTTTTTTTCAAAATTTCTTATCAAATTTAAAAACAAGGTCTTAAAAGCAAATATCACAAGATTCTTTCTTAAGGTCTCATTTTCTCAAATTAAAACTTTTCGGCAACTGCTTAGGATTAGATAGATAGAAAAAAGAAAACTTGAGGTCCCTCTTAAACTCTTTTTTTGAAAAATCTTCTAGTTTTTTAGTGATTTGAGTTTAAAGAGATGTTTGTTACTCCTCTTTTTAACGATAGTTAACGAAAAGTTACCGCTTTAGAAGTATGGAGTGGTGGAGAACTTGTAAACAACCAATCAGTACTTGCCTAAACACACAGTGTTGCCGGTTTGTAGGTGACACACCAAATTTACCGGCAAGAAAAATAATGAAGAACTTATTGAAGTAATAGCCCACAATTACAGTCGAAAAATTAATTAATTCCCTTTTATAAATCCGTATTTTTTAGTCAGTGATGCAAAGATTGTTTATTCTAATGTTAGGCGAAAAGTTAAGAAATTTTTGTGAAAATATTTGGCAACAATGTTTCACCCTCTTGTGGAAGAGCGCAGCTTTATGTGTTGCATATATTTTGAAAAAGTTTCAAATTTCTGAAGGCCAAATCGGAGCAATAGGGGAAAGGGCACAGACCCTTAAGAAATGCGTTTAAACGTACCCACTACTGACTGTAGATGATGGCGCATTGTACGGTCCTTTCGGTATTTGTGGTGGTTGTCCATTGGCAGTTGGTAATTGCCATCCGTAAATCGGACTGAAGACCATTGATGGTGATAAGAAGTCGCCAGTATGATGGGCTGAATTCGTTGTTGTTGTTGGCTGTAATGATGGTAAATGATAACAATCTGGTATGTTGGCTGTTATTGGTGGCTCATTAATACCCAAAATCATATTACGAGCTTTATAGATTTTCGCTATAAACATATAAAATAGTAGTAATTTGAAAGGGCAAAAAAAAGGTAGATTTACTGGCATTTCGTTCGATGCCTTTGATAACGCAAGCCTGTATAGTTTGTCGATTCTTTTGGCGTATTGTTATGGCAACATCACAGCTATTTTGTATTTCCATCAAGTCCTCTGGACGTATTCTCAACTCATTCGAATCTTCTGGTAGATCGAAGATGATCAATAATGGCAGACTACCCATTAATAATTGTCTTGCACGGTACACATCATGTATATTGCCTGAAATGCAGATATTACTCTTTTTCAAATTCGGTATGTTTTGGTCTTGACTATCAGGCACTAGAATTTTCGTATTCGTATATTGCATTATGGCTTTTAAATTGATTAAATTCTTCCCGAACACGTGGATGTGGTTCTGTGGCGAAATCTGGATCGACATTTGGACCGGCACTTGCACCTTGAAAGACAATAATTATTTCAAAACCAAAAAAAAATTTAAAGTGTGTGGAACGTCGCGCGTTAGAAGTGAGACTTCTTAGGTTAGAGAAGAAGTTAATTTTTGCTATAGCAACGCCCCCACTCTTCCCTCTCAGCTGTCTGTTTGTCCTCACGGGGTCGCTTCCGGAAAAATTTACTACCCTACCGCGCCTAAACAAGTTCCACTTCCAAAAACAATTTAAATTACATTTGAACTCCGAAACATGAATTCGATCAGAAGAATTGTAGCCCTTTTAACATTCTCCAACTCCCATTCGGGCCCTTTAACCAAAACGATGGTAGCGTGCAGTTTGGAGCGAGTCCTGAAAATCACTTGTACTTGGAATTTCTCTTGAACTTCAATAACGAACGGTGTTGTTCTATCGATAGTTTCTTCAGTAATTGGTGGTTCAAAGGCGAAGATTAAAGGTATCAATTCCTGAAATGACGAAATTTTTAGTTATATAGTATTTTTTGTAATAAACAAATTTACTCGAACACGACTACGTGCCATTTCGACACGTTCTAAATCGCCCGAAATCGATACTTGATTACTTTTCTCTGTTGAATTCGAACGATTCGAGTCGGGGAAATGGACGTGACATTGTGTCTCTTCCATAACACGCTTTATACTCAAACCATCTCTGCCAATAATATGCGAATGATCCGTGTAACTAATATCCATTTTCATTGTAACACGATTACACTACAAATTTTGGCGTGTTAATTAATTGAAAAATATCGTGTTAACGTGTGAATTACTCTTGTCGCTAAAAGTGCCAAGATTCTCTCTTTGGCAAACAGGACATTCTCTTGTTTGCCAGCCACTTTAACATGGGGATCCTTCTTCGATTTAGCACCTAATTTCAGTCGATTTGGCCAAATAATGTACGTATCACTATCCTCCATAATCTATATCCGATAATTTTTTGTCTAAATATTATGATATTTTTTTGGTAGAATTTCAATTAACCTACCTTAGCAAAGAATACATCCGCCGGAACTAGAGCTTCATTATCACCTAAATTTTGGATAATAATCAAATTGTTATTGTTTACCGTATTTCAAGATAATTGTAGTTTACCGCTAATCATTTGTTCTAATCGCCTTCTATCAACACGAAACCGTTCCTGATACAAATCGGCAATATCGTTCAAGCCATGTCTGGTAACAAAATCATGTAATTCCTCTTTAGAGCCCCAATTCGATTCGGATGTAACTGTAGCCGTATCTGATTTCTCAGACATTGTATCACAATCATTTACAGATAATAGGTTCGATGACATTTTTTTTTTGAATAATTAAAATATAAAACAATAATTAATGGTAATAATAAATAATTATGGAAATCAAGCACAATTTTGTCGGATGGAATTTTTGGAGGACTTTAAGTCTCGCACAACAACAGAAAAAGAGCCAATTTATCAGAAGATTGCCGTATCTATTTTTAACGATACGTTAACTACAGAAAACCGATAAAGGAATTGTTATTGATATTAGAAGCATAGAAGAGTTGAAATATTGCTTTTGATCCAAAAATTAAATTAAAAATCACAACTGTAGGCTTATAAATCAAATTTAAAACCACTAAATCTCCGAAATGTGTATTACTGGTTGCATAATTATACAATTCTCAAAATATACTACAAATAGAGATGGATATGATTTTTAATATTGTGTAGAAGAAGATAGAAGATAGAAAAGATGTGGTAAATTGCTTGGTATGATAGAAAAATGAAAGTACCGATACTGTTGCGTAGTGAAGTGCAAAATTAGAAAAAAAGATCGATATGGACATTGTCGACATTTTGATTTACAAAAAAACTTGATCTGCGTATGAGCAAAAGGTCCATAATTTCGAACCCTTCAAAATCGAAAAGTACGCGCCTCATAATAAATAAATAAATACATTTCTTGTTTGTGGTGGTACTTTATGTGTTTACGTATATGACTAAATAACATTTGTTTACGTATATGACTCTATCAATCATCTACCTATCTATGACTCAATAATCAGGGCCGGCCCGAATTATAGCAAAACAGGCAGCTGCCTGGAGCAACATAATTTTATAGTACTTTTTAAGTGCGTCATAAGGGAACGTACCCGTTCAGGGGGGAGGGGGGTCTTCAAAATAACACCTTTGGTCCCCGGTGAGGAACGGGAAGTGTTATATCCAAATTATGGCGTGCAATGTTCAGCGTTTTTTACTCACTGGTGGCAAAGACCCGTTTGCAAACTCTCTTGAAACCGCCCCTTCAAACAATTTACAATAATAATAAAAGACTGAAGGTTTTGATACCGAGTATAGTAAATATTGTCTTCGAACTGTTTCTCCATTTGGGAGGTTTCGGATGTAATAAGTTTTGGAGAACTTCAAAATCAAAAATATTGTTTGACGATTCCGTTTTGTTTAGAGAAAAATCTAAACTTCCTTCATCTGAATCGAGGCGATGTGTCATAGTACTGCAATCGGCTTCCTTTTCTTCTTCTTCTTCATCATCATCATCATCTTCTTCTTCCTCTTCTTCTTTTAGTTGCTTTAAATTTTAAAGTGACATCATCTTCTTTTGTAATTCATTTTTTAAACTTCCTATTTGCAAAAAAATGATTTAAAAGTAAGTGAAAACTATTGGAGGATGGGGGTCTTGGTATATATAGAGCGTTCACTATTGGGAGGGACACAAATGGGATTGGGGTACGGTACTATCTTAGAACTCTTGGGAACTGTTGCTAAATACAGTATATTTGATTCAGTTTGAGGGTGTCAGATCTTCAGACTTTGAAAGTACAGAAACTGGCACGCCTGCAATTGCTTTTTGCCTAGGTCCTGCTCTTTACCAAATCCACTGATCAAGTTTTTTTTTAAGTTTCCAATTATCTCCTTAGCTCCAATCCCTTCAATTGTATTGTGCCCTCTGTTTGGGTAGCCGCATTTTCATTTACAAAATCTATTTTTAATATTTTTCCACCTTTTTTTTGTTATTGTGAAGATTAGATTAATCGCGTATATACGTTCTTGATAAGAACCGAACAAAGCACACTTACTTAACACCCTTTTTAGATTTGTTCGTTCTTGTTCAGATGCGTTCGGGTCGTTGAAGTGTTAATGTCATTTCGAAAATTTGTTATTAATAATTAATTGTGTTTAGTGCTAGTGTCAGTGTGCCAGTGCTATTGGTATAAAAATAGACATCCTATTCCGAATGGTTTCAGGATTCGCAGAAAAATTGTAAATTTTTAAATAACAATTTTGCTACAAAATTAATTTAGTTTTTTCTATCTATTTTGGTTACAGTTATGCAGTTATCAACTGGAACTAAACTGTGAGTCTGTTTCTTTTGTTTTCTCAACGGTGCCCCAAATGTTGGTCTTTTAATTGTTTTGAATTGTTTTAATGCGAAATCTTTTATGGCACAACGAACCGTCAGATTTTTTCTTTATTATTATGACTTTTTAAAATACGACAAAGAATTATTTTGTTATCAAAACAAAACTATTTTCGATATTGGAATAGATAAAAATAGTACACTCAATTATTATTAATTCGGGGCGCCAAAAATAAACTTGCCTGGAATGCCAAATAAGCTAGAGCCGGCCCTGGCTATAATGGTCCTAAAAACATCCATCGCTTACAATTAGTGTGGAATTCTAATGTTTGCTGATCAATAAGTTAAATCTATTGTGAATTCATCGACCGAAGGGTAACTAGATTTGACAGATGTCTCGTTAAACAAAGTACGTAATCTCAAGATTGTAAGCGAAGATATGGACACAAAGAATGAGATCCCTAAAAATATCACCATATTCAAGGGTGCCAATTTAAATCTTGGAACCCTTTGGTCGATGAATTTTGTATAGTAACCTTCGAACGATTAAGTTCAATTCTTTTTACTAGTGTCAACTTTTAATGAAATCGGACAATTTGCCTTTAATGTCTTAGAAAACATTCACCTTTTAGCACCCTTACAAAAATTAATTATTTAAAGTTTCATAATATATAGCCAAAAATTACGCTCAAAAAAATATCGAAACATTTCAAAAACTTCGATATTGATAGCACATCACTACCTTTACAGCTGCGGCCTCAACTACCGCTATCCGTTGTTAGATGGCGCTAACTGTGCATACACAGCTATCCAAACTTTTCCAATTTCTACGCTCCTGCACGTCGATGAGAATAAAATCTTCATCGACCCTATCCAGATTGCTACTGACTGCTCCTTATAAGGCGACATGACGATATCTTTTTGAGACATTACTTTCTCAGCTTTTTCTCTTACGTAATTTTGCCGATTTGAGATCGTCCTGCAGGGAAATAACTACTCTATCGCGACTTAAGTGTTATCGCGCCTCTTATTTGTCGTTCTATGTCGGTCTCAACACATTACATCTAGAATAATTGCCCTATCCTATCTGATCTCTTCAACAGTTGTATCCAATTCACCTCAAATTTCTTAATGCTAGCTTAAGCTTGGCTCTAAGCTTTAAGAACCTTATTGTCGCTTCACAGGAGGTGAAGCCTTAAATATACAAGCTTTACAACTGAAGATAGATTGAATTCTAAGGACCAAAACTTCTACACGCCTTGAAGCAGATTTTTCAATTAGTTATTAACATAAGACTTTCAAGACCTATTCTTAGTCCACTTAGTTCTAGATTTTGGCAGCACATACATGTGTAACTAGTAAAAACAATCAACGTCCACAGTTAAGAAACGGAAGGCTAAAACTTCAAAGTGCTCAACAAAACAACAATAAATTGTTTGGAATACACAACTTGTTTTGACTGGCACCGTATTATCGAGTTAACATTAAAAAATCTTAATTTTTTCAAAATTTATGGACTTCTAGGAAGCGTAACGCTAGCACAGCTTTTCTTCAACGTTCTACAGTTCATTTGTTTTACCATGAAAACACTAATTTTCTTTTACAAATATCGATAAAAATATCGTTAAATCCCGGCGCATCCACCATTTTTACTACCATTATCAAAATGATTAAAGATATCAAACAATCGTTAAAAAAAACGATTGTAAATCAACCAGGTAATCCACATTTCAGCGTATTGCGTAATATATCTCGTTTCACTTGAATTTTTTCTCTTTCACTGACTTACATAAGAGCCCTTATTGTGACAAACATATCTCTAGGGTTAGTTCGTTTAGTAAAAACTCTTATCGTGATACGTTTTTTTCGTAAAGGATAAACAACATCAACGCCAACGCCAACAACAACAGCAGTAACAACAAAAAAAGAAGCGAGAAAATCGAGAATAAAAGCACAAAACACAACTATACAGTATCTCATGAGATGTCAGCGTTGTTTTAATATTAAACTTGAAAAAAAAAACAATAGATAGGAATAAACGATAGAGAGAACGAGGGAGAGAGAAAATACTGTAAAGAAGAGCAAAGGATAATATCTGTATATTCTTTTGTTATTAAGTTGTAAAAATACGTTTGCCAGATTCTGGAAATTGATAAAATAATTAAAATGGCTGTTTAGATGAAAACATAAAATGTTCACAGAAATACGGAGTTTTTATCCAACTCTTTTATACGTTTTTCTTTAACTAGAAACACAAACATTCTGATAATACCACAATAATTGGTAGAAAATCATAAACAAAAAACTTTATTTTCCACATACCAACCAACAGCTCATCAATCCCAATTCAGGCGAACTGGAAACGGTTAAAAAATCAAATTGAATTTGCCCAATTCGGACTTAATTGTCGAACAACTTTGGATGCGATAAAAATAATAGAAAAACGTGCCCGTTGGTTGTGTTTAGGGGTTTTCCCAATCGACTGGAAAATCAAACGATGATGATCCATTTAAATATCGCCATGCCGCTGTATTTGATTTTTATTGTTATTTGCTTAAAAGAAAATCTCAAATAACTCGCACAAGACTTCGTTGTTGCATCTCTTATAGAACAACCTTTGTTGTACAAACAATAACGTTGACATTAAGACTTAATAAATAGTAAGAGAAGTTTGTTCTTTTTCCTGTTGTCGTTGTTGTTGTAGTTGTTATTATTGCTATTGTTATTGTTAAAGTGCTGTATTTATCGAACGGTATTATTTGATAAAACTGCATCTATTTGGAGGGCATATTTAAACACTAATCTTTTGTTTTATTTTCAAACCACTTTACTTGACTATTCATTATCTAATATGGTCCAATGGGAATTTATATTCGATGTAAATTAACTCGGATATACAGGGTGGGTCAATCGAATGAATCCAAGTGAATATAATGTAGATTGTAGTAAATATGAATTAAATCGAATCCAAATGGGACACTCTGTATAATTCAATAATGTTGTGTTTATCAGACTGCTAGATAGATGGAAAATGTATAATTAAAGCGGTTTTATTGTTTATTGATAGGTTAATTAAACTTGCACCCTTTCGGTTGTAATCCAACTTTATCAAAGTGATAAATAACGAGCGACGAGACAACTATGAATTTCTAGTTACGTTGCAGACCAATTGTAAAATTAAAGTCGATAGAAGGCGGTCGAATCGAGTTCCAACCAACACTCGTTTCAGTGGCGACCTCTCCTTGTATATTGTTACAAGTACCGTTTATCTGGCAGCTGATCAGAGAGTAATTTGCGAAAAAAATTGTTATAGGGGCAGATCTCTTGGACGCCACTCTCCCGTTTTAGTCTAGGCAACATATGTCATTCTAATCAATTTCTCTTCAAGGGCACCGAAAATTTTGATCTAGGGCTCATTCGATTTGAAATCACCTCTAGAAATTTTTTGAAAAATTTGAAGGTGCGACGGCAAAAATTGTAAAAGTTATAAACAATTTACTAAAAAAAATGGGGGTTTGGTTTTTTGCAAATATCTCGGAAACTATTAAAGATATTCGAAATTTGAAAAAAAAACCTTAAAGAGGAGGAGATTTCGTAAAAAAACTTATACCTCCGGGAACTCTACCATCAATATTTATAATTTTAATTTTGAGGCAAAATAGCGCTAAAAGCGGTTGATGCGCGTTCCGTACGCGTTGACCGACACGGACCCTTGAACAATAAAAATAATTTTAACCCATTAAATATCAATATTAAGAAATGAAAAAATTCACATACCTTCTAGACACTTGAATAAACGAAAATCCATGGAAACATTTCTTTTCCCATAATTATTTTATTAGATATGCCTTTGTTAATTATCAAATTTTTACAAGTTTAAAATTTACATAAAAACTCTGATAATTGTTAAATTAAAAACCTCAAATTTTTCTCACCTCTTGGGGCTATTCTTGAAAGGCATTAGAAAAGATCCCCGCTGGAAAAATTGAAAAATGTTGATTTTCCTCTTTGTTAATAATAATCTAAGAGGTTAAGATTGTTAATTAACAAATACATTTTTAAGCAAGAAAAATTTCTTTTTTTTTTAATATTCCAATTTGTTCGTATTCTTACTATTTTTAAATAAATGTTATAAGCAAATGCATTGTTTATAAGATTTTTTTTTGGATTTTAATCAGCAATAAATATTATGATTAATAAGAACAAAATCGTTTCTAAAAAAAAATTACTGCTTAAAAACGCATTTGTCAATTAACAATTTTAACCTCTTAGATTGTTAATAACAAAGTGGAAAATCTAAATTTTTTAATTTTTCCATAGGGAATCTTTTCTAATATCTTTCAACAATACCTCCAAGAAGTGAAAAAAAATTGAGGTTTTTAGTTTAACAATTATCAGGGTTTTTATGTAAATTGTAAGCTTGTAAAATTATTTAATTAACAAAAGCATATCTAATAAAATAATTACGGGAAATTTTGTTTTCCGATGGACTTCCGTTTATTCAAGAGTCTAGAAGGTATGTGCTTTTTCGTATTTCTTAATATTGATATTTAATGGCTTAAAATTATTTTTATTGTTCAAGAGTCCGTGTCGGTCAGAGCGCGCAGAACGCGCATCGCCCGCTTTTAGCGCTATCTTCGCCTCCAAATTAAAATCATAAATATTAGTGGTAGAATTCCGAAAGGTAGGCTCTTTTTAGGAAATTTCCTCCCCTTTAAGGATCTTTTTTTCAAATTTCGAATATCTTTAATAGTTTTTGAGATATTTGCAAAAAACCAAACCCCCATTTTTTTTTTACTAATTTTGCAATTTTTGCCGGCGCACCTTCAAATCTTTCAAAAAGTTTCTAGATGTTAAATACGGTACAACTCGGCACCTGTTTTTTCGCTGTAACGTCGCGACGTCACGATAGCAGTTCAATTGATCCATTGCTTCTCTACGTGCGGAGTAGTTCGGATTCTATTCGTAGAGAAAAACGTTTCACAAGAAAAGATAGATTATGCAAGTACAACAGCTGTAGCCAATACGCTCTATACGAATTTGTCAGTAGACTCGAATTTGCTTAGCTCCATCTTGGAGCAGATATCCGGTCTTTAGTGATTAGCCTTCATCTTCATGTGTTTTATGCTCGCTGCTTTGTTCTCAGCATTGCTCGCTGCTCAGCGCTCCGCTCCACTAGGCGATTAGTGTAGCATTTGATATGTTGACTTTCAATCTCTTTGACGCCGTATTAGTTCTCTAGAAGCAAAACTTTTGTTAGATCTTGGGCTTGATAGTAAGGAAATAGGAACAAATCGCAGGAACTGCTTTATTCATGGGTTCTGCTAGCCTTTTATTATTTTGTGTGCTACGACCTGCAAGTCCAGTAAAAATTGAGAATTCCGAGTTGTTTCTATAAAATATCTATAAAATTCTCTCATAATTAAGGAGAAAAATGGTAAAAAGTGGAGCCTCAATAGCAAAAGGCTTAACGACGTTTTTGTGGGATCTTGAACTCTCAATCATCTTCAGTGTCAGTCAAGCCTACCGAAAGAAATTAGATGGCGTGTAATCGGCTAAAGCCGCCAAATAATGGAATTTTCGCCTACAATTCCGTTTCTAGGTCGCGCACACACAAAAAAAAAAACGACCCTCATAAATTGTTGACGACTACTTTTTCAGGTGATAGAAGATTATTGTATTTTTATGGAAAATCCGCAATTTTCGAATCGAGTCAGGTAGACTATTATTAAAATTACACCCATTCCTTGCCAATGAATCAACAGCATAACAAATTAACATATGAATCACTTTCGGTAATTGTTTTGGAACGAATTTTTTTACCGCATATTGCATGGAATAATAAATTAAAACCGTACAAGTTCTACCAGAAATGATAAGAAATCGAACGTATGCGATAAAGTAATTTTATTGTCAACCTGAATTGATCAACAGTATTAACGGTTTTTTTTTCTAATGTTTGTTGATTCACGGTCCAATAGAGCAGAATATCATTTATCATCTTTGTTTTTACGGAATTTTCGGCCACAAGACCTAATTCCCTTGATCTCTAAACACCGTTACTTTGATCAAAACAGACACGCTGTATACAAGCTAGAATTTCAAAATAATTCTCCCAATTTGTTCCAGTACTAGATAGTTATTATCTACATATACATAAGGGGCATTTAGTAGGACTCCCGGATTTTTCCGGATCATATTGGGCACCTCTACTATCTGGATATATATACCTTACGTAATATTGCGTTTGCGCTTGATGTTTTTGGTGCAGTAGAAGGGAGACGGTACACTCACAACTAAGGACCGGTTCGCATGTTCGGTTAGTTAACCATTGGATTCTTCGAATCTATACGTTTTATTATTTGTGTTATTACAATAGCTTTAGAGTCGGTTAAACTGAGTGTCAACGAACTTTTTTTCTGTTTTGTTTAGTTGAACAGATCGAAATTGTGGACGTTAATGTGATCGTTTTTTTTTTATTATTAAAACAACAAAATGCGATCGTTAAGTTTGAATCTTTTCATAGGACTTTTACTGAATGTCCACAATTTATGTAATTGTCAATCAATCGAAGACAAAATCAAGAACGATTCTGATCTGTCCGAGGTAAGTTTTACTGATAGCAGGAACAAAAAAACTGCGAATGTATAGCATGCTTCCGTGGTTAAAGAGCGGATCTCCAGTTCACGGATTCAATGACATCAAAATACCGCATCTTCCGGTTGGATTTCTAAATGAAACGGACTAATTTGAAAACTTTCTAGCACTGTACAAAGTTTACACCAAACAACTTGCAACAATTTTGCAGGTGGTGTTTTGATTATTCGACAGAATCTGGCACGTTTTTAATGTAATTATTTTAAATTCAAAATAGATTGTGCGAATTTACGTGAACAATTCAAAGATTGATGGACGTTTTGAACTGTTTAACAGGCGAAATTAACGCCGCATTTACCTCTTCAGAGGATTTCTTGTTATTTAACAAAGTTGGTTGTTTGTTAGTTTTCACTCAAATGAACGAATGATCTCATTAATTATCAAAGTAATTAAAAAAAAAACACATTCCATTATCTGTAATTGAGAGCGAAATGCGGAATTATGTTCGTAACTGTGGGGATTCTATTTTGATTGACACCGATTACGGTAAATCTCAGTATGAGGAACGCCAACAGGAATATTAAATTGCGATTAGAGGCGTTTCAGTTGATGAAGATTTTCGGAGTAAATCCTGAAATTTCATACACAACTCTCCGGTGATTTGATTAGAAATCTATGCCAGAAATTTTCGTTTTTTTCCAATATAAATCCGTTACAGTTGGACTGTTGTTGTTTATCTGAATTGAAAACGATGATAAATCCATCAAATGAGTCAACAGGTTTGTAATGAAATCGTGACGAATTTCCAAATTAATCAAATCGTCTCTGTGGAAAATTCAACAAACGTTTTTTGTTTTTTTTCCCCAATTAATACATGCTCAAATCCTTGGATTAACTCACTAAAATTGTCGCTATTCACTCGAAAATCCGCCACGGATCTGGTGAAAAAATCCGCTCGAACTTTTAATCAATATAATTTAGACGCAATTTCGTCCCAATTCCGCACGGATTTAATCAAAGCACTATGTCCACATTAACTCTAGGTTGATTATTGTTAATTACTTACCTGCAAGATAGTTTGTTGACTTGGGGCTTTCAGATAATAACGATTTCCGGATCGATGGATTTACATCAAAATTAAACGATAGTTTTAAATTAAACACGTTGACGGCGCGCCATTGTTTGCAATAGTCAACGTGTTCACTTTTTAGCTCCACACCAATACAATTTAGAAGCGATCTTTAAACGAAACGATAAATTATCTCGTTGTGTCTGCTTCGGAATTGTAGCAGACGTCAACGTGTTAATCTATAAATTCAATTGTTTTAATTGATTAACAATTCTTAATAAAATCTGCTCGGTAATCAATTATTTTTTGATACAATTTAGAAACGATTGCTTATAATTCCAGTCGACTTTTATATTTCATTTTAATTCAACCATTAGGAGGCGTGGCTTGCGGATGAGAGAGACAAAAAGATATGTGTTCAGTAGACTGTATCAGAAAAATCGACTATTTTTTTTTCTCAAAAAGCACTCTGCAAATATTGTTCAGGATGTCGAAAAAATGGGCCTGTGAAAATATCAGTTGTTAATTTTAATATTAACAGGTGCCTCATCGCGATTTTCCATTTTCTATTTGATTAACATGGGAAAACGATTCTCTTGCACTTTGGAATTTTATAGCTCACGTTGGAAACAATATTTCGAAATGCCTAAAATATATTCTTATAGAAAATTTAACGCTCTACAAAAAAGGTCTCTTACAAGTTTTTGATATATTTATTTCTTCAAAAGTTATTCAATGTTAATGGTAAATTTTTACATTTTTCCAGTTTTTTTGACGCAACCATCAACTTTATGGGAAAATTTTATAGAACATTTTTGTAGAGCATTTTATTCTCTTTAACTTATCTCAATAGAAGTTTTTGATATTTTTTACAGGTCATAAGTTATTTGCAATGAACTGATTTCTTTATTATTCTAGTAATATGTAGAAATATTTTCGCACTGATAACTATTCAATACTGTGAGTCAAATAACTTTCGACTTGTGAAGAATATCAAAAACTTTTATAAAGATAAGTTATAGAGAATAAAATCCTCTACAAAAAATGTTCTATAAAATGTTTTCATACAGTTGATGGTTCTGTCAAAGAACTGGGAAAATGTAAAAATTTACTATTTTTTTATTCTTTCTTTTTTTTTCTTCCATATTTTCAAAGTTTAGTCCTTTAAGAATGTGTCTTTGAGAGGATTTTTCAAAATTCAAATTATTTTCGGAGATATAGCTATTTTAGTGACCCGGCATCCAAAGCGGCTCGGCCGGAACGCGGAACTTTAAACACCTTTTTTTCGAAACAGTGTTTTTTAAAAATGGTACCCACGATTTCTCAAGTTCTACTGAAGCGATTTACTTGAAATTTTGCCTGGGTCTGCTCTATACACTTATCTATCGTATGAACTATCCTCAGTTCAAATTTTGAATTTTTACTATATTTAAAAAATTCGGGAAGCTCAAAAAAAGTAGTACAAAAATTAATTTCTTTTTCAGACAGCTGCCGTTTTATGAAAAAAAAAAGATTGTTCAACTCTTTCAGTTCATACGATAATGGCATTCCTCTAGATTTATAATTTCTTATTTATTTTTCATTCAGATTTTTAGGAGGGTTGGAATCGTGGTCACCGTCACATGCCGTTTTTTTGAGATCCCCCACTTCATCGGCCGATAACTTTTTGAGTTTTAAATTTTAGCACTTTTTTATTTATTTTAGGTATTCTTCAAATATTAATAAATATCTGATAAAAAATGCACAGTTGAAATATTGTTTGCCTTATTTTTACGGCACTTCAAAAAGTATCTAAAATTCATGTCTCAAGACCAGAATACCCCCTTAATCCAACTTTAACCTTGAATAACTTTTGAAGGACTAATCATATCAAAAAATTGTAAGAGACCCTTTTTGTAGGGCGTTAAATTTTCTATAAGAATATATTTTAGGCATTCCGAAATATTGTTCCCAACGTGAGCTATAAAATTCCAAAGTGCAAGAGAATCTTTTCGACATCCTGAACAATATTTGCGGGGTGCTTTCTGAAAAAAAAAATAGTCGATTTTTCTGATACGGTCTAGTGTGCGGCCTATCCCCTACAACTCCCAGAGATTGATGCTTCCATCAATCAATCCAAAAGTCACGTTCTCAATTGCTCTCATGCGTGCTTTGTTAATCAGAAACGATTGTTATTGTCTACCATAGCAGTTAAGTAGGGCATCAAGTAATCGTAACTTAAGTGGAAAAACGCTCTTATTTTATTATTCAGTTCTCTCATCTTCTAATTCATTTCGCATTTTCTCCTAAAACATTCTAAGTTGCCTTCAAAAACTCGCTCTAGATGAAAACCTGCTTTTTGCCAAGCAATCAGTGCCGGTCCAAGGGGAGCCTGCTAAGGCCACCGCCCCATATAATTATGAAGAATATTTAATAGCTAACGCATGGAACTGTTGTGGGCGCAATTTAGTGTCGGTCCGGCTCTGTTTTAATAAATACTCAACAGCTGCGTAGTGTTGGCACATCTTAGACTGGGCGACAGAATTAAGATACTCAACGAAACTAGTGGCTCCCAAAAATGGTGACTAATTTCTACCTCTGGGCTGAGTTGGATGAATTAGAATTGTTTAGTAATGGTAGAAATTTTATTGTAAGTCACGCGCTCGTAGGCGCGGCTTAACACTTTTCTGCTAATCCGCATATTTTCGTTTTTATTGATTAAAGCGTAACAGTCCCATTTAAAAAAAAAACCGTCGTAATTTCCTCGATGTAATTATTATCGATCGTCTACGTCTACTTTTCCCTTCCATCAACAACCTACATTTCAACATAGTCACGCAAAAATTAATTTTTTTTTCACTACAAGTTGATTATCAACATGCAATTAGGTACCTAGAACTCTAGATGATAATTAGTGCTAGAATCCCAAATATAAAGAGGTAGCCGAGAATATGGACCACCACAGGATTGTAGCAGGTGTTGGTTATCGTTAGGAGGGTAGTCGATGATGACTATTCGAACCCTTAAGAATATCAACGGAATCTGTGGGTGAACAATTCTAGAAATGTCGGGTCGTGTGTTTATATTCATTATTATTAAATTCAAACTCAGAAAACGGTCGATACCGGGGTGTGTTCGATGTGGACACGAAAATAGCAAATCGATGGATTCTCTAGTGTTTGGTATCGAATCGGAAAATACCTTGAATGTGGTCGATTAAAAAAAAAAAAACTGGTTTTTTTCTAATATCTAACAACTTTTTAATCTGAAAAATTGAAACTCGATATTTCTAATATTAGCAATTAATTTGGCCTTGATAAAGTGCCTATAATATGATTTTAGAATTTGTCTGTTGTTATTATAGGAAAAAAGTCGGGAATTTTCGTGTTAAACACCCGGAATGTACGGCTGAAATTCCACACAATTTATCAAAGGTTGACGATATATAATATGTGTCGCCCTTTATCTACCGAATATTTTTGGCTTTTATTAAAACGCAATAAAGTTGACGGACTATAAAATTGATATTTACGCAAAATAATTCGATTTAAACACCGAATTTTTCCTCACTGTGTAGCGTAATTATAATTCTGCAATAAAACGGAAAATTTTCTTTACCATCATCCGATGTTGTGTCGACAGAGAATTGGACTTATTGAATTCAACATTCAAATGCACCAAGGACGTTATTTTAATATTTTAATACAGTTTCCTGTGTGTGTGTGTGTGTGTTTTATATTATTCGTTCTATCACTGAATTGTTCAAATAGAATTTAATGGTTGATGTATCTAATTTCGGATTCAACTGAACAAACAACTCAAATATTATGTTGTGAATAGAGAGATACTTTTATAAAGTTGAACAAACAAAATTTGATTTACGCAAAAAAAAACCTTGTTGAATCTATATTTTATAGTAATTAATGTATCAAGGGCGTTATGGGGCTTAACAGCGGGCTGTTATTTCTCATAACGACATTGCAACGCCATAATGGCCCGTCGTTAAGTAAACAATTATTTGCTTATTAATGCAATCGTTTTGATATCGATTGATGGTTCAATAATATATACGTATGACGTAAACTAATTAATATACGATGCAAACAAAGAACCAGTCCTATTACGTAACTTTTGTTGTTTTATTCGAGAAATTGTGGTGTTTTCTTGAGTACGCTGTTGGACAGGTGATAAACCTGTAATTATTTCAACATTAAGCCGACGACACTAAGAGGTTATTTTTTTTTTGTGTATTTTCTTTGTCTTAAAACGGAATTTATCACAATGAAGATGAGACGAGCAAATTCTTAAACGTTATCAATTAATTAAATCTAGTATCTGCCGGGAAATTGTAGCAAATAAGAGGATCGCCCAAGAAAATCCAATCTAATCTAATCTACACGATGATCTTCTATAGAAACTAAAATTGATGTTGTAGGGCATCAAGCGTTCAATACCTATGTGGAATTTGGAAAAAATCAATCTGATTTTGGATTTGACACCAAAATTACAAAGAAAAGATGTTTTGCACACAGTTTAGAAAATTGACGTACTTTTTTGCATCACAATTTCTGGATATGTGGGTTGTTTCAGGCAGAATCCGTACTTCAAAAACACAGTAGATTCGTGGATAACGCGACGATGCGTTCCGTGTAATAAAAAATCGCGTTATAAAGAGCTTAGATCAGATTGATTTATGTAGGTTCAAAGACGCGCATCGTATTTTTAGTCGCCTTGTACGAAGTCCCGTTTTACGGGAGTCGATTGTTTAGCGATTGTGAGAAAACATAATAGAGTAAAACCTCTCTAATACGGACACCCAAGGGACTTGGAAAAAAATGTCCGCAATGGAAGGTGTGCGTTTTAGAGAGGTTCTTGTAAGTTGAAAATTCCACTTATAAGATTTAGCATGTATCTAAGCAAAAGTATCCGTAAAGAGGGGTGTCTGTAAATAGAGGTTTCACTAGATAGAGAAATTAACACTTGATGCCCTACACTACTACAATTTCTACCGTTAAATTGGTCAAACATTGAGAATCAGTTGCGAGTTTTCCCTAAAAAAATTATTAATTATCGAGGGTTGATCATGAATTGCTAGGATCGAATTTACAGCTTTTCTTTAGAAATCGTACACATTGGTGGCAAATAAAATGGGCTCATTCGAAAACAATAGATTTTGTCTCTGTCTGATCCATTTATTGACCTATGTGTCTATTAGAGCGAGCACCATTTTTTTGCCCAACACATTGGCATTTCCAGAGAATCTCACGTGTAGGATCAGATTCAGCGGATCTACTCCAACGGATCAGTTTGAGATTGGACAAAAATAGTTCAGATTCAGACCGGATTCACTTTCAATTTTTTAACAACAGTTTAAGGTCGGCCTTACTATTTTAAAACCTTATTGTCTTGCACAGAAATTCTCTTTCGCTATACTGAAGTATCACCGGAATATCACGCGGAATTGTCAATTGTAGAATCGACCCTTAATCCAACGATCTGTGTGTGAATTTGCTTGCACTCGATTAGTCCTAGAAGATAGCAGCTAGGATGGGATGGAGATCGAGATTGTTGCAGAATACGCAATTTCGTGCGGTCAATGAAACTGATCATTCCACACGTTTATTTTGAAAAAGCCATAATTTTCATTATGTAAATAAACAATACGCTTTCCACTTTCGCACACAAATACAAAATAAATACAGTAATTTTATGATTATTACGGAATTCCGGTTGAAAATTCTAAAAGATTATTTAAAATAAAAGAAAATTTCGATCGTCCATTATTAAATGATGAATCATTAATTCGAACAAAAATGAATTAATAATCATGGATTTCGGTGTATAGCGGGTGATTAATTACAGGAAAACCACCAATTTATTGATAATAATGAGAATTACTAATAGCGTCAGTTTATAAATGAATAATAGACCACTTAAGCTGCGCTTAATTTAGACCACTCGGACAGCTTAGCATTAAACGAGTGACTGTTGCTGCAAGATTGATTATATTGGGGGCCTTTTCGAGAGCCACATTTTCAATCCCTTAATGTGTATAATTCACTGTACATTATAATTCGTGTTTGTTGATTTTTCCATCACCGATAATCCCCCAATAAGCCTGATAAGTTTAGACGAAAAACTCTCTTCAAAATAATACAAAAAAGCAACAACAACGAAAAAAAATTAGATACGAGGAAAATCAATCGATACGGCTATTACTGAAGCCATTTGATGTCGTCATGTTTCATGTGGCTTCTTCTGAAAATCCCACCCACCCTTCGCTAAGTAAATACAGAGTGCGTCTAAATATTGAATTTAACACAAAACGACTACAAAAAAACTGTTTTAGATGAAAATCAACAGAGTTTAGATCAAACGTAGGTTTGTTTATCGATTAGAAAAGTATTTTAAAGCAACTTTAGAAAGAGAGAGATAGAGACGAATTACTTTTTATTAACAGTAAAAGGAAATTACTTGTTTAAGTATGCATTAAAGTGAAATAAAGTTACTCTTGACACTTGAATTTCTAACTAAGAAAAAACGAACGATTTACACACAAAGTTCGCATTGTTCTCTAAACCAAGTAAATCGTTTAGACTTGGTATTCTCTATTGATTATCTCAATTTTGATTGGTTGGACACTAATGACGTCACAACTGTATTATGGTCCGGTTTCTGTAGAATTTCATGAAAAATTACACGGAATTTTTCGGTTGTTATGATTAATGAAATTCTTGTTGAAATTGTGGCGGATTCTAGTTTGTTCCAATCGGATTTTTGTTGGAAATTCTCTCGACTATTTGTTAAAATTATTCGAAACAAGCTCTCATTAGCTAGTTTCATAATAAAGTTCACCGATGCGGTTTTGTTTATTTAACAATGTTTTGGAACCGAGCAATATAAATTATTCACTCCTAACAAAATACTGAATTATCCGCCTCTTAGTTATCGATTTTGATAATCGTGTATACAGGGAAGGCGGACGAAACCAATATATGAAGAAATACTGTAACGTTTATCTCAACAGCAAAGTGTTAAAATATTGACTACTTAAAGCTGAACTTGTGTGATAATTTCTAGATTTTCTCCTTTGTTTACCAGTGGAATTGAATTAAATTCATACAAGTTGTAGAGGACAAGGTGGTTGAGGGCGATATGTTTTCTTTTCTTCAAAATTCGCATCCATTTTTCAGGAATTGCATTAATATTTCCATAATTTTCTTTAGCTAAGTTTCTGGGAAGTAGATTCGAATATTGGAAAAACTAATTCATAGCGCTTTCAACCTTTATGAGTGTCGTGAATTTGATTCAATTGTGCTGAAAAAAGAAGTTAAAAATCGCAAAATTGTTTTTCGCCGTCCACTCTTAAGCTTTTCTTTTCTTACCCTCCTATTTATGTTAACAAAATCGTTTTCTGTGTGCGTACAAATTGCGATACGGATACAGATTGTGATTTGTTTCGAATACAAATGAAATCTTAGCCTCTACAATAACAAAAGTTTTGGGTATGTTTTTTTATTGTTGTGTATCTTTTGTATGATCGCCGCCACGCCTACCTAAACAGCAACAATAAAAGATCTGTCAACTTTTAGAAAAGAGGGGACATTTTAAACCGTTTATAATCCGCTGTCGTTTTTCGCAGAACCATTTCTGAATTCAACTGGAATATAAATCATAATCTCGAACAGGCGGTCCCTGTAGTTTTCTCGTATTTATCCTCTGATAAACTCTAAATAGAAGAGGCACGTGAATTTGCTATTTGTCTTTATTCGCTACTATTACGTTTTTGTTTTTTGTTGTCGTTCTTTGGCTCTACACTTTGTTATCGTTAGTCTTTAGAGATGGTTGCATTTGGACGATTTATTTTAAAATCAGTTGTAATAAAAAAAAAACAACTAAACTAAACTAGAGCATTTTGTTGGAAACCTACGAAAAAAATTTCCATTGTTGTTCTATTTTATTTCCGGTTAATTTGATTTATGTTTAGTGTACGGTTCGATGAACAAGACTTGTATAAATATATAACAAAACGGTCATTTCTCACATTATCGAACCGTATATTGAAGTGAAATCAACGATAATTTCATGTTTCTATTTACGTCCGTATATTGTGAAAGTTTACGAAATTAGAACGAAATCTCATCAACAAAAAAGTCGCAGTATCTATCGATATCTCTTTGATTAATAATGTTTATACAGGCCGTTCCGGCGAACTGCTACACGGAGCGTTTCATGTTATTTCAACAGTTTGAGGGCGTGGCTTGTGGAGGGTTGTGCGGGCGATGAAAGAATGATATGAGATGAGATGCAAAGTCCTTCCGAAGCACTCTGCAAGTGCCTGATTGATTAATGTAAATTTAAGCCCAACTTTAAATCACGCCAACTGTTAACGCAGTAAAGAGGGCGAAAGAAGGCAAGACCTTGAAATCCATGCTCTCTGACTTAAGCCTCATTTTGCCTTAAGTTGAATCTGATGCTCTCACGTAGAAAACAGATCCCTTTATTCAATGAAAGCTCAACTTGACGTCCAGATTTATGAGGCGTGGTCTTAAGATGTACCGTTAATCTTGCCTAAGCCTCGACTTAGCGCTAAGCTTTTCTCTTGACATTAACGATAAAACATTTTGAAATGAACTGAAACTTGCAGCCGTTGTAGCATTTAATGCACCTACTACGGTCGAATACGTTCTATTACTATGTGTTTTATAATTCAGCGCGTCTGGAGAGGGTGGTGGTGGTGTATATGGGGATGTGATACGAGAGCCGGTCCTGTTCCCGACTATTAATTTCCTTAATAGCCTCATATAATCTTCTGCTGTCTACAGTTCACTTTATTTCTTATGTTTATAAATTACATTTAAAACATAAAACGAGCAAAGAATACAAATAAATAGAGCTAACATTAGATTGTCTATAATTTGTTGTTGTGTGTCTTTGTTGATAATTTTAAAATAATAAAACAGCAGCTGGAAGATTTTAACACAAAGTACTGTTGAATGATTAATTCGTTAATGGATCTAACTGTTTGCCACAGTTTTTTTTTCCTTTCAAAATTACATCAAATTTTCATCAATCTCCTATTAATCCTTGACTAACTCTAATTTATACTGCGTCTCTAGGAAACCGGCCGACTTGTTACTATGATAATAGTCGTGTCGATTAATTCGGACTAAATGGAGACTTTATAGTGTAGTAAATGTAATTTTGAACAGAATTCTGTTCAGTGGTTAGTATCTCCTTTCAATCACTAATGCAATTTAAAACTTGCAATTAATCGTGAAACAGCCACAAATTGAATTGGAACAAGTTTATCGATAGTATTTAACAATGAAATTACTTGTTCGCCTTCTTTTTTTGTTTGTTAATATTTGCATCCACTTCAGACTTGCTAACGTAAGTTCAACGTCACCTCTTATCGGCCATACATACGAGGGTTGTTTGCTGATCATAACTAGAACATTGCCCTTCGTCTTCTGCGCCTTCTTCATCTTCTTCAAAATACCATTAAAATTTATCGTCCTAATACCAAACACATTTTGTTTAATTAAATACCGGGTTGATTATTTTATTGCTCCCAAAAAACAACAACACTTAGACGCAAAATGTGTTAATTCCTCTTGTAGACGAAGAGAGAACAATTGAAAGGTCAAACGCAGACAGAGAAAGTGAGAAAGTTTAGAATTTAATACGACAAATAGTCATCAGTCAAGGCAATTTACTAGACGTTCAAATAATTACGAACCGGACTGGCCTTAATTTAATACAATTTAATAGCATCAATTTAATTCTAAAACAATTCAAGACTGTGTAGTCTTCAGGCTAGGATGCAGGTGTTTGGTTGGATGTAGGTGGCACGAATACACCCCCAATCAAGGGTGGACAGTTAACATTAATTGTTAGTGGCATTGTCGACAAACTTAAGGGGTGGTTTTGGTTATTTTTCAATCTTAAAGTTGTGCTATTTTGGAAGACACTCGTCCGGCGTTAAAATGTTCGCTACTTAAGGCGACAATTTTGCGTTTTTCTCTTTTGTTTACCAGCGGAATTGAATAAAATTCATGCAAATTATAGAGGACAAGGTGGTTGAGGGCTATATGTTTTTATTTTTCTCAGGATTCGCATCGATTTTTCAGGAATTGAATTAATTTTATTTATCAAAATTTCTGGCAAATGGGTTCGAATATTGAAAAAATAAATTCATAGTGTCTTCAAACATTCCGTCATGTATAACTATGGTGGATTTCATTCAATTCCGTTGATAGGAAAAGGTAAAAAACGTAACTTGTCATATTTTAATCGTATATAATAAAAAACGTCGTTTTAACCGTAAATTATAGAAAATCTCCAACTCCATCATATTTATGCTAACAAAATCACGTGCCATCATCTAATAATTAATTCAAGATTAAATGGGAATTAAGCTTCAAGTAAATTATCTCGTGTTATATAGAGTTTGGAGGTGTTTTAATACACAACCCTTCTCACATCCAACCCTTGATACTTTTATAAATAATTCTAAAACTAAGATGGAACTGATACATAAAATCAATGCTAAAACAATAGAATCGTTGTAATCAGATTTCAAATAGAATCAAATATTTACAATTCACACACACAAAGAGACACGGTGATCCGTGAGAGAGAGATTGAACATTTTCAGTAGCTTTCAAATCTGATTAGTGGGGATATACAGGCTGTCCTGTATTCGTGGATATAAAAACTAGAATTCAGGATCATTATTTATTTGCCTTTGTTTTATGTCTTCCTTTTTATTAATATTTTAAAAATCCAGTGAAATGATGTGTGCTGAAATGTTTTATCAATAGATCGTTTCAAGTAAAATAAACGCCTGAAGGTGTGGCTTGTGAACGGTTGCCTTGTAAATAACGAACGGCGAGAAACGGAGAGACAGTAAATGCAATAGAGCAATAGAGGGTATATGAGGGAGAGAAAGAGATACAAGACAGAGATAGAAAGAGAGAGAGAGGACTGAGAGACACAGAGAGAAAGAGAGCGAAGACAGACTACATAGAATACCACGAGAGAGAGAGAGAGAGAGAGAGAGAGAACAGAGATAGAGAGACATGCAATGTAGAGAAAGAACTTCCGGGAGAGTGGGGGAAGGGAGAAGATGAGAGAGATGAGAGATCGTTTGAAGTAAAATGGCTTGCGAACGGTTGTTTTGTAAATGAGTGAGAGGGAGAGACAGTAAATAGCAAATTAGAGAGGAAGAGAGGCAGTAGAAGCTAATTGGGAGAGAAAGAGAGACAGTAGAGAGTAAATGAGAGGGAAAGAAAAGCAATAGAAGCTAAATGAAAGACAAAGAAAGACTGTAAAGGATAAACGAAAGAGAAAGAGAGGACTGAGAGATACAGAGAGAGAGATAGCGCGGAGAGAGAGTATATAAAATACCGAGAGAGAGAGAGATGCAATGTACAGAAAGATGAGTGGGAGAGGGGGAAGGGAGAAGATGAGCGAGGGAAATCGTTTGAAGTAAAATGGAAGAGAAAGAGAGACAGTAGAGAGCAAATGAGAGAAAAAGGCAGACAGTAAAGAGTGATGGATGAGAAGGTAAATGAATGACAAAAAGAGACAGTAACGGATAAATGAACGAGAACAAGGGGCAGTAGAAGGGTAAATGAGAGAGAAAGAGAGAAAGAGAATGCAGCAAAAGAACTCTAGAGTGGGGGGAGGGGCGATGAGAGAGACGTCTATACAGCCGAGACCATATTTAAATAAAGAGCGCTTTTAAGTCTGACAGCCTGTATATTGGCCATATGACGTCATTCGAATCTGCGGCCGATATTCCATAGTTGTTGCACGTTTAAGTGAACCATTCTGTATATAATTTAATTAGTAGAAATGACCTGATTTTGTTTCAGAGCCACTGTCCCAGACGACTTTCCTTTTATTATAATAACAATTTCCATTATTCTAATGTAAATTAAAATGAAAGTGTAGGTAAATGAAGCTTTAATTTAAATTAATTAATTAATTAACGAAATTAATCAATTCTAACTCGATGAATATGGGTTGAAAGAGGTACACTACAACAATAATAATTGTATAATTAATTAAATTTACAATTCAGCATTGTAAATTTTATATTTCAAATATTGTCCGTTGAATCGATAAAATCAAACATTTAAATTGAAAATAATCATATTTCAATACGTCCTAATTTACTGTTCGACTACCTGTCGGATAAAATTTCAATTTTACAACGATTAATTTCGATAAATCTCGCTTAAGGCTGGTTGCATACGAGTTTGTAGCGCGCGCCTTCATAAATTATTCCACAAATAGAGACGGAAACGATTGAAAAATTCGCCGTATCCGAGAATGCATTACCGACTTGTCTGATAATAAATTCATGTTTTGTTCTGTTGACGACAGAAGTTATCAAAGGCCATGTCGGCAACGAGTGGGAAAAAACGAACACAGCACAGTGAATACAATTCGTTGACAGTAAAATATGAGAAATTTGATTAAATTTCTTTGTATGGTGTTGAGAAAAATCAATAATAAATAAATATTGAAAACGTTTACAGCAGTGGCGTAACGAGGGGGTGTAAGAGGGTCTACCATGGACGCCACTCATAGAGGGGCGCCAAATACTTTCCAAGACAAATTTGAAGGGTCTTTTAAATTACTAATGATTGTCGCTAATAGTCTTGCGCCCCGGACGCGGCTACGTCACTGGTTTGCAGCATGTTGTGCAATCGTTACTGACAAAAAAATCTACAGGTAGATATTATTACGTCCCAAAAACCGGTAGCCTTCCAGACAACCTCTCGTATTTAAATATGATAAATCGTTTAAGGGTGCTCTCGTAAATGCCACCCTTATGTTCGACACGTTGTAAATCTCTAATTTGATTCTGATTAAAACTGAATGATTCGGTAACATATGAAGTAACAACACCCTTTACGCAAATACATCATCCTCTTATAAACAAAACAGGGGTTGTTTTTTTCTGTTTTACAATAATGAACTCAAAACTACCGAAAAGCTAACAATAACAACAACCAAACAACAGGGACGGAAAGGGAGCATGTGTCGTGCCGACAACGACAATAGAGGTAAGTGGTAGGTACATTATGTGTGTACATAAGGGTGAGCTCCCCCTGTTCACCATCCATCACAAAACAGTTGTGTATCTGTTTAACATTTTCAGTTCAAAAGAAAAAAAATTGTAACAAAACGAAGGGTTGTTGATTTTATGATAATTTGACTCATAGTTTGTAGGGGGATGAATCAGTGGGGCATATCGATATTAATCATGATGACTAATCGGAAATAACGACCATATTTTGTTTTTTAAAACAATTAAATGCAATGTTGATTGTGTTTACACCCTTAAAGTTACAATTAAAATATTAGTCTAATTATAGACATGATGTAAACGTTGTTAGTCGCCATTTCGTGTAAATCCACATAAATCACACCGAATAGACGTTTAGTTTTGTTGTAAAATATGTTTCAACAATTCTAGTCATTATCGGTTGTTGAAAGTAGTTGGCCATTTTGTTTGATAATTAAATTAAGCATGCGCTTGATTAGTCGTGTTCATCCAGCTTAATATGAAAAAAGCGTTTTAAGCATTAGAAATTTGCATTTACGCATAATCGATCTTGTTCCCCCCAAGTGTAACACTTTATTTAACGTACGCGTCTATCGTTTTATCTGTTGAAAATGTCCCAAAAAAAAAAAACTCTATATTGAATCAATGCGTTACATTTCCCAATACCGTTGATTCGTTTTAATCTCACTCTCACCCTCTGCCCCGAGCTACCTTTATAATGTGAAATTCAATTATTATCAATCCTCTGACTAGCTTCCAGCAGCTACAGAGTAGTATTGTTTGATAAAATTAGATATTAATATCAGATATAAAGTATTGTAATGATTTATCTCTTGTGAAGCTGAACGTGGTTTTATTGTAAAAGGGCAATATTGGCGACATATGGGCTGTAGGATGGTGTTCAAACATTTATTATTGGATATGTTAGGAGTTTTTTGTTAGGCGACCTGGAAAATCGTAGTATTTGTTACGATAGACTACGACCAGAAGGTTTGGTCTACAATTAACCCAACGCAATTTGTACAATTTGCACGATTTTCCGACAAACAATGCAAATTACTCGGTTTTAGTACAAAATTGGGCAAAAAAAACCTAATTCAGGGTCTCCGACAAAATTACCGTACTATTGGGAAAAGGAGAAAGACAAATAATTAACGATGCTTTTTATCTATGATAGGACGAATCTTATGCAAAATATGTGATATTAATTGTAAAAAGTAAAAACCAATACTTCTTAGGGTACGTTCATGTCGAAGTTATCTCGCTACCTTGCGCTTTCGCTGTGTAGTTACCAAAACTTGGAAAGTCTTCACACTCCAGTATCTCGCCGTCCAAATGGAGGCTTAGTGCGAACCAAAGAGGAACAAACAAAACGAAATCTATATAGCAATGTGGCTTCGACTGTAATTAGTGGACTCAAGAGTTATGCTAAAAACCGTCAAAAAAGATTGCTGCGGCACAACGCTATTTATTCAATCCTTACAGTTGATACAACAATGTCCGCCATTCCATCACCGCTTTTCTAGAGTGAACTTGATTCGACCAATCACAGACAAGCACACTTCGCTACATGGATTAAGAGCGACAGGCAAATCTAACTGTTCTGTTTTTCGCTAGGTACCGCTCTCGACCGATTTGTTGCTATGAACGAGCAGCAATGTAACAAATTATCGCTATGCTAAACTAATTACAGAAAATACACTCAGTAACACTTTTTGGGCGTAGAAACAGTGCAACAATTACAAAGACAATCATCTGCTGTCAAAAAATCCGTAAGAGATCTTGATTAATAGTTGTTACAATTACTGCGATCGTCTAAATTGATTTCGTCGGAAGAATTGTGGATTTAACGAGAAAAAACAAACAATCCCATAATCGTCCATCAGCCACCAACAACTCGCTCAATCCTATTCGAACAACTGTTCATAAATAAAAAAAAATTTAATATAAAACTTTATAACTTCCCCAACATGATTTCCTTAAGGAAACTTGTCGTTAATAATAAATATTTCCACGGTCAACAGACGGTGGTGTGTACGTATACAACAAACTATTACAAGTCGGCAACCACCAGAAAAAAGTTTCTACCGATTTTTTTTTCTCCATTATTCCGTTCACAACAAATGACCTTTCCACTTTTAAAACACCCAACTTGGAAGCTCTCTCCCAGGTGTCTGCTTTTCACGTGTCATTTAGTCTGTTCTCTGCCAACATAAAGTTGGTATGTAAATCTATCTAATGTCGTTTTGCTTCTTTTAAACAAAAAAAGAACATTAAGTGAATCGTGGTTACTTTGGACAATTTTTTTTTACGTTCAGGGTCTTGTGTTCTACAACTTTATACCGGTAAACTAATGCAACTAGGTACATTAGAAGAAGAGTGGGAGGAAGTCTCCTCCTATTCACGGCATACGATAGAACAATTGTGTGGTCACGTTTATTGTTTAGTTAGACGCCCACTGTTGTTAAGACAGCAATATCAACAAACATATGTTGTCTTTGTCGTACTCATAATGAGTTTTTTCATAATCAAATTTCAATCAATATTTGTTAAAAAAACAACAACTGATAGAATCACGAATTAAATCCGTACACAAGTAAATTATCTAAAAATTGATAAATAACAATTATGGAATTGTAAAAATTACAAAAGAAAATTCTTTACCAACCCGACAAAACTAATAAATGAACATTGAAATGAAAAATCAGATAGTTACTTTATTTTCGAATTATCAGATAATAGCTGTAAGAGATTATTCATTGTGTGCAAAATTTCTTTTCATTCCATACATGCCAGTTAAATGTCGATCTAGCAACGGACTATTAAATTGTTTGTAACTTTGAAAAGAATAAGACACAGTACAGTCTGACCTTGTCGAAGTCGTTACAGCATGAGATGTACCTAGTTTGTGGACAATTTTCAAAACTCATAATGAGTACAACCAAGACAACACATGTTTGATGATATACCTTGCTTTGTCAGTTATACTAAATTCAACACGTATTTGTAGCAACTATTAACCTTGTCTCCAAGGAGAGGTGTCTAGGGATATGAAAAATAATCGATTTTAATATTAATCGATTATTTCTTTTATAACCGATTTTTAATAATCGATTGTATTAATTACACTCTTTTTTTTGTATTAAAAGTAAAAAAATTAGACACATGACATGACGTAGGTAAATTTCTCTTCTCACAAAAATTAAGTGTTGGAATCGATTAATTTTACACATTTTAACCTTATTGCTGTCCTGAAATTATGTCAAGTGTGAATATGGCTTAATCGTGGAAATTTATAATAATAAGGCAAGGGATTCGACCGTTGTCTGCACCATTTGTTCAGATTACAATAACTATCAAGGGGCTTTAAATGTACAATAAAATCTGTATTTCAAATGTCCCATTTCATGTATTTATTGAAGCTACATTTATTCTGTGACATTTATTATAAATATTTTTCGAAAATGTTTGAAATGTCTATCTACAAATGAAAAATTTGTAAAGGGACACAGTCAACAAGACATCTCCAAATTGACATGTGCATGTGTACGAGTACATACAATACAATAAAACTCGGGTAGAAAGCAGTAGGATTTTATATTATGACAGAATATTACTGTTAATGTACCTCGGTTACACTTCAGTTAACATGAAAGGCGAACGTCTACTGAAATCTACATTGAAGAAGTCACGTTGATTTGAATTCAACAAATAATTCAAATGGTTAATTAGTCGTATGGAGAGTCGACCCTTTAAAAGTTAATTTAATACGATTTTTGACCTTTATGGGTTGCGCCCTTTACTACCATAAACCTGAAAATAGAGACAATTAATAATTTCTGTATATGCTTTTTCATCTGTTATTGAGATCGGATTACATTTCCAGATTTTGATAACAAAGTCCTTAGAGATTATTAACAAAGTTAGTAGAGAGAATCATAAACACATTTCCAAGGGGAAATATATCACTGGCTTTACGTAGTAGTTTTCGAAGGAGAATGGGGGGCGAATCAGATAGAAATACAAACAATAATAATTGTTGAACAGTTACGAAACGATCGATTGTTGTGATTTATTTTGATGTGGTTGAATGTAATGGATTTTACACGGTTATAAAACTAACAAAATCCAACATAGTCGTTTTTTTTTTTTGATTAAAGAATGGGAGCTTATAATTCAACACAATCACAATGGCAATTTGATGAATCGTAAGAGATGCAGATAAACGGTTGAAATTAGTTCGATTGCTAATTCTATTCAAGAAGTTTCCGTAGTTGGTACGAAAGCGAGAATCGGTACTTAGTTTTCATTTATGGCTTCTATGGAGGCGGTAGAGTTAAGACTGAAACAAAGAGACGCGTACAATCCTCGGTTGCATTTCAATCACGACTCGAAAGTCTCAAGAGTTACCATCTCTCTTAAGAATAATAGATTTTACACCAACAACCGCAATTTGCCTTCGTCTATGATTTGTGAAAGAATTGTGAAGCCAATAGTTTTAGTTTTTCAAGTGGCGCAGTTTCTTAATTTACAATTCTCTATTTTTTACGGATTCCCCAATCTTATTTTGCTTAAAAATCCCATCTGAGGCCTGATCCTTTGTAATTGTCTGTTGCGACAAGCATCACTCGAGATATCGCAGTATAGTGATGTAACGAGGAATCTTCAACGTGAACGTATTCTAACACACGTCAATTTTGAGTGAGTTTCTGGTGCTGATAAGACACTTGCTGCAGTATATCAACTTGTTCGATAAGATTAGCTTCCAGATTGCTTGCCACCACAGTTTCATTGTAAAATTGTACAAAATTACGTTATTAACGAGAAAATTGTAAATAGATGTCGCGTGGTGGCTGGCAGCATTTTCAATTAAAAAAAAAAGACGATTAATGGGAAATCATTAAGTTCGACTTGATGGAAAACCATCACCGTTACAATGATTAAATCAGTTTAGTAAATAACTAAATCGACCTTCGCAACACGGACACAAACTGTTGGAGATCTATGACGATAAAACCGTTGATGATAGAATGTATTGTTCCCGCGGCAGGTCGAGGCGAAAGTTGACGTAGATCGGTGCGTGTTAGTAAGAGTGTAGAAAGATCCTTTTTCTTATATTTATCAAATAAGAAGCGTTGCAACTGACCTACAATGCATAGGCGGCCCATAAACGATATTAGTTAACAATACGGATGCTACGTAAAACGCGCCGTTAAATCTTTTGACTGACAGTGACGAAACACTATAACAAGTCCTGTGATAATTTATTTTTAATTTTTGTCTGTGTTGGTTTTCTAAAATGCCATTTATACTTGAAACCAACTGTACGCCCCTGGATCGAGCGTGGCTCTTTAATGGCAACAATTCTATTGCTCATCCGTCTATTGCAAACCCCTCACTATCATTGATATAATTATTAACATTACTTCTATTATTATTATTATTATTACAACTGTTATTATGATTATCAATATAGCAATTAATGTATCAAAGGCGTTATGAGATAAATAACGCCCGTGGTGCATTCATGAGTTTATGTCATAAGTAAAAGAAGCAATTTTTTTTAAAATTTTTTCATAACGCCATAATTGCCCGTTGTCAAGTAAACAATTATTATTTGCTTATTAATGCGATCCTTTTGATATCTATTAATGGTTTAATAATATATACGAATGATATAAATATTATTTAAGATTATTGATTCGTGCTTTTTCCTTAATTAGTAAAATTATAACACCAAAAGTAAACTCATTACAGCCCTTTTTCTATTAATATTTTAATTAAATTCGTTTAAAAACTAAATTAGGTTTCTACCGTGAAAATTGTGTTTCTTTTAAATTCTCACGAATTTCATTGTATTTAATCCCAAATTTAGGGATAGCAAAAAAAGCCGAATCTACAGTTAGAACAATTTTTATATCTTAAGTCTCAATCATTCTTAAATCAACTCCTTTCGTAACAATCATTGTAATTATTATTCAACGTAGAATAAATTATGAACGCGTCGAAACTTTTGTTAATGGAAAGAACTACAACACGTCTATCTCGCCTCGGTCTGGTGTGGGAGCAGTAAATTCTTATTTTTTGCGAGTGAAAAGTTCGCATATAATTTTACAAGAAAAGGTCACGACCTCGGAAATGAAGTTCGGAACGAGCTTTTGCAGGCTTGTACCTTTTGGTTAACAACATATTAAAAAACTAAAACGCAACAATATCCAGCCAATCTTGAGCAAAAAGCCTTTAAAGTTTTTTTTGCGTCCATTTGGTAAGTTATTCCGTTAATTGTGATTTGAATTAGCTCAAGTGGTTGCGTTGTTGTATCGCGCTCAAAAGTACGGTTCAATCCTCATACAGTAAGAATTTTTCTTTTATTTGTCAAAAGAACTTTTTTTAAATTTTATATTATTTTTATAAATTAAAGAAATCAAAAAATTATTGTTTTTTATTTCTTTAACGTATTTTTTTATTTCCATCAGTTGCCATCTCCAATCTATACATATATATGTATATAAAAATGGTGTAAAAAATGTATAGTAATTCATAAAATGAGAACGGCTGGGCCGATTTCTGTAAAATTTTTTGTCAGTTGTTCGTATTTTAGAGGACCAGGTTTTTACGGAAGAAAATTTTGGAAAATCCCTCCGGAAAAGTCGGAAAATTGGAAAAATCTAAAATCGAGTTTTGTATGAAATTTTGTGTGAAATTATTCCTTAATGGCTTTCCAAATCAAAAAATAGAAAGTTTATTATTATATTATTACTCTAAAGTTTGTCTGAAGGCTTAAAATTGGGGCGAGGCGAAGTTCGCCGGGTCCGCTAGTTTGCGATAAAATGATCCGTTACGTCTGGTATGCTTCTAACAATAAACTTTTGGATGAAAGGCAAATATTTTCAAATGTGGATGAAATCTGTTTTTCAGTAGATCTTTTAAAAAAAATCTTGTTCTTGTGGTCAATCGTCATTTATTAATTGCGCGATTTTTTGTATTCAATGTTTCTATCATAATTACCATTTTGGTAGATGTATTTAATGTAAACAGAGTTTGAAAAATTAATAGATAATAATTTAAAATAATTTTTGGGCGCCTATTTTCCGATTTATATTACATTAAAAATAATAAAAAAATACTTTAAAGAAGTAAAAAAAGCAATAAATTTTTGATTTCTTTAATTTATAAAACTAAATAAAATTAAAATAAAAGTTGTTTCGACAAATAAAAAAAAATCCCCATGAGATTTGAACCCCGTACTTTTGAGCGCGATACAACGACGCAACCACTCGAGCTATTTCAACTCACAATTAACCGAATAATATTAAATGGAGGCAAAAAATTTTAAACGTTTTTTTCTCAAGATTGGCTGGCTATTGCACTTTAGTTTTTTAATATGTTCTTAACCTCGCGGTATCCTATAAGGCGACGAAAGCTCGTTCCGAACTTCCGAGGTCCTGACCTCTGCTTGTTAAATACATCGACTTCATTTACCATCATCATATACTTTGTGTGTTAATCATTTGAGAAATTTGAAATTTCCAAAACAGCCCAACTGTAAGACTTGCGCATAATCGAATTTGCACACTGCTTAAGCGCAGACGATTCAGCTCTACTCAAAATGATAAAAATTCGAATGAAAAAACGAATCTAGGAACTTTTTGGGTGTTTAGTTACATATCTGAAATTTGGCGATTTCTCAAATAATTAGCACACAAACTCTACTATAGTCGGCCACAAACAAAAACTGGTCGAAATTGTATTTTAGATTCTAATCAATTTGAACATGATCCAATGACCGTGACACGACTTAATTGTTGACATGCGATTTGGTGCATAGTTTCCAAGAATTATTAACGTACAATGTGTAACTCGACTCTAGAAATTTATGATCTTGAGTAATGTAATCTAGGAAACCAATTAGAGCTAGTTTAGTAGTGTCTTAATTAACCAAGACAAGCGACGACCATGTTGTTGTAAAATGTGGCAAACAACACAACTACAACGACAATACAGAAAATTTCCAACATTTACAAGTTTGCAACCCAATAAAACTACAATTGTATTATTATTATTATTATTATTATGATTATTACTATTAATTCGCGATAACTAGAAAGGAAATGGAAGAATTACAGAGTGTGCGCTGTTATTATTCTCAACTCAAACGTGAACAAATTACAGAGTTGTTGTTCTTATTATTTTTAAAAATGTAATAAATTTGATAACTTGATATGTGCCTCGTCAACTGCTACACGTAGCTATCTGAAAATTACAAACGTCGCTCTTGTTGCAATTTTTGTTTTGTTTTGATTAATTCTTATCATTCATTCTTTTACGATAACAGTATCGTTTTGGAAACGTGTACGTTTTTAATAATTTGTCGTTCGTGTCAGTGATTATGAATTCGAAAAAAAAAAACGAATGGAAATTAGTCCGTTTTTAATGAATCTCTCTCGTTGCTATTAATTTAAGTTTTGTAAAATTCAAATATTAATTAACAATTGCCGACGACGACAGTTGGTGATTGTTCAGTTGGAATTCAACGAAATTCCCATTGATATTCATTAGTAGTATTATTTTGGAACTAAGTATAACAAAGTTGAAGATGTCCCCCTTGCGTCTTATTTGTTTGAATTGAATTGTCTATAACGAGCTCAATATGACATTGGGAAATATGAGAACATACTCGTCTGTACGATGAATTGATCGAATTAGTTCGGATCTGTTACAAGTCGTGTGTTTGTCATCGTCAACGTCTGCGTCGTCGACTTGACTTGATTAAGTTACACACCCATTGAACTGATAATAACTTTCAACTTAGTATTTCGTATTAATTAACGATTGGAATCAAAGATCGCTCTATTAGTTGGATGCAATATTTTCGATCGATACAGAGATCAAAACCGAATCTTTCTAGCGTTGCTTCGCCGAGTCTCCGGCAAGTTGGAGAAAGTCAAGCGGTGCAGGAATATTTCTTGCAAAGCATCTACCCGTTGGGCGGCTTTTTCGCCCCGAATATCGACCGAAATCCGTGACGCTTCTCGTTAACGTTCCTAATCAAGTCTAACAAGACATACGTTGTTCGTATCTTGCCGTTGATAAGCATACTGGCATATAAATTAAGCTGATGTTACGCTACAACAGTGGTAGCATGCTGGGATCTACGCTATTATATTGTATGGGAACGTGAACTGTAAAGGGCGGAACGGTGTGGTAGTTTTAATGATTTCTGTACAAAATGATGAAATCGAAAAACAAAAGCGGATAAAGATCGCTGTTGGGTTATTAGATAAAACTCGACAAATGATCCGGAAGAATTTCAAACAAAAACTTGTACAATTATAATGAGATTCCATGCAAATTAAATTGGAACAATACGAGTGAGTAGTATCTTTCAATGTTTTGCTATTATTGTGAATGATTCATCCAGCAGATGTGGTTAATCTAAACAATTACAGAAGTACAACTGTCGCATCTTTCATCAAAATTAAATTCTTCTAAAGCGATTCGTTTAGATGTGAATACCGTTCTTTCTTTTTTTGTTGTACTCTGATAGGGATAAAGCGAATACAGATTGATTTATAATTCAATGACATGCCATTAGTTCGGCTTGTTAGAGAGAGGTAATTCTTTTTGGCGGAAAATGCTGGATTCTTTTCAACGTCAAAACCGGTACACACAATAGGCCTAATTATAATCAAATATTGATGTTGAACGGAAATCCTTGAATCCTTCCAAAAAAGGAGAAGAAAGCGAAAAACGAATTGTATTAAAACTGAATTAACAACTGAAATAATATTTTGTAGAACAGTGGATATAATAGCGGATGATTGATGATGTCGTCAAGAATTCTATATATTACGAGTTGGAAGAAAACTGGGATGATAACCCGGCGCATCCACCATTTTACACAATATCACTTTTTCGCCGTTGTGGCTCGCTATTAGATCTGGAAATAGACTTTATCGTATGTTGTTGTCGAATATTAGCCGCAAAAGATATCTTTTATTAGGAATAATCCTTAATTAGGAGTAACAAGAATTTGGCTGGGCGAAGAGTAGGCTTCTTCACTTCAGATTTGAATTATCATGTCATATGAATCGTAAATATATAATGAGGAGCCCAATGGTGTTCGAATCAAGCTTCTGTTTGCTTAAATGTTTCTTTTGAATTACATTGGAAAAAGTCTTATATCTTGGAGAAACTTAAAACCGGCCCCAAACAAGTACCAGTTTCGGTTGTAACTCTCATAGGCAGTCAATACAGCTTCAAATCTACCTAAAACTTAAAAAATTGAAAGTGCGTGGAACGCCGCGCGTTTGAAGTGAAACTTCTTAGATTAGAGATGAAGTTCATTTTTTTCTTGGTTTATTTTCTTTCTGTAGTTGGCTGAAGGCTCGTTTTTGTTCTGCAGTTGTATATTTCGACATTTCGCTTATCTCAATTTAACGCCATTAATTAATATTATAAATATAAAAATTATAAATCGCGGTAAGCCTTGAAATTTTAGTTTCGTTCCAGAGGGCGCTGTACATCGATCAATGACACCAACTCTAGATCCTAGCGTTTATTCTACACAATTGGCAGAACTGACAGAGAGAATGTAGAAGCGACGCTATGGCAACGCTCCCACTCTTCCCTCTCAGCTGTCTGTTAGAGGGGAAGTGTTTCCCCTCACGGGGTTACACATTTTCGTTACATATGGAAAATACATTGAAAAATATTTACACCCAAGCTCGGCTAAAGAAGTTTCACTTCAAAAGTGATAGCACTGAAACTTAACGCGGCTTGTGTTGAAAAATAAAACAAAAAGTGAGAAGAGGAAGATTGGTGGATGGGAAGGGGAAGGGTGAGAAGCTTGTAGGAGGGACAGAGAGAAAAAGATGGAGTGAGAGAGTGAAGAGAGAGAGAAGGGGGAGAGAGTAGAGCGAGAGAGAGTGAAGAGGGTGGGAGAGAGTGAAGAAAGTGAGGGTGAAGAGAGTGAAGAGAGTGAAGAAAGAGAGAGTAAAGAGAGTGAAGAGAGTGAAGAAAGAGAGTTATTTTTTTGAACCCGATATAATTGTGGGTTTAATGTTAAAAATATCAAACACTGTAAGGAGACTTAAAATTGTTCTTCGTTAATTAGTGGACTAGGATTCGGTAAAGCAACTTGTAATTTTAGCAGTTTTGCTGCTTCAAATGTAAGCACAAAACTTTTTTCAAGTTTCACTTTTCTTCTGCTGGATTTTGTTGCATATCAGGAAGAGTTTATTAGTTTATGCTTTGTAGACTTTCAGCATGAATATTTGCGATGATTTTAATTTGTTGAGGGCTCTTTGGAGACGATTTTATCATCGCCTATAGATAGTAAAAAGAGTTTTTCATTCTGACAAAAAAACATTGTTTATCCAATAGCATCGTTAGCGCCTTCAACTTAGCTTACTTCAAAAATATTCTCGCGAAAATAGATTTCTCCAACTCAATTTGTTTGAAAAAATATAGCAATTTCTGTAAAGCACGCCACTTTGGAGTGGGGAAACACTACAGACACGACAACGTCAGCTTTCCACGCAGCTAGAGCGTCAGATAAACAATAAACTCAACAGTTTTAATTAAAAAATTTTGGCGAGGTGCTGCACCACTCCGAACCACTGTGCGTCATTGTTCCATAAAACCTTTTGCTTCAAAAATCAAGCTTTTATCTATATGGAAAGCGCATTTAAAGCAACTTCAAGTCGAGTTAAATCAGAGACGATCCCATTATAATCGTGAAAGTCCCACGAAATACTGCCTAATGGATTGCGAGGAGGTTTTGAGTTCAAACCATGATTAACTTAATCCCGACTTTTGATAAATAAATGGAAATCTTTAGACAATTACTAACAATTAGCGACCGTACTTTAAGCACAATAAAAGCCGAATCGTAACACAAATAAAACACGATGATTTCTGGTTTTGTATACAAAATTTCAACCCCTAAACGTAACGTTTTGTTTTTCTACTATGGAATTTGTAATTTTATTGTTTTTGTCTCTTCTAAAAAGTATGTCCTGTTTAAATAAACATTCTGGATTTTGATCCTTTAAGCATTATAATAGAGTCTAGTTGTTGATGCAGATGAAGAGGATGAAGGTGAATCTATATATGGTAAAAAAACGAGACAAAAAACACGACAATTCAGGAATTTAATCTAAAATTTCGAATACTGTTGTGTTTTGTTGACATTTAAATGGGGAACATGTTCTCGAAACCTAAACATTTGACTGTGGAAATGGAGGAATCTATGATGGTTCTTTGTGGCTGGTTGTAGAATCGAGTGAATATTGGATTCGTATTGGCGTCTCTTTGATAGAATTTCTATTGATTTGTTAGATTAACAATTCCACAATAAGAATTGACTTAGATAACAAGACAAAAACAGTATATACTATAAATTCTACCGTCGACGATCTTCAGCCTGTCAACATAACGAACCACGCAACCCAATTGTTTCGATTCTACACAGAATTATCACAGAGTTTCGCAACAATTCACTGTCAATACTACCACCATTGATGGATTCAATTAAAAATCAATGTCTTTTTATTTCTGTGGACTTACAATTAGAAATCGAGTCCTAAATCCATCGCCCTTGTCAATGATAGATGATATAATACGGGGCGCGTATTGGCGTCGTCATCGTTTCGTCTGTGGTAGACGCCAAGCGTCGCGGTGCCAGGCGCCTAGGCGCCAACCTGACGCGTTGGCGACGTGCCTACTAAACCTCTATTGATTTCTTCACTCGACCCCCTAACCAGTATCATCCTATATACGATTTATTTGTTCATTTTAAAATCGCATCGAGAACGGTGAGGGACAAAACATCATATTTCGACAATGCCGAGCTTATCTCAGCTTAGAGCGATTTTACCGAAATCATCCAGAAGAAATCGACCGCATTTGTTGTGACAGAGATAATGATGTCTGTATTCTAACCGCTAAAAGCAGTTAATTACTGTTGTTGAATTCAATGGACATAATCTCTCAAGGGATATTACCGGTGTTGTGGCTGTTATGGTTGGCGAAACAATAAAACCCCCCGAATCTCCTCCAACTAACATCCATTTTGATTCACTTAGTCGTCCAAAGAAGATTTACCAATAATTAATGAAATATCCGTTGCGAGAAATATTTTTTTTTTGCTCTGTTCATGTTTGATTGAAATCGGAAAAGTTCTAGTTTATTACTTCGTATAAAGTTGTAGTTACACGAAAAACGTAAAAATCAAAGAGTAATCTTCAGAAAGTCGATATTACCTAGAAAATCTATAAAAGAAACTGGAACGAGGCTAGTTGTAGTTTTTTTTTTGTTGTTTTAAAGTTGAATATTCCAAAACGGGGCCAGCCGGCGCCTTTACTGGAAAAACTCACGAAACGCTGAAAAATTGCTGAAATTGTTGAGACTAAACCAATTTCGATAGTCTACGCGATTGATAAAACACTAATAGACAATGGCATTTTAATTTACCTCTGATGAAATATTACAAAAAAAGCGACTGAAACGTATTACAAATATTGATTTTATAAAACACCCACTTGTCTTTGTTTGCCACCCCTTCCCATATAACACGCCTCTAGTCGCTATAGTTACAAAATAATTCACAATTCAATACAAACAACGGCTATTAAAGCCGCTGCGTTTACGTTTTTTTTCGGGGTAGACGCTAAAATATTTCGCAATTCTAACAAATTAAAGCGAATCATCATTAGTTGTGGCATTCGAAGCGAAATAAGCACACAAGGATGTCTGATAAAACAACCCCTATTGATAATACCAACAATTCGGGGGGGGTTGCTTTTTTCTGTTAATTTAGGGGTTGATAGTACTTCCGGTATGAATCATCAATACTCGTTTATTATTGAATCAGGTGACCGATTTTGCCTACTCATTCTACAATGTCGTGCAATCATTAAGGCGTCTACTAATGAAAGCCCTTTGGTCCTTTGATTTAATTGCAATCTTGTACAACAACAACAAAATATTGCTGTCTTTATTCTATTCATGTTGCAGTTTTTCTGAGAATCCACCCTGTATTCTAGCCGCAATTCACTCCCAACCCCTTGTCTCTATTTCATAGGGGTAGATAAAGAGATAGAGAAGTTAGACGCGACTATATAAAGTGGTTTTGGTTTTAATGAATGCGGGTAATTCTAGTGATTGGCGCCAGTTACATCCCCTTAACAAGTCTGCACTAATTTTTTGCGATTAAAACTACAAATAGAAAACGGGGAGTTAATAAAATAATTCTTTTAGCGCAAATGCGACCTTTTCGTAGCGCAACTGATGCACTCTATCATATTGGAGGTTTATGTCTGGAATATGGCACCATCGTCCCCGTTACGATCGCATAAAATTCGCGATAAATTAGGGTGGGTTGACGTACGGAATTGGTCGGGTTTTTTTTTTCTGATACTGAGAAATTTGTGTAATAATAGAACAAATCGTACCGTAACACACGTGTCAGAAGTTTGGCCATTCTGGGGGTTACTTTATTTCTTTTTTCCATATAATCTACAAGGGTGGCAGAATTTCAAAGGAGTAGAACGTACAACTTCCGATAACGATACGAATAAAATCGATATAAATTATGTTTTGTGAAAGGGGTAAACGTTCATGTCCTCTTGAAAAATGGTCGAGCACTACGTATAAATTTCTAACGCTTCCTGTAGACGATGTGGTTGTCGTTATAATTCAACTTTGTAGAACGACCATTTTTGTAGATTTCTCTGCAGTTTTTCCACAATTAAATTCCATGAACTTATTAATTCGACAAAGTTACAGTTTTGTTTTACCTGTATGCTTGCCTACTTCTAATAACATTTATTTATAGTTGGTACGTTCCCAACTAACTAATCTAAAGCAAGTTTATATCCGTTACAACGAGTACAGAATTTATAAGCGAGACAATTTATCAAACAGTTTCTAATTTACGTTGAACAAGGAGAGATTTTAAGCATCAAATAAAATCGTATTATTTGAGAGAACGAGTGAGATTTGTTATTTTCTCGAAAGATAAATCGGCCGTTAGAAGTCAAGCTCTACTAGACCACGTATAATATTGTTGTTTTATTTAGAGAAATTCATTACGATCCGAGTTTATAGTTATGAAAAGCCACTAATATTACAGCCACTATACTCAACATCATATCTGTACGAGTTCGACTACTGTTTCTAATTAATATCATTGTTGAAATGTAATTCCAACTTCCCATTATTAATTATTAATTCTGTGGTATTTATGTTATTATTATTAGTTTTACTTGATTATTGATTAAATCAATTCGTTGCATTTTTAACGGATATCATGTCTATTTATCTATTGTTAAAACAAAAAAACAACAATAAAATCGAGCCTCTTTCATTTTTATTGCTTCAAACAGGAAACGGATTATATGCACACAGGGGGTGGATTGACATGGTATATTGTTTGGTCGATACTGTCTAGTAATGCAGCTACAATTCGGAAATGAATACAATAAAAATTCGATTGATTCATGAACGACAAAAAAAGACTGGCCAAAATTCGAAATCTGAGGAGATTGCTCTAAAAATTTGTAGAGTTAGCGTTTTGGTGGCTTTCATATCATAGCTATCAAATTCAGAATCGTTATTAAAATTTTATTCAATTTCGAATACAACAAGTTTTAAAAAATAACTGATAGTTGTGAAGAAATTTAAGCGTAGCGAGGGGGTGCAAGAGGGCGCCACTTATAGAGGGGCGCCAAATACAAATACAAATACAAATACATTTGAAATGTATTTTAAATTAATGATTGTAACATAGGGGCGCCAATACAGTCTCACGTCCTGGGCGCCAGCTATGTTCGCTACATCACAGACTTCGGAGCTACGATCCAGGCGCTCAATTTGTAATTTTATCAATTTTATTGTAACAAATGAAAGCACAGGCGCCCTTTTTGTTTTTATTTTCTTTGATCTGGAAATGAATGGTTTAGATATTGGGGAAAGCTTAGAAAACGTACTCGATAAATTTTTAGTATGAATATTTGTAAGAACAGTGTTTCGATGATTTCCAGGGCTTCCTGGAGACGTCCTGATAATATTCTGTAGCTGTACAAAATCTATTATTTAGTATGCGCGCTTAAGCTAATTAAAAAATATCGAAAGTGCGTGGAACGCCGCGCGTTAGAAGTGAAATTTCTTAGGTTAGAGATGAAGTTCATTTTTTATTGATTTATTTTCTTTCTGTCGTTGCCTCAAGGCTCGATTTTTTTTCTGCAGTTGTCTTTTTCTGCATTTCACCTATCTGAAAACAATATTCATATGTAATTTAAGGCCATTAATTAATTTATAAATACCAAAATCATAAATCGCGGTAGGCCAGGAAATTTTAGTTTTGTTCCAGAGGGCGATCAATCATACTAACTTTAGACCCTAGTATTTATTTTACACAGTTGGCAGAACTGAGAGAGAGAGTAGAAGTGACGCTATGGCAACGCTCCCACTCTTCCCCTCACGTGGTCCCCATTTTCGTCACGCTCCGAACAAATTTACTATCCTACCGCGCCTAAGGAAGTTTCACTTCAAAAAACATTTTTGTGTATTAAATATTGCAATTTTTGTAAAACCTGATAATTTGGTGTTAGCAAAAGCAACGGTTAATACAGCGTCAACGTTGAGAGAACCTGATGTTCCAAATAAACGAGAAAGTTCTAAATTCTTCTGGGATATGATGTACACGCCCCTAGTCTACAATATCTAGTGGTTTTATATTAAAGTTTTTACACAGATTTTAAAGCACTGTGCGTCGTTTTACAAAATTGGTTGTTTCAAAAATTACGTTTTTATTTACTGAGAAACTATATTTAGAGTAACTAAATCAGGCACTATTCTGTCATAATAGCCTAAGTCTCATACGCAAATGTTGTCTTAAGGATTTGAAAGAAGTTCAAACCATGATTGCCTAAATTCTAACATTTGATAAATAAGTGAAAATCTGTAGGAAGTTACCAACAATTAGCCGTGCTTTAAGCACGATAAAATCCGAATTTGTGACACAATAAAACGTTAATTTGATTATTTCCGGTTTTTGGTATACTAAATTTGAATCCCTAAATACAACCTTTTGTGATTTTATTGTTTTATTTAAACTGTTTTGTCGCCTTTTCAAAGCATGTCCACTTTTTATATAAACATTTGATCTCGTGAACAATTTAATGAAGTCTAGTCGTTGATAAAAATTTAGGGAATGAAAAAATAGATGCATGTAGAAAAAAAAAACAATTGCAACTTTAAGCTGGATCCTCAGCTCTACAAATAGGCTCTAAATCCTTCTGGAATCTATATTGAATTCCTCGAAAAAAGAGTTCCTAAATTTAAGTTGGTAACCTTGAATATAATGAGATGTTAGGGATTTATTTGTTTGACATCCGTCAAATCTAGTAACCTTTTGATCGGTGAATTTAGTTACAGTGACCGCCATGCTTCAGGTTTTAGACAGGCTATATTCTGAACTACCCAATTGTTGCCTAGCCCAAAATTTTCAATGCTAGAATACACGTGTACGGCCGATGGTGGAAATTTGTTGCCCCTCCTGTATATGGAGATTTTTTGCAAAAAATTTATCGCCACTTGAATGGAGCGAAACGTTATTGTTTGGTCGATAATACGTCTTCAGTGGCTCTCTTATAGAACGATCACATTTACTCATCAATAAAAACCAAATCAAATCTTTTGTAAAAAACAAGGTAAAAAATTTTCGTTTTTCCGATTGTGAATTATTGGTGAAAATGGTGAAATATACACCTGCTGAAAGCATCCACTAATCACCAACATCATTAATTTTAAACAAGTTTGTTTTATTTTTGTTCTCTCATCTATCTACAACACCAGTAATCATTCAACATTAACTAGAACGCTACACTTTTTTTTCCGATGTAGTTTTTTGTTTTTGTTGTTGCTGTACCGTATAGGCACTGTTTGCTACCAAACTCATTAGTTTTGCCTGATAAATATTGATTAACTTGTATTAATTACAAGCAAAATAACGCGTTATTATTATTATTATTATTATTAGTTATGTAAGTTTTCGGGTTCCATTATCAACTCGACGATCATTAGAGTGTCGTTAAAAGATTGTCGAGTTACTTGAGAGAAATTTGTTGATATTCAGTCAAAAAGTTCGTAATAGTCCATCATTTTCTTTGGTAAATTTTACAGAAATCTTGTTTTTCTTATTACATAATTCGTCATGTGTCGAAATAATATTAAAATGAAATTTTCATATTGAAAACAACACGGAAATTATAATTAATTATAAATTATAATTAAGACGATCAACAATAGCAGCAACAAGAAATCGTATACAATTGAGGCAACGCTAAATTGAGAAAATCTGTGCGTCTAGACGTGCTGCCATTACCGTATATATATATATCTGTCATTTTAGTAAATATCTCTTCAAGGGCACCGAAAAGTATGATCCAGGGCTCATTCGATTCGGAATGACCTCTAGAAACTTTTTGAAAAATTTGAAGGTGCGCCGGCAAAAATTGCAAAAGTTATAAACAATTTAGTAAAAAAAAATGGGGGTTTGGTTTTTTGCAAATATCTCGGAAACTATTAAAGATATTCGAAATTTGAAAAAAAAACCTTAAATAGGAGCAAATTTCCTAGAAAAAAGTCGTATCTTCCGAAACTCTACCACCAATATTTATAAATTTAATTTTGAGGCGAAAATAGCGCTATAAGCGGGAGACGTGTTCTGCGCGCTCTGATCGACACGGACTCTTGAACAATAAAAATAATTTAAACCCATTAAATATCAATATTAAGAAATAAAAAAAATCACATACATTCTAGACACTTGAACAATCCAAAATCCATCTAAAAAATCTATTTCCCGTAATTATTTTATTAGATATGCTTTTGTTAATTAACTAATTTTTACAGGTTTAAAATGTAGATTAAAACCCTGATAATTATTAAACTAAAAGCCTCCATTTTCTTTTACTTCTTGGAGCTATTCTTTAAAGGCATTAGAAAGGACACCCGTTGGAAAAATTAAAAAATTTTGATTTTCCACTTTGTGATTAACAATTTAAGAGGTTAAAATTGTTAATCAACAAATGCGTTTTTAAGCAAGAAAAAAAAATTTATATTATAATTTTTACTCTAATTATTTAAATAATTGTTATAAACAAATGGATTGTTTGTAAGATAATTGATTTTTTTTTGGATGTTAATCAGCAATAAATATTATGATTTTTAAGAACAAAATCGTTTCTTAAAAAAATTTTTATTGCTTAAAATCGCATTTGTTAATTAACAATTTTAACCTCTTGGATTGTTAATAACGAAATGGAAAATCGAATCTTTTTTATTCTTCTAACGGGGATCTTTTCTTATGCCTTTCAAGAATAGCTCCAAGAAGAAAATTTGAGATTTTCAGTTTAACAATTATGAGGGTTTTTATATAAATTTTAAACTTATACAAATTAGTTAATTAACAAAAGCATATCTAATAAAATAATTACGGGAAAAGAAAATTTTCGATGGATTTTCGTTTATTTAAGTGAATAAAAGGTATGTGAATTTTTTTATTTCTTAATATTGATATTTAATGGGTTAAATTATTTTTATTGTTCAAGAGTCCGTGTCGGTCAGCGCGAACGGAACGCTTTTAGCGCTATTTTCGCCTCAAAATTAAATTTATAAATATTGGTGGTAGAGTTCCGGAAGATACGACTTTTTTCTAGGAAATTTCCTCCTCTTTAAGGATCTTTTTTCAAATTTCGAATATCTTTAATAGTTTTCGAGATATTTGCAAAAAACCAAACCCCCATTTTTTTTGAACTAAATTGTTTGTAACTTTTGCAATTTTTGCCGGCGCAAAAAGTTTCTAGAGGTCATTCCGAATCGAATGAGTCCTTGAAGAGAAATTCACTAAAATGGGAGATGTTGCCTAGACTATTAAAAGGTACGGCGAAGAGTTCTTTTCTCACAGAAATCGATTAAAATAGCAAATTTCAACAAAAAGCGAAACGAAAATGACACACGTTATTAATTATTTCAACGTTTGATCAATCAACTTATTTAACAAAACGAAAAATCTCTGGAGAGAAATACTTATAGACGACAATAGTCGAGTTATCCCGTGGGATAATATCAGCAATCTCTTTGGCGATTATGTCAAGACAAATTGCCACAAAGAAATATCACAGGAACAAAACAACAGCAACGTTAAGACCACATAATAAGGTATTTAGTTACAAATCAAATTGGATTCGTTTAATGGCAGTACCTTCGGGGCTGTGTTTTAATTGAATTTTAATCTTTCAATAGAAAATTTCGAAGCCAAACAGGTCGGGGGTCGCCTCGTATTTTTTAATGAATAAATTACAGAAAAAGTGAGTCAGAATTGATGAAAAAATTATGAAAACGGCATACACAAGGTAATATATTTCACGGGTAATAGAGCTATCTGGGCTATATAAAGTTATGTTGTAAACTTGCCGTAAAATATGTAGAACAATATAGCATCCCTTTGGGTTCATTATTCATTAAATATAATGACGGTCAGCGATAGTTTTGTTTAAAAATTTAAACGATAATATTACCGCATTAACACTTATTCGCATCAATTTTATTTCATGGCAAGGGTTTATTGAGAATTGATGATGCTATATATAGAGCTTGTAATTTCGTTGAAATATCTTGTTCAATATGAATGTTCGGTTTGTTCTGAAAAATCTCTTTATTTCCGTTATGATTTATTATGATTTATCTGAGGAGAATTTCAGAATTGTTTCGATTCTTATCAACTTGGATAATTAATCAACAATACTTGGAACATTTTTTTCTAATTTATCAAAACGAAAGTTTAATTGATGTTGAGTTTAAATTGGACAAAATTTAATTTGTAGCTCGTTGAGATAAGCCCCAAATTTACATTTCACTAAATAAGCAGAAAGAATAACTACTGTACTTCCTGGACTGGACGCGGGGTGAATTTGACGACCTTTACAATTCAAACACGAATTTTGTACGTTCTGCAGAGCTAATCGACAGCGTTTACATTAAAGAGGATCGTACAGTTGAGAGTAGAACGTTGTTTTATGCCATTAGATAGTGTCGTAATAATTAATTCGCAGTAGGGAAAAGAGGAAATAAAGAACGCACTGGGAAAGAAACATGTGTGCGGTAGCCCTGGAATTTTGCGGTGCAAATCCGGTTTCAGCACAAATACAAAAGTGTTTCAAATTGCTACCGCAACGTGTACGCATTAATTCGCCATTGTAAGAATATTGAATATTTAATTCATAAAATATTGGAAATTGAAAGTGCGTGGAACGCCGCGCGTTAGAAGTGAAACTTCTTAGGTTAGAGATGAAGTTTTTTTTTATTGGTTTATTTTCTTTCTGTCGTTGCCTAAAGGATCGATTTTCTTCTGCATTGTCTTTTTCTACATTTCACTTATCTCAAAACAATATTCATATATCATTTAACGCCATTAATTAATTTATAAATACAAAAATCATAAATCGCGGTAGGCCAGGAAAGTTTAGCTTAGTTCCAGAGGGCGCTGTGCATCGATCAATGATACCAACTTTAGACCTTAGTGTTTATTTTACACAGTTGGCAGAACTGACAGAGAGAGTGAGAGAGAGAGAGAGAAAGAGAGAGAGGGACTAGAAGCGACGCTATGGCAACGCCCCCACTCGCCCCTCTCCGCTGTCTGTGAGGCGAAGCGTTTCTCTTCGCAGGTTCACGCATTTTCGTTACGCTTCCGAAAAAATTTACTACCCTACAGAAGTTTCACTTTAAACATCCTGATCTAGGCTTTGACTAGTAAAGTGCCATTGTAGCTAATTTACAAAGTGAACGAAACGATAGATTTTTGTGTGTTTGGATTACTTCAAGGGGACTTGGTTTTAAAATTGCATTTGTCCGCCTTAAAATTGTTCACAACAGCAGAAACGTTCAAACAAGCTTACGGTGCAATAAAATCAAGTTAAATATTCGTTTTTCACAATAATTAAGAATTGTTCAGACATTTATCTACTCTTCTGTTCAATATAGACTGCTTTTCAGCGGTAACGTCTCTACTGCATTGATTTTTGGCGCAGATTAGAACACTCTTAGGGCCTTAGAATTTCTGTCTATGCTAGGAAACAAACGGGTAGCGGCCCTTACGATCGAGCTTTGGAAAGTTGACGGCGTGAATCTGTTTCCAGAACAAATACAGAAGTCTTCCAAACTGTTACGGTGACGTTTACGTATAACTTCGCTAAGAATATTGAATATTTAATTCACAAAAAGTTGGAAGAATAAGAGTGCGTTTGAATGGTTTTTGGAAACAAGTAGGATCTTAACGCTTCCTTTGACCAGTAAAAGTCCCCTGTAGCGAATTTAATAATATGAAAAAAGCAACTAATTTTTGAATAAGTATGTGAATTACTTCAAGAGGGCTCAGTTTTAAAAGGATATTTGTCAATCTTCATTGGAAACTTTCAAAGAATCTTACGGTGCAATGAAATCGAGTTATTTCTCACATTGTGAATATTATCAGGTTTTCAAAGCTAAAAAAAATCTTACGAATTGATAATTGCTCAGACAATCCATTGAAGTAAGTCTGCTTCTCAGCAGCAATGTCTCTAATGCTTTGTTTTTTAATTTTTCTAATAGAACAGTTCAAAGTAATCGAGTTTTTGAAACTATCAAGTCCTGAACGTCTAGACTTCCTTTGATTAGTAAAAGTGCACTTGTAGCTAATTTGGAAATATGAAGAAAATTACATATTTTTCAATGTTTAGATTACTTCACATGACCTAGTTTGTTAAATCATTTTTTTCTGTCTTAAAATTGTGGACACCAGCAAAACTGTTTCAGCAGAAACTTCGTAACAATCTTACGGTGCAACAAAATCGAGTTATTTTTCTGAATATTAACTGTTTTTCTAAGCGGAAAAGCTCCTTTCATTTTAAGAGTGGCGCAGACATTCCGTTTCAACAATTCTTCTGTTGAAAACGGACTGCTTCTTAGAGTTTTAGAACCGATTCTAGACTTGTTTTATTATTATAAAAAAAAAAGACATTTTTCGCTGAAGTGGGCAAACGATTCTAACCAGAATTGTTGTTACGCTTTAAGCCCGCAATACAATTTGGATACTTGAGCGGCCACAACTGCGGGTTGATTGTTAGTTGAAGTGCCCCAGCTGTATACATCTTGTCTGCTAATTAACAACAATTTTAAAAACCGTTATATAGAAAGCGGGATGAGCATATGGAAGCGTATCAATTAGAGCTGTGTATTTGTTTTCATAAAATTAGGTATTTTCACAATGTTTCATATTCAAATTATAATCCAAGAGTTTTGTTTTTAATTAAAAAATTTCTCTTCTAATTAATTCACAAAGTTATTAAATTATTTAGACAAAATACATCTCTTTTAATTAATAAAAGAGTCGAGTATTTATGTAAGTATTCTAGTCATCTTTTTATTATTAAGTAGACGTTTCCGGCGCCTATATTGCATTATAAACCATACATATATAGAGACAACGAAATATTTCTCAAGTCTGGTTTTAGTTTATGACCTTTACGGTCAAGCACTTTGTTTAATTTATGCACACAGACATTTCGATCTTGTTTTTGTAGACGAAAAAAAAAAAACAACGGGCAGATGTTTGAAAATATTGCCATTTTTTTCCGGGAGCTATTTAATAGAATTTTTACCTAAATTTTGTATTTCCACCACTGACACTTTCATATTCCTATAGTTATTCTAACGGTTATTTATGTTGCAATTTCAGGAAGACGCGCGCACCGTTCGAATAAATTTCACAATATTAAACCAAATTTTTTTCGTGTTTTACTATTTGTCCCTTTTCAATATATGATATCGGGTCATGTTTGTTGGTATATAACCAACAGATTAAACGATGTCACATAATTTCCTGGAATAAATAAAGAGAATCGAGGGTAGTTTAGTTTAATGAACAAATATCCGGTTTTTAGGGGGCGTTGAAGGGATACAATTTACTACAATTTTGTGTGATAAAAGTGAATACAAACCCTTTATAGATGATTATGTGTGCCTTATATATTTATATTGGACTTAATTAGCATAGATTGGATAGTGTTGGAATAATTAATTAATTATTAATTGAATTTTAATTGACCGAAATGTTAATTATTCATGGTATTTTAGATAGAGACGGTGTTTATTTAATAGGGTAAGTTGCAGATAGATCCTATATAAACTTTAAATATTTAGCGTATTAAGGGACGATCCTACAATCGTTCCAGTGCTTAGATACAATGCCATATCTGTACAATTGAGTGCTAGCATTCAGGTCGGCAGGTCAAGTTGAAGTGAGTCACAATTGTGGCGTGTCACTGACTCTGTAAGAAGTCTATCCTTGTAGAAATATCCCTTAATTGTCAATTAAATTCAATCCATAATCTCCGACCGTACGTCGCTATTTCGTAGATAACTTTACCCGTTGATATCGACCACAAAAAGGTAACATTTACAACTAATAATAAAGCGGTTACACTCGATTCAATGATGTTGTTGAACAGTCAACATACCATATTTAACCGATTTGATGAAAGCTTGTGATTTGTGGAATTTTACATCCGACCACAATACATTTAATTGTAGTAAATCGAGTCACAATTTCGCACTATTCCCAACGATTTTCGTCGATTTTTCAAACGGAAATAACTGTATCTGACAGTGGATTTATTGTAAAAACACCGTTCAACTTTATACCGGATTTACTTTTAAACTTTTCCAATATCGAAGAAATTTATAAACTTTTAATAAATTTTTTTCAATTCTTCGTTTTTGTTGTTACAGTTTTTGGTATTGCTGGGCCAAAGCGAATTGGCCAATGTTACACTACAATACAAACAAGTTACGATCTTTGCACCGATCAATGAAGCCTTCCAAAAGCACGGCAAAATCGACGAGGATCCCGGTGCACTAGTTCTCTACCACATAAGTAAGTTTTTCTGATTGCATTTTAAATTGCTATTCGAACAACGCAACGGAAACAATCAAATGCTCCGGTTAGATTCAAATTAGACGACCGTTTTGTTCGACTAAATGAAACTGATCGAAAAAAAAAAACAACAACAACAAAGTTCTCCATCAATATTGGTTCGTTTAGAACAAACCGGAGAGAAAAAAAACAACACGAAACCCAATTAAACTCGATTCATTATAAATTACAACTTTTCCACACGTATTTTCGTAAAATATTTCAACGTAATTTCGTTGAACATAAAATAAACGATTTTTCAAAGAGCGAACGCAATAAATGCGCCACCAAAGTTGTATTGAATTTGTTTTGCCTGGCGCGCATCCACCAAAATTCCAACAACAAACGAATTTTCACGTAATCTCCCATTGAATTGTGTCAAAATAAACTGTGGAAATCGTGCACTAGAATTACCGTAGATTTATTCTTATCGCATCCGTTGGATCAATGAACAAGAAGAGAAAAAAAACTACAATAATAGACAGCTATCATCAAAAACCGTCTAAAAGCGAGAACGTATAAGAGAATCGTATAAAATAAAGTATTTCAACATAGATCAAGTCATTTTTTTTACATGATTACCGTTGAATATCGCCGAGATTAGACTTCGTCTACACTTATTTGTATTTTAATTTGGAACGATACACAGAGACAGTTGGAAGCGTTTGATAATCAAAACGAACAATTTTTATCTAAATTAATTCTGTGCTCTACAGATCTACAAAATTATGGTGAAGCTTGTTTTAAAAATTGCATAATAAAAAAATAACAAAAACAGAGATATGCCCGGCGCCTCCACCATTATTACATTTTTTTGTTCGGTGACATCAAAAAAGCTGCTCCCACAGGATTTTGTTTGTTAACTAATAACTAGTTTATAGATTGCAGGAAGTGAATGTTATTAGAAAGCTTTTTAGATATATTTTCATTAAAACAAAGCTGTAATACGGCGTCAAACAACGTTTTTTATGAGGCTAATTTTGATTTGCCACAATGTTTGAGATTGCGATGACTTAGCTTAAAAGTAACCGCTTCTTTTATTTTAGATACTGTTTAATGAGAAAAATAATTCTAGAAATTAAAAGTTTCCTTTGATACATTTTGATAAAAAACGGATCTTTCAACGAGTGGCTACGCCTAGCAATAACTGAATTCGTATAGAATGCGAACATATCCGAGTGTTTTGTTTTAGATGAAAAATAAATACCGAAGATATCAATCTCGCCGATGGTAGGAGATTTCTCCAAAGGACCACCACTCCATTATTTATCTTTGTTATTTTCCAATATTCTTTGACAGCATTTTTTATGAAGGGATCTCAAAGCTAATAATATATTCTTGAGCCAATAAATAATCTATTAAGAAAAACAAATGACAAATGGCAAGGAAGCAGCTTGTTTGATAGCGTCGCAGTGGTGTTCTCATGCAAAGGAATTCATTTCGACTTCTCCAGACGCATTTTTTTAATAGAAGAATTTTATTATAGCGCTACAATTAGACACTGGAAAATGTTGGGGATTTTTGTAAATTTGGCTCATTGTTAATTGATGCGTTAATATACGTTTATTAGATTATGTAATAACTATTAAAATTACAAATTTATACTAATGGTTGATTTAATTCAATTGAAAACAATTAGCTTCGATTTTGTACGCTGTAATTTTTATATATTTTCAGAACGAGGCTTCCATAACAAATTACAGTTGTGTACTTGTAGATACAACAATTGTAGTAATTGTACGGCTTTCAGGATAAATTTTAGACAGTTTTTCATCTAAATTAATAAACATTAGAGACGTTTTTTTTGGGGCATTTTCAGGACAAGACCTCTTTTACAAATTACAAGTCTCTGCTTGTAGATGCCAACATTCAGGACTTTCAGGATAAATTTTACACAGTTTTTAGTTAAATTAATAAACATTAGAGACGTTTTGATGAAAAAATTTTTAAACAGTCGCCCGGCGCATCCACCATTTAATAATTTAATAAATATTGAAAAATTGTATTTTGGAGGTCTAGAAACTAGCTCTCCCACTGATTATTAATCTGCAAATAGTTCTATCGCAGAGTTTTTCTTTGTATCGCGTTTTTTTTTTGGGCATTTTCAGGACAAGACCTCTTTTACAAATTACAACTTTCTGCTTGGAGATAAAAACATTCGAGACTTTCAGGATAAATTTTAGACAGTTTTTAGTTAAATTTGATGGAAAAATTGTTAAACAGTCGCCAGGCGCATTCACCATTTGCCAACAAATTTTCAAATTTCTGAATAAATATTGAAAAATTGTATTTTGGAAGTTTATAAATTAGCTCTACCACTGATTATTAGGGATTTTGTTGTAATTCTTCGGCGTGGTCTAAAAACAACTCAATCGTAGTCGTGTCTTTGCTTCGTATCGAACCACTTTTGGGCATTTTCAGGACAAGGCTTTTCTTAAAAATTATAATGTTTGTTTTTGTAGATATGAAAATTAAATTCCAAGAATTTTTGGGATCTATTTTCGACGGTTTTAAGTTGAAAAATTCGCATTTGAGACGTTTAAAAGCAAAATTGACGAACTGCCCGGCGAATCTATCATTTTCGCACAAATTTTCTCAAATATGTTACTCCTATTAAATATTGAAAAATTGTTTTTCGCGAGTCTATAAATGAGCTCTACCATCGATTATTAAGCAGTTTGTAGCAATTTTTTGACGTAGCCTCAACCGTAAAGTCTTTGCTTCGTATCGAATCGTAGCCTTTTTTTAGGTATCTTCACGGCAAGGCTTTCATTAAAAATTACAATTTTATTCTTGTAGATAGAACTTTTGGGATCTATTTTGTAGAGTTTTAAGTTGAAAAATTGACATTTGAGACTTTAGAAGAAAAATTGACGAACTGCCCGGCGAATTCACCATTTTCGCACAAATTTACTTAAGTTTGCTATTAAATATTGAAAAACTGTCGTTCGGAAGTCTATAAATTTGGCTCTACCATCGATTATTGAACAGTTTGTAGCAATTCTTGGACGTAGTCTGAAAACAGTCCAATCATAGGGTTTCTTATTAATATCGCGGCCAAACGTTTTTTTGTGATATTTTCAGAACAAAAGCTCTATTGCAAAATAACAAACCTCTGCTTGTAGGTACAAATATTTAGGACTTTCAGGATATATTTTGGACAGTTACAGGTTGAAAAATTAACGAATATTGGAGAAATTTAGAAAACAAGTTGATAAACGACCGCCCGGCGCATCCACCATTTTGATTCCACAAATATTAAAACTATCACTTTCAGAAATTTATAAAATCCTTAAAGGTCTTGATTATTGGAAATTGATTATTAGGGATTCCTGGACGAAGTAAGAAAACGTAGCGTTCTTGCGTGCTTCGTAGCAAATTAAATCAAATTCTATTTTTTATTCTTCCATTACATTGTTCTACAGTTTAAGCCAATTCCTGCGAAGTAATTTTTGGGCATTTTCAAGAACAAGGCCTCCATTGCAAATGACAATTGTCTTCTTGTAAATACCCAATTATAGTCTTTATATGACTTTTAGAACATATTTTGGACACTTTTAAGTTGAAAAATTAATCAACGTCTGGAAGATAAATTGCCCGGCACATCTACCATCTTCACGTAAATCGCTCCATTTCTAAAATTTCTTTTTAAGGCATTAAAAAATTATGTCTTTCAGGCATCCATAATTCAGACCTGCCGTAGAGTTTCTGGAGCAATTCTGAATTTGCTTTGTACCGCGCCGTAGCGATAATTCAACTTACGACATGTTACTTGTATTATCATTAGATCATTTGTCTGTACTTAATCCGATTTAAAATAGAAAGCTTTGATTTTCTGTGTTGTAAGTTTTGGGCATTTTCAGGAGAACGCTTCTAGGGCTTTTAGAATATATTTCGGCTGGTTTTCAAGTTAAAAATAACCCGGCGCATCCTCCATTTTCGAACAAATTGTCTTCTAACTTAATTATTAGGAAGTTTTTTGAGGAACTCCGAATTTGCCATATTATTTGTTCGTTCATTAGATCATTTTATTTAATCCGATCGAAATCAATTAAATTCGACGTCCCAGCATTTAAGTGCTGGAAATTTTTCGGAAAGCTTTCATTTCTTTTGCCTACTAAATTAAATATTTAGAGGCGAAAATTTTTTATATAAATTGCGTCATTTCTCAGGTTTATCTTGAAAACATTAAAAAACTCATTTTTCCAACATCTATAAATTATCGCTTATTATTATAAAATTTATGGCGTTGTTGAGGATAACGTGAAAATTAGGCATTCCTACCGAACCATAATAAGATCTGAATCAATAAATCCGCAATATTATTTATTTTACTATTAATATTTAAGGCGATTTAAAATAATTAATTTCGATTTTCCATTTTGAAAATATAAACCAGCATTGAATGGAAAATAAATAAATAAATATTAATGGTATCCACGGGGAAATTACGACAAACTTTGAGCGCGGCGCATCCACCATTTCACCGACATTTTTTTTAAAACATTTGGAGTGGGATTTGTGAAGATTTCTCGAGCTCTTGAAACGATCACTAATCCGCTTGTTTCAATGCATATGAAGCCTCGAATTCATTTAAAATACTTTTTAAAAAAAGCGCCTTCACCAATTTGCTACTCTCTTCCCAAAATTTCCCGCATTAGTGTGAACGTAGCTTAATTTTAGAGTTTTTTGTGTTGAATTCCCAATTTGCCTGGTCTCGTTTCATATAAAAGGCCTTAAATTGATTTAAGAATACGTAATACTTTCCCGCTACAATTCTATTACTTCCCCTTCTCCAAATCATTTCATTCATATCTAAATTACTTTTGCAATAAGTCGCTGTTCCATTTGATATATATAAATTTTCCATTATCGTAATAAAATTGGTTATCTTTTATTTATTTCTATGGAAAATTGTTGGAACACGAAATTTAATTTTGGGGCGGTAAACGGCGCTGAATTCGTCAAACTGAAAGAAGATCCCGATTGTCTTGTTGCATGTTTGTGTCGTTGCTGCTATTGTTGAATTTTAATTGAACGACTGGGACACGATAAACTTGTATTGCGGTTAAAGAAGCAGATGTTTTCTTGGTGAACGCTTCATGAATATTTAGTTTTGTACTCAAGGCAGTTCTGTTTGTGTTTTTCTTTTGCAGTTTGTTGTTTATATAAAATTAAACCCGTAGAGAATTTTTCATTCGTATAGAAAAATTACCGTTTAATAACATATATGCGAATAGATAATGGAATGTTTTATAAAGGTAGATAACATTGTAACGCTTTTGTTCTCGAGACGATAATGATGATGGGGATGTAGTAGTTGAGTAGCCACTAGTTGAAACTTATAACAATACGTTACAAATCCACTCGACAACGTTACATGTATGAATAGCAACGTCGAGTTAAAGTTTCTCCATAATTAAATTAAAATTGTCGAATTCGAGTAGTAAAGTTAAAGAGAAAATTCCGCTAAGTAATGGTAGTTCGTTTAACTTATCAAGAATAATTTTTAGATACTATAAATTATTAGAAAAAATTTCGAACTTATTAGGGAAGAATCCAAACTCTAGCCCGGCGCCTCCACCATTTTACAAGACCATTTTCTTTCAAATTAAAAAAATGTTTTATTGGACAAAAGTTCGAACTCTAGTCCAGCGCCTCCACCAAGATTGAAGATTTGCAGATAGTCAACAAGTAATTTTAATTGAATCTATTCGTTCGATTTCTGCTGGATTACGAGAGAAGCTAGATTACTAAGTCTAGATTTGGACCCATTCAAGAGAATTAATTTCGATTTGTAATATTGTATTGAGATTCTGCAGGGCAAATGGCTTCTGAAATTTCAGCAGCGAGGTTTCAGTTACAGAAAATATGACTTGTTTTCGATTTCTATCCCATATTCGTGATCATTTTGTTAAAAAAACTCTCCAAAGAATTGAGGTAATTTCCAAAGATCGGATTAGAATCCCGGCGCATCCACCATTTACACGATTTCTACAACCACTGGAATTCGTCGAATTCCAGTGATAAAGCTGGCAGGAGAATTCTGAACTTATTAGGGAAGAATCCAAACTCTAGTCCGGCGCCTCCACCAGTTTCTTTCAAATTAAAAACGTCTCTTTGTTCATTGAGTGGCCGTTGACATTCATTATATTGATCTAAAAAAATTCGTTATTGGACAGAAGTCCGAATTCTAATCCAGCGCCTCCACCAATTCGCTCGTTTGTTCTTTTTTTCGAATTAAAAACTTTTTCTTGCCGATTTGCAGCTAGTCAAAGGTAATTTTAATCGAATCTATTCTGGAATTCGTTCGATTGCGGCTGGACTACGAAAGAAGCTAGACCTGTGTTCAAATTTGCAAAATTATTACTATCTTAAGTTTAGGATTTGGTCACATTCAAGAGAATTGATTTCGGTTTGTAATATTATAATGTAATAGAGACTCGGCAGGGCTTCTGAAATTTCAGTAACGAGATTTAAATTACAGAAAATATGACTTGTTCTCGGCTTCTATCGCATATGCGAGGTTATTTTGTTAAAAAAAAAACTATCCAAAGAATTGAGGTAATTTCCAAGAATCTGATTAGAGTCCCGGCGTATCCACCATTTTCACGATTTCGATAACCACTGGAATTCGTCGAATGGAACTGGCAAGAGGATTTAGTAAAATTCCGAACTTATTAGGGAAGAATCCAAACTCTAGTCCGGCGCCTCCACCATTTTCTTTTAAATTCTTTGTCCATTGATTGGCCGTTGTCATGCAACATTTTGATCGAAAACAAATCTTTATTGGACAGAAGTCCGAATTCTAGTCCAGCGACTCCACCAATTCGCTCGTTTGTTCTTTTTTCGAATTAAAAACGTTTTCTTGACGATTTGCAAATAGTCAACAAGTAATTTTAATCGACTCTATCCTGGAATTCGTCAAATTCCAGTGATAAAGCTGACAAGAGAATTTATTAAAATAATTTTCAGACACAGCCTCTACAATAATGCTTAGAAAAAATTCCAAACTTATTAGGGACGAATCCAAACTCTAGTCAAGCGCCTCCACCATTTTCCATGATTTTTTTTCTGCGACTATTAACGTTGATTACTCGTTTAGACTTTTTAATTGACTTCAGGAAAATTCGCTTCGATTGCCTGTTCCAACTTGGTGGTTGGCCCTTGTCATTCATCATTTTGATTGAAAAAATTCCGAACTTATTGGAAACCCAAGTCCGGCGCCTCCATCAATTCGCACGTCTATTTTTTTTCAAATTAAAAAGTTCCTTTGAAGGCTCCACTCTCAATCAACACGTAATTTCAATCGAACTTATCCTGGAATTCTATTTCAGCTGAATTGCGGAAGAAGCTAGACGAGTGTCTAAATTTGAACCGACGCAAATTAACGGCTCGTTACAACTTATTAGGATATTCCAAAGTTATTACGATTAAAAATTTAGATTTGATCACAGTTCTAGAGAATTCATTTCGATTTGTAAGCGCCTAATGTAGTGGAGATTCTGCAGGGTAAATTTATTCTGAAATTTCATCAGCAAGGCTAAAATGACAGAAAATATGACTTTGTTAAAAAATTAATATCGTCGAATTCTCGTGTTGAAGTTAGCAGGAATAATTATAGTTTTCAGGTACAGTCGAAAAGTTCCGAACTTATTAGAGAAAAGTCCAAACTTTCGGCCACTATTTGACATGATTTTTGTTTTCAAATTTTTATTTCTTTAGCTGTTTTTTATCGACTTCAGGGCGTTTGCCTTCGTTTTCCTACTCCACAAGCCCTGGTAGTCATTTATCACTTTGATCGAAAAAATTCCGACCTTATTAGGGAAATGTCCAAGCTCTAGACCCGGCGCCTCCACCAATTCGCGTGTCTGTTTTTTCCCCAAATTAAAAACCTTCTTTTAAAGATTCGCTATCCTGGAAATCGTTCACTTTCGACTGGACTGCGAAAGAAGCTAGACGAATATTCAAATTTGCAAATTAACGGCTCTACACAACTTATTAGGATATTCCAAAATTATTACTTCTGGAAATTTAGATTTAATCCTTATTCAGGAGAATTAATTGGAACTTGTAATCCTGTAATGTAGTGGAGATTCTCCATGGCAAATAACTTCTGAAATTTCAGCAACAAAATTACAGAATTATCGAAAAATGTCCAAAGTATTGAATTGGATTAGGAACGCGGCGCATCCACCATTTCGCAATAATTAAATTAATACCGTCGAATTCTAGTGATAAAGTTAAGCACTGAAATAATGATAGTTTGTTCAACTTATCAAAAATAATTTTCAGATACCGTCTATACAATAATTCTTCAGTAGAATAGTAGAGTTTTAATTGTTTGACCATTTCAAGTTAGACTTTGAAAGATAACTGTGATAACGTTCCACTTTATTTCCATTCAAATTCGCTGTCTTTAATCGTACAACTTTTCACGCAATTAAAACTTTTACCAAAACACTTAATCATTGCCACATTTTAAAAAAACAAAGTGTTCATTTCTGTGTAATTAAACGAACGCCCATTTGTACGTATTATCGTTCATCATGACGAAAGATAAACCGTTGTACGTTACAATCTAATCCCTTTAGGGCTTCGTCTCAGTACAACAACAACAACACTACCTTTGGAAAAGATCAAAAGCAACATCAAAAGATTCTTCGGTTACAAGATGAGTCGAGCTGGAATTTAAATTGTTTGTTTTTTTTCCAGCTAGTATACCAAAGAAGACCGACCAATTGGGCACATCATACACATCATTATATTCAGAACTTGATGGTAATCCACCATTATGGATCACACATATCACCGGTACATACCATGATGATATTTTCGTCAATAATGCACGATTGCTGGTTAGTCAATCCAACATTTTAAGCGTCCAGAAGAACGGCAACGAACAAGTGAGTAAAAATTTTTATAATTGAAATCGATCAACTGGGAATAGTGCCAGTTGCAACATTTAAAGTTAGTTGTAAATTATTACAGTTAAGCCTTATTAGAACACAATTACTAATATTACGAATTCAGATTTTGTTTTAATCAGATTTGAAAATAATTAGTTGCTGCTGGAAAGTTGCGACGACAAATCCGGGGATTTTAACAATGTATAACCGGAAATGTATATGGGATGACTTTGATCGAACACTAGACTAAAGTTGACAAATACCGGCGATATTTAACAAGAAAATAAAGTTATCCGGCACATCCGCCACTTTTTCGTGTCTATTTTAGAAGCGTCAGTAGAATATCTGATGTGG